>JBBBVM010000698.1:600000-1109645 GCA_037355625.1 Petunia x hybrida | reverse complement strand
GTAAAAAAACTAGAAAATAGATAATCAAGACAACTATTTTGCACAGCAACGAGTGAGAAGTGTATTTTTTATATATAATAATCCTTGTTAAAGAATACAGAGGAAGTAAAATGTAAAAAAAAAAAAAAGTTCTCTAGAAGTGAATAGTCCTTTTTGACATCAGATTTGTTGCGACTGGATGAAAATAGAGAAGAATAGTCTTCTATCTATCTAGTGTTGATGCGATTCCTAACTGAAAAACAAAAAAAAAAAAAAAAAATTTAACATAGCCAGCTTTGGGGTGTTGAATTGCACTAAAATAGAATTAAAAAATAAAATCATATAGAGAGACATACCTATTGGGAGTTATGTTTCTTTGAATATGGGTGAAGTACTGGAGTGTGTCTGCAAGATGTTCTGTTGTGTCCACGCTTTCTACATATCCCACAGTGTTTCCCCGTTTGTCTTACATATTCTGCAGTCGAGACAAATCTTTTCTCCTGTCTTCTACCTGCCTTAACTTTAAAATCTGGGGGTTTTGTTATCTCTACTTTAATGCTATCAGGTACAACCCATGATTCTTCATGTCCAACAGTGTTGATTTCCGCTTCATACTGTTTTAACCATGTTTCTCTTTTATACCATATAGAGCAATAGTCCGATTTGTTTAGGTGCACTCTGTCTATAGCAGCAAGTGCATGTTCACAAGGCATTTCATCCATCTGGAACTTGAGGCATTGACATTCTTTTTTCTTCAAACAAACAATGAATTCTCTCCCTTCATTTGTTACCTTAAAGCTTTGATCCGCAGTCCGGTCAACCTGTAAAAATGTAATGTATAAGATCACTTGACTAGCATAACACATACGATGCTGCAAATTACTGGATCCCCCGCTTTTGCATACCATGTAGTCCCAGCACAAAACCCGGGACTTCATGAATTATCATTGACATAATGCAAATGAATTATCATTGACATAATGCAAATGACATCCCAAAATACTCACATTCATTCTATATGCTTTTTTTTTTTTTTTCAATTCATCATCTGTCCATTTTGATGTTGCAAAGAAAATATCCTGCGCACTTTTCCGTCTCTCATAAAACCAGGTCTGTAGCTTGTTCATTATGTTGTCCACCATTGACAGTATTGATTTCCCCCGAGCATGTAACAGAGCATTATTCATTGATTCCACAATATTTGATGTCATCATGTCATATCTTCGATTTCGACAGCAAGCTCTAGTCCATCTCTCTGGTGGTTCTTCCATGAGGTAATCATAGGTTGCCCTATCCGTTTCCTTCATTTGATTCATGTCTGTTTTAAACTCTGCAATCGTGTAGACACGACATGCACTATTGAATATACTTATCACTGCAGGACTCACGTTCCTTTTGTTAAGGTTCTTTTCCAGATGATATACACAGATACCATGGGCACATTCAGGATATACATTTGCAATCCCATTTGCAATTGCAGGATTACGATCTGAAAGGAACAGTAAATTCTCACGACAACCAAATGCAATGCGCAACTGTCTAAAGAACCAATTGTATGCCAGATTATTTTCTGAGTCGACAACTCCAAAGGCAAGTGGGAAGATTTGGTTATTTGCATCTTTCGTCACTGCAACCAATAGTGTGCCTGAATATCTCCCCTTAAGGAATGTTCCATCGACAACTATCACAGGTCTACAATGTTTCCAGCCTTTGATAGATGCCGCACAAGCAAAAAACATATATTTGAACCTGGATAATAGAATTGCAGTGTTATCAGTAAAATTCATGTTAAAATTTTTGAGTCTCAGGTTTTAATACTGGAACCCCACTTATACATAATGACGACATCACAGCATTTTTGTGACGGGAATCGAACAAATAACACTGCAGTCTCAGGATTTTTTTAATTGGCATTACTGGAATTCTACACAAAAATATATAAGTACACTTTTTTTTTTTTTTTTTTTTACCTGTTCTCATCATCTCTTTGAAGAGCAACATGTGAGCCTGGATTGATGTCTTTTAGCACATATAAATATGCTGGTAACTTCTGAAAGTTCTGCTCAGGCGTTCCTCTAATTAAAGACTCTCCTTCTTTTATAGCACGCCATGCCTTATTAGGCTTAACAGGATAATTATCGTCTCTTAGATTCTCAACTATCTCATCTCGAACAATCTTTGACGTAGCATGTTTTTGGTCTCTTTTTCTATCATCCACCGAGCAAGTGTGATTCTTCTCAAACTTCAGTATTTTGAACAGTGTGGATTGTTTAATTCTGGAAGATCGAACAGTCCACTCACATTTTTCATTCATGCATGCCAGTGAATATCTCGTTGTGCTTGATCTCACAACCTTGAATTCAAAATGGTGTGCAATTGCAGTTGTCTGGAAACATTTAGTGATACACTGTTTGTTTAAAAAAATTGATCCAACCTTGATGTCGTCCAAATCTGCATTTTCTTTTAGTATTGGACGAGGAGATTCTCTTATTTTCTTACTTGAATACCTCTTTCTCTTTTTTCCAGCACTTGATGGCTCAGGAAGTTCAATATTTACAAGCTGTTGTTCTGTGTTTTCAGCATGCATTAACTGTTGATCTACTGCTACAGCTTCCACAGATGGAGGTGTCAAAACTATCACTTCAAAAGCATCATCGTTGTCTATTTGCATTATCATTTGGCCTTCAGTGTAATCAACTCTCTCAGACTGTGGAGTTCGTTGTGTAATGTCAACTATGAAACGTCTACTCCTATACTCGGAATTGTTCTTCATCAAGTGTAAACAGCTGATTAAATCATCGGTATTTTTTATAGGGACACCTTTGCTTGTTCCAAGTTCCATATCAAACCATATGAATGCCTCACAATGTTCTTCGTCTAAATCTATCTTTTTCCAAAGGTTTCTTCTGAAATCTTGAAAAGTATCTGTTTCACTATGTAGAAAAATCCTTGTATCATGATCTATGTACTTATAATCTGGTGTCCATTTCCCATTGAATGCAAGAACAATACACTGTTTAGCCATCACCTGTAGTTACAAAAGACAGTAAAACTAAACTAAGTTACAAAGAAATCCACACGGTGAAATACTGTAATTGTAGCTTAATAATGAATGCTTAAGAACTGCTAACCTATAAGATAAATATACATTTCCATAGTTTAATTGCTAACTATACAGGGTGGAGGGGGATTTTTGAAGTGCAGCTCTATATGCTAAAATATAGCATAGCTACAGGATATTGTAATGGGACTTTGGTTCAACTTAACACTAAACCCCAGCATTTTGTGCTGTGGATATTTTTTAATGGTACACTGCTTCAGCACTAATCCACAACATTAAATTCTGTAGGTTGAAGGAAGGTCCCATCACAATATCCTGGGGATATCACGCCATTTTGAAGTGCAAGTTTATATCCTAATATAGTACAGCTACAGGATATTATAATGGGGCTTTGCTTCAACGTAATACTAAGCCCCAGCATTTTTAGCGTTGGAATACAGGATATTTTCTAATGGGGCATTGGTTCAACAGAAATCCCAGCATTAAATGCTGGAGGTTAGTGTTACGTTGAACGAAGGTCCCATCACAATATCCTGGGGATATCAGGCCATATTGAAGTGCTTATCTAAAATGTAATCATAGCTACAGGAAATTTATAACGGGGCTTTTGCTTCAACGTAACACTAAGCCCCTGCATTTAGTGTTGGACAACAGGATATTTCTACTAGGACATTGCTTCAACATTAATCACCCAGCATGAAATGCTGGAGGTTACTGTTACGTTGAAGCAAGGTCACATCACAATATGCTGGGGATATCAGGCTTTTGCTTAAACGTAATACAATTCTAGGTATTTCATACTCTTATGAACTTAATTCAGATTCATATTAATTATATATAACAGTAAATTCGCGTTTCAGAAAAACAAATTCAGATTATAATCACGAAAACAGATATATTTATGTAATATAATTCAAACTCAGCACAGAAACGTCGGAGAAACTGTGGAACCGCACCTGCAATTAGCTTTTACAGTTTGAATTTGAAAGTTCCGGGAGAGAGACGATGATCTGGAGAGTTGAGAGAAGTAATGTATGCTTTGTTCTGTTTTTTTCCACGCGTTATTTTGTATTTATTGTTGAGCTGTAGGTTTTTAAGGATAGTTTAGTAAATTCAATATATGCGGCAGTAGCCTGAATGTACGCGAGTGTTTTATTGGCTATTTCTCAATGAATTTTGAAACTATGGATGGAACTCATTTAACGTGTGCAAAATTGGCTAGTCATCAATTTTTCGCCTTACTTTTGCTTTGTATACTAGTTAACTTCAATGAGAATTCCTTGAAAGAAAACACCATCAAGTTAAATTTAAACAAGCAACCTCCCTCAAAGAAAAAGCAAAACTCTGTATCATCATTTTCAAATAGGAATTACATTTTAGTAGTTGCTATGTCATTCTGTAATTATATTCGAATTTCAAAGAAAGCTTTCTCTTGTTCCATCTCTCTCCGAGGTCCACTCCATCCAAAAAGATTTTAAATTGTATGTGTAAATGATGTCAATGCAATGTAGTAATAACAGTGAACCGACCAATCTCATCCTCCATACATGAAAGCATATTGTGCAATCCCTACGAATAAAAAGATGCTTCATAATCCAACGTATTTCTCTCTATCGAATAATTTTCGGTAATACTCATATACTAATTTCAAGAATATTTAACATGATATAATTTCTAGTGTGCACCCATTTCTTTTTCTTTCTCCGTACCTTCTAGGCTTCTATATACTTACTTTTCTCTTTCTTCTCCGTACATTCTAGCTTAGATGCTCTTAAATGCGATGTTATAATTGCCTCATTGTGAACCAGTTAGTGTTTAGGAGAATATGAAGCTGATAAGGGATAATGAATCTTTTTTTTTTTTTTTTCCGTTTTCATTTTTAACTGTATCACATATTATCCGGTTGTTCATTTGTTCTTTATATTCATAATACAGAGAATTCTCTACAATACGTGCAAAATTCTACTCCCCAAGCACTTAACAATGGGAGCTTACCTTCTTTTTAATCATAAGTTGTGTATGACATAACAATAGTGTTTGGATCTATGAAGGGGAAAGAGAAGGTAGAAGGGAACTCTTATATGACTTAGCTCATTTTACTGGAGTATTAATCAACATTCACCTCAAATTGACAAAATTTTAAGGCAATTTTGAACCTTTTCTCTTTTTAATTTATGATCAATTCTTTACAAACAGATTAAACAAACCATAACCGAAGAAGAAGAAGAAATAATGCGAAGCATTCTTGTCCTATCCCAAGATTTTGATGGGTGACAAGTAGCTCTCTATTCTTAATAAGAGGTTTTGAATTTGAGCCTTCGGAATGTAGTCATTTTTTATAGAGTATGTTTTACTTTCAAAATAGAATTTCAAAATACAAATTTGAATTAGTTGAGCTCCAACACGGGTATTGAACACCGAGTGGAAACCAAAAACATAAAAAGCATCTGCAATTCTGCATGTAAACCAAAGTAGTATTTCGAAGCATAGCAAGTGCATGGAGCATCTAATGTCACTTTCAACCTACACTATCTATTGCCTTGTATACACGCTGCAACTCCCCTGTTTTAACTCTGTATTCTCTTCCTCACCCTTTAATTCAATCTCCCCTTTCACTCTCATCTCTTAAATTCTTTCATCAATACTTTCAAAAAGAACAAGTCCTCATCTTTTCTATTTGCACTCTCCACTTTCTTATGGCCTCTTCTCCTGATCAAGAACAACCACCGCAGCTTCCACCCCTTCATTACACGGTCCTTTTTTCACCTCTTTAATTCTTTTTTCATTAAATGTTTATCTTTTTGTTCATTATTTGACTAATCCATTTCGTTCTATTTTCGCAGACATGGGTTTTGAAAGTTTCCATCCACTGTCCTGGCTGCAAAAGAAAAGTCAAGAAAGTCTTGCAAAGCATCGAAGGTTTGTTCTTCACTACTTATCTAGCTCTTTTTCTGCTTTTTTTTAACCATGCTTTATTTCTGCTTATGTCTAGTAAAATCAAATATATTTCTTGGTTCACAAATAGGTTAACATGGTCTAAATTTAAATGTAACATGTAATAAATCACATGCAGACATTGCATTTATTTTAATTAACACACTCGAATGACCTTTTTTGTAGGGACTTTTACACTATCTGAACGGTGGAAATATGCCGCTTAGAAAAAACTAGTTATTGTAAATATGTAACCTAAGTATTCTAACTAGGCCGACTATTGTGAAGTTCATGTTTTAATAATACCAACGTATATAACTAACACTGTTCTAGTTATGAAATCAACTTACAATAATTATGGGCATTTTGTCATTCTACATTTTCAGGTGTTTATACTACAGATATTGATTCAAAGCAACAGAAAGTCATAGTAACAGGTAACGTTGAAGCAGACACTTTGATAAAGAAGCTAGTGAAGAATGGAAGAAGTGCTGAGTTGTGGCCAGAGCCGAAACCTTCATTAACAGAAACGAAACCAAAGAAAAACGAAAACAGCGATGATGATGATGATGAACAAGAAGAAAATGAAAAAACAGCTGAAAATAATGATCCTCAAAAGCAAGGTGGAAATGGTGGACCAACTGTTAGATTTGGTGGGGTTGAGACAATTACATTGGATGAAAATCAAAGGTTGTCGGAGCATGTCGCCGTCGTTGAGAAGTTCCCAATGGCGGAGCAAAAGCCCGCGGGAGGTGGAGGCGGAGGAGGAGGAGCTAAGAAAAAGAAAAAGAAGAAAAAGAAGAAGAGTGGGAATAATAGTAGTGGAAATGCGAATGCAGGGTCTAATGGTGCACCCGCGAACACTGGATCAGAAGTTGAAAAAATGGGTCCCAATCAAGTGATGGATCAAGCAAATCTACACCGTCCATTTTCGAATCCTTATTCTAACCCGTACGATCAGAATCCACCACCTAGCTATTATGCTCCTCAACAGACTTATGTGGTGAGTTACAATGCGGCACATCCTAACATAAACCCTGCGCCAGCATATTACTATGTTCCATCCTCACCGTACATGCAGTCTGATATCTATTCCAAGCAATCTGCATCGTTGGATTCCTTTGAGATCTTGAGTGATGAGAACCCTCATGCCTGTTATATCATGTGATCATCATGCTGAAAGATAATGAGGTTTTGTATATTAACTTATTAAGTAGTATGATCGAATTTTGACGGGGTTTAGGATTTCTAGTTGCATCTTATATTTTAAATTTAGAATAGATGTAATAGGATCGTATCAATTCTTGATTTAGTCTTTAGATAACTGTTAAGCTTATCGGAAAATGTACTGCTAGGTGCTAATACTTTATGCTAATTGCTATTAGTGCTAATTATGTGCTACTTGCATGGTACTTACTATAGTAATTAGTGGATATGTTGTTTCAATCATGTATTAGCCGTACGTATTTGATGTGTGGCACTAACAAAACTTTTGATGCTAAGGAGGTTTAACTTTGAAATACCATGCGTTATTGTACTATCATATTATGTAAGTAAAAATAAGTAGTGTCTTATTGCTCAAACTCGCAGTTATATTGAGATACTCATTTTAGCATTTCTTGCATACAAGAAAGACTAGAGACACTTTTATGATGGAGTTATCATGAATAGCTTACATAGATTGCATATATACTAGTAAAATATCTTATTCATAACGTACGTAACTAAGTCATGGAAGGGCTATAGAGTCGAGATTTTAAGTCACTTTAGTAGATTTTCATTTTCTTTTTCTTAAGAGGGTATATAAATCGATGAGAACTTGTATTTCACTAGTTTACACAAGTTGAGAAGTAGCCTCACAACATGGAGGGAATACTTTGATGATTTGTCTCAAGGGCAATACTTTTAGAGGCATTCAAGCTAAGAGAAATGAGGGATGGAATAATTATTTACGTAGCATATGTAAATATGCCCTATCTATTGAGAATAATCACAAATAGATCAGGCTAGTAGTCCTCTCTTCTTTACTTTCCCTAGCATGACATCCAACATGATGTCCTCATCTAAACAGGCATAAGAATATTACACCCAGTTTCAATTGTTACTTCATGCATGAAAAGTATGAAATATTGGGGGGGGGGGGGGGGGGGCCCAAAGGAACTAAATTAGGTGCGATATAGCCAAACCAATATGCGCATGGTGTCTCATCAATTAATAATTTTGCTCTACGACTCAAACTAAGTTATTGATCTGTAAAAGGAACATCATGCTTAGATTAGATATATAAATGGAAACCTTTATATTTCTCCTTTTGCTGGTCATTGGTATTTGTAGAATTTTAAAATAAAAAAAGGGAGCCAAAAATGAAAAGCAAATTGGGTAAAGAACTTTCGAAACTTTCTAAATGAGTAGTAAATGACAATCAAAGATCCTTAAAGAGAAAATGAAAATATTTGAGCCCCTTTGTGAACTTTATCCGGAACTTTATAAAATTTTGACCAATCGTGTTTATCAATCCTCTAGTTCCTCTTAAACATCGAAAGTTTCTAGTTTTCATTATTTTGACTTTTGAGTTGGGTTATACGTGTGCATTTAAACCAGCTACTTTCTCTCAATCTCTTAGCTGAGCAATTACTTCCATTAGATTGTAATGTAGGAGACTAATTCTTTTTTCGGGAAAAATAAATGATAAGGATTAGATCTTTTTTACATACAATGACATATTATGGAATTTTGGAAATGATAAAGAAAAACGATTTATCTTGATCTTGCAAAGTTATCTACTTGTCTTTCTTGTGGAAGTGCTGACTGCATTGGTCAGAGTATCGGAGCTCTCTTGAGTTGATTTATGTTAGTTCAATTTGACATTCTCTGGAGCATAAATGGATCGGAGCAGTCATACATCCCTGAAATGTTTTATGCTATTCAGGATATGCCTCTTCACCTCTTTAAGGATGGATAAGGCAAGTAGAAAAAGGAGCGCTTCTTTTGGTATCATGAAGCAAGGCAGAAGATACAATGACAAGGAAGTGATCTTGAAGCCAATTCTTTGTGCACAATATGTAACCTTAGTTCTAACACTAGTACAAATATTAATAGAGATAACTGGTATAGTTACTATAACTTTTGTGAGTTGAAAAGTTGTAAAGACTTAAAAATGTCTAACTCTAAAATTGAGTAAAGTCCACTAAACCCTCCTAACTTTTTAGGTTTGGGAAGCAATACCCCCTTCACATCTTCAAAGGGACGGTAAACCCCCTTCATCTTAAAATCAAAGGTTAAAAATGAGTTTATTATTTGTGTGGATTTTTAAAAAGTCAAAAACAACCTTCAATTATGATTAATTTTAACATATCTTTTCTACACGATGAAATTCTTTTTTAAAAAAGTCATACAAATAATTAAAATTTTATATCTCGTTTACTCCTTTGATTTTCTTTTGATTTAAAATTTAATTATAATTTTTATAACTACTAAAAATTAACGTAACTAAAGTAATAATTTTGCTAAAATACTTTTCTATTAACAACTTCCTTACCTATTATGTGGTTTAATTATTTTTAAATATTTCATTAGTAATCATTATAAAAAATAAAAGGTGAAAATTTTGACTATTTTTATGATATAAAGGTGATGACATAGCACCCATACAGTAGCGGTTGCGAGTTACATAATTTACAAAAAAAAAAAAAAAAAAGTGATGACATGATATTTTATAGTAATTTAATAGCAACCTTAAAATATTAATTCAAAAATATGAATGAGGTATTATTATTCCTTACCTCCAATATTACGGTAGTAAGATAAAATTTATTAACGCATTTATGTGCAATTATAAGAATAATTTCAAGTACTCAATATAATTTATTTTTTAAAAAATAATACTCCCTCTGTCCCAATTTATGTGGCACTTTTCGCTTTTCGAGATTCAAACTGCATGAACTTTGACCAACATTTCAAGACGTATTTTTTCACCAAAATAATATGAGAAAAATTGTAACTTAAAGTACGTTTCAAGTAGTTTTCAAAAATATAAATTTTAATATTAAAATATTGAGTTAATCTAATCCAATTTAGCTTCAAAGTTTAGTCAAATTGACTTTCGAAAAGCGAAAAGTGCCACATAAATTGGGATGGAGGGTGTAATTATTATGTGGGAGGTTAGTTTTGACCTTAAGAAAATTCATACAAAGATCAACTCATTTTTAGCCCTTGATTTAGGATCAAAGAGGTTTATCGTCCCATTCAAAAAGTGAAGGGGGTATTGTTTCCCAAACCTATAAGGTTGAGGGGATAAGGTACCATGCATATCCCCCTTCTTCATATATTTATCTTTTGTTTATTAATATATAAGGTAGGGGTCAATGTCCAAACCCTCGGCACCTCAACATGAGGTGAAGCCAATTTTCTTTTTTAAAACAAAAATTGGCATTCTTAAGGCACAAATAGAATAAGAATCTAGTATTAGAAAAAGCCTAAGAAACGGATATTAATCAAAGATGAGCCAATATTTGTGGTTTTGTTTTTAGTCTTCGTCTAGAGATTTTGCCCTGACACTTGTAGAGACATAACATTTTCAAGTACTCCTAATATTTATACAGTTTATAAGATGCATCATTATCTTATCGTACACCCTTAAAGGAATTGAACGAGTGGTTGATGTGGGTTTCTTCATTAATAAGTTATAACTGTATTAAGGAAAAAAAAAAGTATTTGAGGTACATATATACTACCAGAAAATATTGAAATATTATCATAGTAGAGGAAATAAATAGTTGTTTGGCTTGTTCCTGGCAGTGAGTAAGTTTTTGACTCATGAATTAGGTAATCAATCATCCCTATCAGGCCGGAGCTAGCGTGGAAGGCGGGGGATCAGGATTCGCTCCAGTATATGTAGCAGCCGTAAGTAACAGTAGTGGTATTTTGTACTTTTACAATTGTATTCTATTTTATTAAATGTGATTATTAAAAAGGCCAGAAGTAGCTAATCTGTTGGTTTTCCATGGGACCAACCTCCCACCCCTACCATGGTCTTTATTCAATTAGTACAGAATGCTTTTGACATTTGATAAAACGAAAACATCTACTACTTTAGTTTTTTTTAAATATAACCTTATTATTATTTGTTGATATTAAACTAACCATTATTTGTATGAAATTAGTATGGGTGTAATCAAAAAAGGCACATATATGTGCAAATAAAATTTAAAATAAAACTTACAAGTGAACCGCATTAACTCACCCAAACACAATCTTGTCAGTAATGAATATTTACAGGATGCACCAATTAAAATAATAACTATTGTTGGTGATAGGATTAACAAATGCTATGATATTATTAGAAGAATGTATAAGAATATCATTAACATTATAAAAATTAAAAAAGAAATAATCTATTATAAAAATTAAAAAAAATAATTTAACTTGGTCACTAGAACATGAATAGATTCAAAATATTAAAAAGTATAAAAACACAAAGGTTTCATGTAAAAAAAAAAAAAGAAAAAAAAAAGGTTACTGAACAAAATATTGCTCGACTTAAACTTGTCTTTTGGTTGGGAGGGGTTGTTCCTATGGAAAACCACAACAAATTATTGTCTTTTCAATAATTACATCTAATATAAGAAAAACAAAATACAAAATAAAATGAAAAACAGCATTTAATGTATAAAAATCACGTGTCAAACACCTAAACCACTACTGTTAGTTACTGCTGCTCCATTTACTGGAGCCAATCCAGATCCGGAAGGCGGGGTATGGTCGAACCTGTAATTTTAGAATCAAATCATGTATTCGTTTTAAAAAATTATTTAATATGTAAAATTTATTAATTTAGAATCTTCTAACGTAAAAAGACTCGACTCTAAACTCCAAGCTGCAAAATCTGGCTTCGTCTATGATCTCTATTGCTAATTTTATCGTATTATCATTTTAGTAGTGTATCCTCCTATTCCTTACGGGATGAAGTGTTAGGAATAAGAAAGCACTCATTTTAGGAGAGGCTTAGAGTCTCTTTGATCACACTTCTAGGAAGATAGGAAGATTAAAAGTGATTATATTTTTCTAAAAAATAATTATTTTGATAAATTTAGGTGTTTGACTAAACTTGTCAAGAAAAAGTCGGTGTGTTTGAGTGCTAGGAGAAACTGTTTTGCTGTACAGAAAGAAATTGGAAAAAAACAGTTTTCACAAAAAGCAGAAGCATAAGCCATTTTTAATTTCTGTCATTATAAAAATATCCTTACAAAAAATAGTTATATGACGATTTACCCCTATTTATTTAAACTAATGATTATAAGTTATAAATAGTAACTTATTTTTTCTCCTCATCCTTATTCGTAATTTAATACTCAAAAGTATTTTTTAAAAAGTTTAGTCAAATACAAATTGCTAATCAACTATTAACAAAAATGTTTCTCAAATGAATTTGCCGAACAGAAATTACTATTCTTCAAAAGTATTTTTACAAAAAGCAGGCTCTTAGTACTTGAATAGTTTTGTACATCAGTGTTTATCTGTGTTTACGTCTTTCCTGATTCTACTTTTACAATGATTTGGTAAAAGGAGAGATAGATGGGCATGAAACATTAAACTAATCTGCTTCCTAATTCATTATTGCTGAACCAAAATTATCATTTATTAGTGGGTAATAGGTATAGGTATTATTTAAAACAAATGTGGAGCAACTCCTGAGTTGACAAAATCTTTTGATAAACACTTTTCAATGCTCGAAAGGTCGAGAAGCTACAAAGTTAGCCCCAACAAGAAGAATCATTTCAAAAATTAAAAAGAAGGGCAAAGGACGATGAGCCTTCTTCAGCCATTGATGATGTGCAATATGATTCTTAACCTTACAAAGGGAATCAAATCAAAGCATATTTATTTTAACATAAAGAATGTGACTGCCTTATCTAAAGAAAGATTCTTTTAAATCTTTTACCTTGTTGGTCAAGCCTTTGTCTTGTAAGTTCCAAAATTATCAAATATCAAGTCATTGATGTTTGTACTACTTAACACACTGATTTCAGGTGCTTGTAGATGCTTCGTAGAATGCAGGACCTTACGATGTTTGGTTCATCACCTGAATTGAATGGTGATAATCTATACGCTTTCACTTCGTTCGAGCTGAATTACATCTCCTTCTCAGGGAATGGGAGTGTAGGAACACATTATAATTATATCAAACAGGAGTAAAGGTTCTTTCTTTCACTTAATACTTTTTGGGAGAGGGCATGGGCGGAACTATGTGGTCGTAATAAAAAGTTTAATCGCCTATGAAAATAGATTCTTTTGTACATACATAAATTGTTGAATCTCCCAACATAACGAAAGATTTTATTGAAGTGGCCAAAATGGGCTTAATTTTTGCTTTAGCTTATTGGTCATAGTTGTTTTTTATACTACTTTATTTATAAGATTTCATTTCATTTATTACCACTTATATACGGTACTATAAATTAATTACAAATATACCATTTTCTAGTGATCCATATCCCCTGTGTACAAGAAATAGATGAATTCAATGGGATTTATGCCGTAAATCAGTCTAATAATTTCGAATGAACCAATTACAAAGAGAAACGCATGGTTTTCCGCCATATATTTTGTGAATTAACAATTCTTATAACATTAATAATCTAGATATATACCAATGAAATAGCTCTGTATATTATTATTGTATTCGCATAATATACATTATATTGTTGTCTGATATGTGTGTGTATATATATATATATAGAGTAGTGTATTAGTAGTATTACCTATATCTTTATGCTAACACGATATATTGTCATATAATCATCCTAATATACCATATATTGATATATGATATATAGTATATTACTGAGATTTATAAGCAATTACTATACCATTAACAATTCAATAATATACCATATGAATAAGAGTTGGAATAAATAACTCAAGCCTCTAATTTTGATTTTCCAAACAGAGAGGTCCATGAAGGTGCTCATGATGCATCATTCTTTATAACTTTTAGAAATTTTCATATATCATTTTTCTTTATCATAACGACTTTTCATTACTTGTGCAATATTTCTTAAACAGTCTAGCAAATAAAATGAGACGAGTCACGTGCTATGTTATTAACTAAAACTTAAAAAGAAATTGTTGTAGCAACTTTTTCCAATTTGGCAAAGCAACAGATACAGTTTGAGCCATAATCATAGTTGGGCTGCTATGATTATGAGAAGTGAGAGAGAACGAGGGTGGGTTAATTAGAATCCCTGTTTCAACGTGATTATGGAGTTTTGTGTGTGATGTGGAAAGTGGTACTAATAGTAATTAAAACTTAAAATTGGTACAAGACGTCAAAAAGTGGTACATTTGAGATTTTGCAATAAAATGGGGCATTAACAGTAAATAAATCTTTTCAAGTTGTTAACCTGATTAATTTCCCTTCAAATATCAAACCTATTTAGCTTATTAGACTCATATTTTCGAATTCCCACATTAGAATTACTTCACTTTGCCATGCGGGGGGTGGGGGGGAGGGGGGGAGAAGGAGGTAGGGGTGTAAGAGGGGGAAGAGAAATGAGAACCAATTCTTATATATTTAAAGAAAAAATCAATCATTTTCATGGATTCATGAAAATGAGAAACACTATGTACATAACTAAAGTTTAGGAAGGTGTTCAACAGAACAAGTTTAACAAATCCAAAAATAATGAAAAACATAAGCACTATAACTACAAATAATTAACCCACCCCTTCTATCCTTTCCCCACATTAGGGACCAAAAAGGAAAAAAAAAAAAGGAAAAGAGAAAAATTCTCTTCTAAAATAATTAACAAACTCATATGTATGTTGATGCTTTTGTGGTACGTTTGTTCATTCCAAGGATTATAACAATTACTGTTATATCATCATGATATTTTCTCCTCCTACCGGCTGGTATGCTCATCAACTCTTCCATACTAAATCCTGCAAATTGATGGAAAACGAGTCATATATATATTTAATATAATAAATATCTACAATTAAATATAGCATCAATGATTAGCTCATCAAGAAAATGCAAGTGGGACTAATAAGACTTTATATTCAATTCTTCTGCTGATCTCACATTAATAACAACTTCTAGCTAATAAAGTGCCTAGTCTGTGACCACTTCTCTTTCTCCTCTAATATTATTGTGGTTTTATTGACTTTATCCACGGAGGGAGACTAAAACAAAAGTGCTGACGGATGACATAGTAGTCTAATGGGTTTTATTATACTATAAAATTAATTCGGAGCAAGAAAAGAAGGTTAATGTGGTGGAATAGAGACAGAAAAGTGATGCAGCGCCGCGATATCGTACCTGCACAATCTGCTGCTCGCATCACAAGCTGCTCCACTAGATATTTGGCTGGATCACCAGAAGGGTGACATAAGATATAAGAATGGACAAGCTTAACAACCTCATCATTGCTGAAGAAGTCGAACAAACCATCGCTTCCAAGCACAACAAACTGGTCCGAACTTGAGATTTCATGTACAGTCATATGTGGTTGTATAGAAACATATGGAGGACTTATCAGATTACGGACTCGAAGAATTCCCATTAAAGCATCATTCATTATTTTCTGCAGAAAAACCAAATGATTTGTTAAAAACCAACTTTGATGTATTGGTATAAGCAGGAGAATAAAGATTGTATCAACATAAGCAATGCCGCAATATGGTTGCTAGGCCTTATTATATCAAATAAACCAGGTATTTAACAAAAATTTTGAAGTACATATCAATCATAACCAAAAATGAATTTTGTATGAGATAATTCAGCAATTCATCTGAAAAAGGAAACAAATTAAGCTTTATGTCTTTTAACATGGTCAAATACTTATTCAAAAGCCAAGGTAAATGTAAATTGACGAGAAGTAAACGAAACTGATGTTGTACCTTTTTCAAATAACCGACTCCAAGTGCCCGAGTAACCTTTAGCTTTCCCTTGACTTTTCCACCGATGATTGGTGTGGGATCATCGGGATGATCCTCTAATAGTTGAGTTCTTTCAGATTCCTCATCAACAGTATGGCTAACGGTCAGCTGCACAGCCTGCAACACTTCATCATTACAAATGCTGATCTCATCAGAATGTGTTGCCAATACAGCTCGACTATCACCTACGTTGAGTACAAACAGATTTTTCCCATGGAGAAGCACAACTAAAACACAGCATCCAATTGATACCAAATCAGGGCGGTCATCCATTTCCTGTTCAACCATATGGAGGAAATCGTTTTCTGCTTGAAAAAGAGCTTGTTCCAGGCTCTTAAGTACCTTCTGCTTAAAAGAGTCAGATGATTTTTCCATTTCTGCAAAGCAATCAATATATGATCCCTGAATAACATTTCCTGAAGTATCTTTAACCTCAACGCTAGGTCTGCTATCTTGAATGGTATCAAGGAGGATTCCACTGATACCCTGACGGCCAGAAACTTTACTGGCCTCCTGTTCCATTTCCCAGTCCAACAAATTGAGGTGATTCCCAATTGTTTCATATAATGTTCCAGCCAGAAAGTCAGCTGCATCTCTTCCATTGAATCCATCATATATGCCACAGAAAAGTGAGCCATTCTCTTCTGAACAAACAGCCTGAACTCTGTCTTCACCAGCTGCACCGCCTGCAATTTTAACTTCTGTTGCATTAAGGAAGCCTTCACTTCTGGGAGGAGCACTCATGGACCTCAATAAAAATGAATCGTCGTCAGGTAGCTCAGTTGGAGAGGATGGACTACCACTCAAGAATGACAAACTGCTTTGAAAAGAAGATGACAATAATTCCAACTTTGAGAAAGACGGAGAAGAGGGAATCCGGCGGAATGAAGTAGGTGAATCCAATGCTGGAAGTATCTCAGCTCCAAACAAGCCATTGCAAATATTTGTATTAGCTAGTGTTGCATTGGCACTCAAAGCCGCACCAGACAGGCAAGAGAAGGAATTGTTGGCTCTCTGAAGTTTAATTCCATGACAGTTGTCAATACCGTCTGATTTCTCACCTGAATCATCTATGCAGTTATAGCCGAAACTTATTTTGATTTCCCCTCCTGGAACAGTTATTGTTTGTCCATGCATCATTTGAGCCTAAAAAGAAGTCAACACATTCATAACTTAATGCACTGTCATTGAGAACTTCCACAGGCCAAGAACAACAGCGGAAATGAGAATTCTTGATGATTTGAATAAAATGCTATAGAAACTGCATCATGGCATTACCATACTTTTGAATGAACAGCTTTAAAACATTAAGCAAGTAATGAAGATTTGAAAAACCTAGAAGCTAGTTAATAACAAAATCCTACTGTTTCTTTATTTTCTCCAGGGAGTTAGGGAACTCCACAATGGCAGTGATAGAATTAAGAATAATCAGGTAGCAAAAACAAGTTCTATTTGAAAGATTCACAACAAAACAAAGAAAAAAAGGAGCGAAAATCATCCTTAACATATTCTTCACTGCTGTTGGAAATATCATCAATTATAGCTAAGAGACTTTTTTTTTTTTGCCCCTTTTCCGGTCATTGCAATTTATAATCAATTTGTTTTAGGCTACATAATTTTCCAGAAATATTCCTAATAAAACAATCATAATATACTTTATCAGCTGGCATCTGATCAAAGTCCACACAGAGACTCCTCCAATAATTTTGTAGCAAATGCCACTGACGAAAAATCTGTGAAGGTAACAAGCTATCGGATTTCACTAACCAAATTGGTAACAAGCTATGTGGCCAACTAGTAGTACAAGCACAAGTTTGATAAATTGAGAACAAAATAGAAAACAAAGAGCCAAGAACAACTTGGAACATGAAAATGAATAAACATAGATAAATTGGTGGCATGTCCATGAATTTTAACCTAGATAGAGTATTAAATGAAAACAACAATAGCCAACCAAAGAAAATACAATTAATAAACCAATTAGGCAATAATTAAATTAGATCACTTCACATCAATAGCTTCTAACTTCCATTCTCCAATCCTTATTTTTCAACCATAGATTTTAGCATAAAGAACAAATCTTTTCTACGAACAACAACAACAACAATACACAGTATGATCCCACAAAGTGGGTCTACACTACCCTACCTCGAGTGAGGTAGAGAGGTTGTTCCCGATAGACCCTCCACTAACTATCATAGATTTTAGCATAAAGAAAAAATCTTTTCTATGAACAACAACAACATAGCGAATATGATCCCACAAGTAGAGTCTGTGAGCATAGGTGTATGCAGACCTTACCTGCTTCGAGTGATGTAGAAAGGTTGTTTCTGATAGACCCTCAGCTTGAGATACCATAGATTTTAGCATAAAGAACAAATCATTTCTATGAAATACAAATAATTTCAACCATATACGAAACAAACCAATGTCAACTGTAAACACACAAGAATTTGCAGAAATGACCAAGAAAAGATCAAGAACTAACCTTTTAATGATTTTAAAAAATACCCAAAAGCTGAAATTTGCTGTATGTATCAAGAAAGTATAGATTATAAGTATTGTGTAGTGATTAGTGAAGCAAGAAAAAAGACAAAGTGAGAAAGTTATTAGATGCAAAGTGTACGATAAATTGGATGGTAAAGAATAGAGGCTACTAAATATAGAAAAAATTGGTTGGGTGGGTAGGTGGGGGTTGAAGGGGGGGGGGGTGTTAGATTTTGTATGGCTGACGTTAATGGAGAAGAGAGGGGGGAAAGGAAGAGGAAGAGAAGAAGGTCAAATAGTCTCACCGGTAATTTCGTTATACACCACAACAGCTAATAATAGTACTTTTGTCTACTTTATTTTCAATTTAGTTTATTAGAGTGGACTATATTTTTTCTTTGAATTTTTCCAACCTCTATTTGACTGTTTTTATTAATTTTTCTTACTACGAAATTATAGTTTTTGAATCATTTTCATTATTATACTGCACCACATATACATTAGCCCATCATCTTGAGTTCTATTAATGATAATTTACATTCTAAAAAAGATGTGGTTTGGGTGAACAAAACCAATAATCTTGAGCTAAGAACGTTTTCATTCCTATATCAAGTTCACAACGGATTGCTAATGAAATCATTTGGTTTAAGGGATACATTTAGATCATTTTTGTATTTGGTATTATTTTACGCTTGTTTTAAAAGACAGTTTTAGGACTCGCTCGGGACTCGCTCCGGGGCGGGACACTTGCAAAACGCCCTGAGGCTCTCGGGCGGGACTTAGATCCGTGAGACTTACGCCTTAAGCGCCCGACAGTGCACCCAGAGCACGCCCAACGCCCAATGCCCAACGGTCGGGGCTCGCCTTATAGAGCCTATGCAAATAATCTATCCAATTCCCTCATTAAGATTGTTCATCCACAATTTTTTTTAAAATAATTGATACAAGTTGTATTCATTTATAGAAATCGAGAAATTGAGTGTAGCTCAATTAACGAGACATATTTTATCTGTATACTTAATCTGAAAATACGTAGTCGAGTTATATATCATCACTTGTTATTAGTCTTCATGTCTTATTTCTATCACTCAAAATTAGACGTAAATTATTTTACAATTTAGAAGCAATTTATATTGATCAATGAAGAATTAATATTTTAAATTATAATAATAATAAATTTTATTTTTATTCACTTTAATATTAACAAAATTTTAATTTTTTAATTGTTTGAAAGTTAATATAGTTTATTTGTCTCATAAAAACTGTAACATTATTCAGTTTCTTATACTTGTAAAAAAATATTAGATTGTTTGTTACAATAATCTTTTTTCTTATTTAAATTTTCTTAACTTTTTTTTAAATGTATTTTCGATATTGTTTTGGCTTATTATGCTAGTATTTATTAATTAAAAAATTAGATCTATGGGGCTTACGCCCCACGTCTCGAGGCTTACGCCTCGCCCGGTTGTAAGTAAAGCGCCTCGTCTTGCGGCCCCGCCTTTTAAAACATTGATTTACGGTAATGCTTAATTTTCAGAATTAAAATTCATGTAAGTTAAATGGATTTTAATAGCATCAACCAAAATGTTGCATAACTAGTGCAGATAAGTTGGATGAAGTATTATCTTATAGGGGATAAAAGCTCGAGTAAGTAATACTATATGTATAAGCAATACATCAATAGCATATTTTAGGGACAAAATATTTTTACAATAAGTAATTCCTTAAAATTGATTTACATACTATTTATTCTTTGTATAACAATATTGTATGATTTATTCCATTTGTACCAACCTCCATAATATTATTTCATCTATAAATCACCCCTATATTAATTACAATCCCATATATAATTCACACAGCAAAGCAAACGACCCCTAAGTTATTATTACAATGCGAAGGTTCAGGGTTAGATCAAAGCATGTTAGATTATTAAAAAAATAAATATGTCATTACTGTCTAATCAGAATCAACTAGGACAATAAAGAAAGTCTGAATGGGACGTCGCGTGAATTTCATCTTTGTTAAATCTCTAAACAGATTAGAAGTCTATTTATGTATTTAAAATTTACATGAAACTGTCCCGTATAGAAAGGAATAGTAAACAAGTGCAGCCTTTGGGAGTTTTGGTCTCTACTCCCTCGACAACTTTTCGTGTCTTACATGGACTCCTTCACCCCTCTCCCCCCACCCCCCCCCCCCACAACCCCCGCCTTCACCCACTCCCGCCCACCGCCTCCTACGTCCCACAACTTGTTTATCATATGATTAATATATTCAAAAAATAATTTTCCACTTTTTCCTCCTCCAAAATCTGCTTAGATTTTACCTAGGAAACTATTGTTTCTTTGCATTTGCCTTTTCACGCGACAATCATTATATAATAATATTCTCTTTACCTCCGTATGTCTCATTTTATATGACAATATTCATTAGTTACAAAGTTTAAAGGGTGAATTACAAAAATAAGCAGAAACGCACCCGATTTTGATTTGGTAAGCTATTTTTTTATGGTCTTGAAAACATAAGCACTTTACTATTAAATGAAGCTAAAAGTACAAAAATGCCACCGACCATTTTTTGAAGCCATAATTATAAAAATATCACCGCACCTTTTTGCCTCCGAAATTACAAAAAACACCATTACTTCCTACACATCAGAAAATAATGTCAATCTGGTTGTGTTTCACGTCCATTTGTGAATAAATAACGTCAAATCGGTATTGTTTCGCTTACATACAAGGCAGCCTGTCCGTCTATATTTCACGTGTATTTTGTAAATAAATAATATCAAATCATCACCGTTTCGCTCATATACAAAAATCAAAGGAAATAAAATATAAGACCAATGTGACGTCATTTCATCATACTATAAGCATAAATTCATGTTCGTTTTGTGAAGAAACGACACTAAATTGTCATCAATTTACTCATATACAGAAATCGAAAGGGAAATATAACTAAGGCCAATCCGGCATCATTTATTCATGTTCTTAAGTAAATCCACTTCTATTTTACAAATAAATGAGGCCAAAACGTCATCAATTCACTCATATATAAAAATCAAAAAGAAAACATAACTAAAGTCAATCTGGCATCATTTACCCATATTGTTAAGTAAATACACTTCTATTTTACAGATAAATGAGGCCAAACCGGCATCAATTCACTCATATACAAAAGTTAAAAGAAAAATATAACTAAGGTCAATCCAGCATCATTTGTTCATAGCATGAGTCATATAATATGTACATTTTGCAAATAAATAAAGCCAAACCGTCACCACTTTCATTACAACTTACAAAATTGTTATCACTTTCAATACAAATCGTCACCGCCTTACAAATCGCCATTATTTCCAATACAATTCGTCATCATCGTTGAAAAGTGACTGTTTCTAAAAGTTTGTTGCAAACAGCCTATATCTGCAAATCTTCATCACCTTCTCCAGCGTGTTTCGTTGCTTCTTCATCACTGTGAGTCAACTCCAACATAGTATTATGGTGAGCTACCCTTTAAATCACTATTCACCTTGATGACCAATCCAAGACACAATAGAATCGACACAAAGCAAAAATCAATTAACCGTGCAAAATTCTGGAGTTCTACTCATTGTCAAGGGGGTGCGAAGCAGAAGTCATTCAATCGGAACGTCGGTGAATTGACTGGAGACGTCGGAGATGATGTCAGTTGCATCAATCGGAACAGAGGAAGATGAGCCTGTTTCGTTGGTGTATGTGTGTATTTTCAACGGCGGAGTTAGTGGTGGTTGTGGTGGGGTTAGGGTTTGGTGAATAGAGAGAGAAAGTGGATCTGTAGAAAGAGAAAGTATGAATGTGAAATGGTGGTAGAATAATGTTTAAAGGGTAAAAATGAAAAGACTATTAGAAGTGTTAAAAAACTTGTTAGGCTTTAAAGACCGGTGAAAAATAGCTCACCAAATTAAGACCATCCCCAAAAGTGCTCACCCCACATAAAAAAATGAAGTTTAAATTTGCTATATTTTGTAATGTTTAACTTAAAAAATCCCCCCCCTGTCGGCTATTGCTCCCACTGCTGCCGTCGGGCTGACTCCGCCGCCACCTAGGTCTACAGCAACGGTGCAGAAACAGTTAGAAACAGTGCATATACAGTCTAAAACAGTTAGAAATAGTGAGATACACTGTAGAAACAATTATTTACAGTGCAGAAACAGTGGAAAATGCATAAACTATGCAGAAACAGTTCAAAACAGTCAGATGCAGTGCAGAAACAATGCGAAAATGTAGGAATAGTCCAGAAACAGTTAGATACGGTGCACAAATAGTGAAGATACAATTCAGATACAATGAGATACGAGCAGATACAATAAAATAAAAATGATGAAATCACAAGTTTCCTGATAACAATTTCTCGCTCCATTTAGATCCGATACGACTAAGCCGACGTGCTCTCCGCCACCATCCAGTCTCAGTTTTCTCCTCCGTCAAATCACATAAACAAATAGCAGATAATCCATTCAACAATGAAAATTTGTTACTGTTATAAACCGTTGCAGCAATGTTAAGAACTCCTTAGAACCTTCAAGAAGGTCGCCAAATTTGTACGGCTGTAAACGCCGACGTTGAAGTACTATTTCCATAATTCACTTTTATACAACTGCTTATTAAGAGATGAACGGTGACGTCTAGATAATCTTTAATAATACCGTCGACGTAGATTTCGATAGAGATGCCGGAAGTATCACCGAAGATAAATTTTGGGGAAACACAGAAAAGGAATTTATCGTACCACCGTCGAATTGATCGGTTTGGTGTGCAGTTTAGTGGATTAATCAACCCAGAGAATGGCATACATTTGGATACGGCTCAACTTAGCAGTCGAAGTTTTCTAGGATTTAGTGGAAATCAAATTGATTTGAAGAATTTGAGTAGTACGTTCCTCTTCCTTTGTTGTTCTTTCTTTCTTCAAATTTGGGGTTTTGGAAAAATTGATAGGTTTAACAAGAAAAATGGCATTGTATCTCATTGTATTTAGGAAAATGGGAGAAGGAGAAGTGAAATATATATCGGGAAATGGGAGGAAGAAGGTAAGATTTGCTATGTTGTTATTTTTTGCTATATTTTGTAATTAAGTTTTTCTTTCCTCTATATTGCAATTTTGCTAAAATATCGCTATGTTTTGTAAATAATTTCTTAAAAATATACTTTTGTATAAAAATTCTTTTATATATTACAATATGATACTCTAGTAAACAAGCTAAATTTATGCATAAACTTTGATTTGGCTTATGACACACCTCAAGAAGTACATTCGTTTAACCAGCGAGCACTTCTTTTCGGTGATTTTGATGATTGATCAGTTTTTATACCCCTAAAGAGAAACAACCAACTATTACAAATTTTTTTAAAAAAACTAACCATATTTTAAAAACACGGTTTTTTTTTTTTTTTTTTTTTTTAAAAAACTAGCTACACAAAAATTCTGAGGATTAGGATTTTTCAATGTTTTCAGAAAATTTTCTTGGAGCTTCATATTTGCGGTCCTAAGAAATTTTCCTGAAACTATGAACAAAACTCCATAATTTTTTTGTGGATTTTTGAACTAAAATTTTTAAGTCCTACGAAAATTTTGCTAGGATTTTGAAAATTTTAGTTCAAAATCTGAGGAAAATTTCTGTGTTTCTTCAATGTGACTACTTTTCTAAATGTTTGACTTATCCTTTAGCACGGTGCAAATTAACTACGAGATCAAATTTTTAGTTTCTTTTCGTGATGTAAAACTCATATTCCGTTAATAGTCGAATTATCCTTTTTTGAGATAGATGCGGGATCTCTATGAATGTGACCGAACTTTATTCTATGATTTTACATGAGGTTCTTAATTAATTTAATATAGGAATATCATATATTACATCAATAACTTCAACTTTAAATTGTTAAATGAATTTAAATTGTTAAAAAATGTTATAGAAAGGAATAACGTTAAACATTGCGGGAAGTCAAATGACAAATTTGGCATACAAATTGAAAGAAAAGATTATTCCCATGCCATACTAGAAAAGTATAATATTGTCTCTAACGTTGAATATGAATTTACATATCGATTCTCCTTTTAAATATATATCTTAAGCTACATTATAAATATAAATAATACAATCATAAATGTGAAATAGTACAAGCATTTAATTTAACCCAAAATTTTAAGATATATAGTGTAATAAGTGGCGTAGGACATTATAATACTCAAGGGCGGAGGAAAATTTTTCGATAAGGAGCTTTAAAAATTTATAAAATAAGCCTTTGATTTATGTCAAGGGGTTCAACATCTGATATGTATATATAAGAAGTCGATTTTACTTTATGTACGTAGTGCAATTTTCCGGTGATTGAACCCCCTTCCTAAAGGTGGCTCCGCCCCCGATACTACCTTCATAACTCGTACACAATCAATGAGGAACAAGTGTACCTTTAATAACCTCATGCATGTGTAATCTGGTTTTAAGATTTACAGGTCGATTGAAGATTATTTTTATTTTTTTAAGCGAAATTGTGAGAGAAATCTAAAACATAAAAAATAGGCTCTCCAAGGTTCAACTCTGATAACATGTGAAAGAATTTAAAATCTAACCTAAAACCTAACAATAGTTAAAGTCTCTCGAGACATTATAAATTTCTTTCAAAGCTCTTAGTACAACCAGCAATAGGCAATTATATTCGCCAACTAGAGACAACATTTATAATAAAGCTTGTTTAAGATATTTGGAAAAATTAAAGAGTTGTTTTATTAGCAAAATAGTAATCATATCAAAATACTCTTCTTAGGATAGATGGTGTATTATTTTAAACATGACTTCAAGAGTTTACCTTTATTTGAAGAACTTTTTTGGGATTTATTAGTTGGCCCTTATTCGAACAAGGTTGGATCTTTCTCCTCCCCCATTAACTATGTATAGTAAACTAATGGAGCACACCTGCCTTCAGGGACATCCGATTTAAGAAACTCTTATTTAAGATTTGCTATGTGTTGTGTATAGATGTATGTAGATAATGGTGGCCCTAAATTTTAATTTAGTCATAAGACTCATAATGGAACTGAACGACAATAAGACGAGAAACTATTTTCTTAAAGATAATGTAAAGGTACTGTTAGTAAACTTCGTAACAATAATAATAAATTTGCTCCCTTTATTCATAACTTTAATTAATCGAAAAATATAGTGCATAATTGTTTATTATTCTTGTTTCTTTTTCTTATTTTATCTCATTGCCCCTAGCTCCACCCGTGATTGTAGAGGATAATTGAGAATTGACTGGAGTTACAATTTAATGATTGTAACTTCACTATGCATGCACGTAACTTGTTCATGGTTCAAATCTCATCAAGGGTCTTTCTCTTTTCGCTTTCCATTTGGATTTTGAGGGGAGAGTGGTGGGAACCACGTTAAGATTATTAAAAAATCTGATGTTCCCAAATTGGCTAAAAGGTGAAGCCATAGAAGAAGTTTGTTTCATGACCAATCACTATGGTGAAAGTGAAAGTGATGAACAACTTGATGATTACTGCATTACAAGCTGTCGTTTTTATTTGTTTATGTACTCCAGTTTTTTTGAGTGGTCCATGTCTATTTGACCACCACATTAAACAATTTGTACATGGATTTTGTACTGATTTTGACCAACTTATGGTGTCAAAATCAGCATAGGCCAAAGTGTCATCATAAACATTCTATTATTACCTTGCAAAGTTTTGTGGTTTCCATTGTTTGTGCTCCTTTTGTTTCACGAGTTTATCGTTTCATGACTTGGATAAGTTATATCAAGATTTATTGCTTATTATTTAATGAAAATGTAAATTTGTCAGTCACTTTGATTAATTTCGTGAAAGAGATTAAATGGATTGGTTTTTTTGTTGTTTTTGCAGATTTTTTTTTTTAGATTGGACGTGGAACTGAGAACTTTCTTGAATGTGAATTATGAGCTAGTCAATGTTGTGCGTATATAAGGAAGGCAGGGTGAACTCAAATCCAAATCATACATGAGCAAAAAATTAAATGAATTTTGAACATTGTTATTACTCCTTTTGGGTGGACTATAGATTTGATATTTTGATTGGATTTAAAGATTATCCAAATATGAAGTTACTTTATTTTTTTCTTAGAAGCAAAATTTCTTGTAATAAATACTATCATTAAAATGACAAGCAACAGGGATAATTACACATAGTATAACTTTATCTACTTTTGTTACAAAATATATAAATATTTTCAAAACTTACAAAAAATAGCAACATTTTGTTGTTTGCTACAAAAAATAGCAGAATGTATTTAAAAAGAAAAGAAATATAATTTAAAAAAAAGATAAATCTAATCCTATATTTACTCACCCAAAGAGATAGGTTTAAATCTTTTTACATTTAAGACTCATTTTCTCTCTCCCCTCAAAACCATCTATTAAAAATTGACAATAGGCATACGTAAAAAACAATAGTCATACAATACACATACAATAGTCATACGATAGACATACAAAAGACTAACAATAGTCATACAATACACATACAATAGCCATACAATAGCCATACTATACACATACACTATACGATAGACATACAATAGAATTAGTAATTGGGTAGTTGTAATCCCAAAAAAGTAGGAACAGATGAAAAAACATGACTATAATTATGGGCGATTTTGGTGCATGATGTATCTTCAGTTTTATTGAATAAATCTTTTTTTTTAATAACTTGTATATATAATGTTAAGAAAGTATTGTTATTCTTGAAAAGCGACATAATGTTGCTATTTTATTGTAAACCTGCTATTATGTTTGTATATTTATATAATTTAGCCATAAATGAAGTACAACAAGCAAGGTACCAAGCCAGCAACTACGGTGCCAGACTGCCAGTTGCCAGCCACTGCGGATGGCACTAAATCGAAAAAATTGAAATATCGAACCGAACCGAACTAATTTGGTATTTCGGTATTTTGGTTCGGTCAAAGAAATTTTGAAACTTCGGTTTTTCGGTTCGGTCTTCGGTTTCGGACAACCCGGAATTTCGGGACCCGAAAAAACTGAAATTTTTTTTTTTTTTTTACACATATGCCATATATTTCCTAAATCTCTAAGTTACCCATTGTCGGTAAGTAACATGATTCTACATATTGACTGATTTAACTATGGGAGATTTACAAATATATACAATCCTAACACCAAAATTACAAAAAATACCAACATTATTCCATTTTACAAAAAATACCAACATCTTTTTACACATTATATATAAAAATCAACAAAACTAATAAATTAGGGTTCCTCCTTCT
The DNA here is from genome assembly GCA_037355625.1 of Petunia x hybrida. Taxonomy (NCBI): domain Eukaryota; kingdom Viridiplantae; phylum Streptophyta; class Magnoliopsida; order Solanales; family Solanaceae; genus Petunia; species Petunia x hybrida. Next base: position 1,081,941 of record JBBBVM010000698.1, on the reverse strand, counting down.
TCCTACTGCCCCCCTCCCACTGCTACCACCCCAGGCGGCGGCGCCGCCTAGTCACCGCCGGCCACCAGTCGCCGAATTTTTTTTTTTTTTATTTTTTTGTAGATCTGGTGTATTTTCACTGTATGGACAGTGTATACATTGTGCATACAGTGAAAATACAGTAGATACACATACATACATTTATTGTATGTTTGTATATTCTCTGTATGGACACTGTAGATGTGTTCATTCACCAGATATACACACCAAAACAAATCATTACGTGTTGTATGACAGGTGTATATTCATTGTATGTCTGGTGTATATTCACTGTATATACAGTGTATACACCGCACATACAATGGAAATATGCATGACATACATTCCATACAGTCTATAAACGCTATTCATACACCACAACCATCGTGGTTCCGCCGTGTACCACCGGAAAATTCAAAAAAAAAAAAGGAAAAGACGAGATCTGAACAGCCCCGTCGCAGTGGGCAACAGCATGACGATGGAGCAACAAAAACGAAAGGGAAACAACACAGCAACACAGCGCCGGTGCCGGAGAAGGCAGCGCCGACGCTGCAGTGGTGAAACACCACCAGATCTGGGCGAAAATCCGGCAATGAGCTGTTGTGACGACGGGGATAGGGTAGGGGAACTCCGGCGACGGGGATGGGGTAGGGAAACTCCGGCGATCGGTGAGAGGGAAGGGAGAGGGAAGAGAGAGGGAAGAGAGAGAAAGGGATAGAAAAGTTAGGGTTAGGGTTTTGGGTTAGAGAGAGAAGGAAAAATGATAATATGGTAAATGTCGTTATGTTGTGTAATTTTTCAATAATGTCGGTATTTTTTGTAATTTAACTGTTTAATGCGTCAATTAGCGTAAAAATGTCTTTAACTAAAGGTTCTGCTGTTTTTTCTTTTGCAGAATAGAGAAAGTACCTAAATGTTCGTTACTTTTTGTATTATAGTAAACCATAGCCAGGTTACATAAAATTTGTTAATGGACTGATTAGAGCCGCACAATCTCTAGGTCTGAAAGTTAAATGTGCTCAATCTATACCATTGCAAACGAAATTATAGTTTGCAAAAGATACGAGACCAAAAGTGCACGACATGCTTGATTTGAGAAAGAGGAATTAATAGAGTTTCTTATTTTTCCTTCAAAACGTCTATTATTGTCATGATCAGCGTTAAGGTCTTAGTTGCCAAACAAGTTGAATTCGTCTAAAATAATTTATATTCTCAAGTTTCGTTTCTGCTGTAATATACTTAGACTGGTATGTGAAATGTCCCAGTATAAAAATCATTGATAGCACAATTATCTAAATTGAGACGTTACAAAATTACATTAGTGCCAAGTGACGAAACCAATAATTTTGCTAAGAGTGTTTAAGAATATTCAAAATTTAATAAATATCCAGTAATACTCCTATTTGACTTATATATACAATTTCAGTATCAACTTTCACTGATTGTAGCTCCGCCATGATAATACCAGACTGTACGAAGGGGGTGAATAGTTTCATTTTTTGTAATTAGCCATACTTTTAGTACTAATTTCGTTTAAGCTAAAAGAAATTGAAAGAAATGAGAAAGTGAGAGGACCAAATTATGGTGTGGTCGAGGGGACCAAATTATCCTAGTTAGTCATAGGCTATAAATTTTTTTGTTTGGACCTTTTTTTTTTTTGCCATAAACTTTGGTTTAAACCGAAACACCGAAGTATCGAACTAATAAACCGAACCGAACCGAAGTATAAAAATTACGGGTTTTTCTACACTTTAAATCAAACCGAAGACCGAAGTATCGAACCGAAGTTTCAAAAAACCGAACCGAAGTACCGAACGGCAACCCCTAGTTGCCACCATGTCAATCAACTAATAAGTTCTCTATACTTCTTCAATATTCGTACCTAGAAGTGTGATGGAATTAAATTAAATTTTGGAAATCATTTTGTCTCGTTCAATCAATAAATCTTCAACCGGATAAATTCACTTATTTATACTTGGATGCCCCCCAAATTTTGTTTCAAAATAACACTTCAAAGCAACTGCATTTGAGGAAGATACAAAAGAACTGTTAAAGCCTCGAGGCCCTAAAATATAAATACATGTTGCTGAAGTGCAACCAGGATTTAATTCAGTAAACTTTTTTGTCTTTTTAGCCTTTGTCCTGCATACTTATGCTTAAAGAAAAACTTGAAAGACACTAGACAATGAAATGTAATCATGAAGATGATAAACCCTTCTACAAGCAATGCTTTTCTTGATTTTTCCATTTCGGGAATATTTGAATGAAATTCTTGAATTGCTAAGTAGGTAAAGGCATTTTGGTTCTGTCCCCTCAACTTCAATTAAACACAACTGTGTTCTCTCCTCTTTAAATCCAAGCCAAAATTCATATTGTATCCATTGAATACAAAATTCTTTATCGAACCATCATTAGAAAATCCACATTTTCCCTTCTTGATCATGGCTGACTCTAATTTTGTCGATAAGGAGAAACAAAAACATGCAGACAATGATATCAGGGACATGATCTCTTCCCTTACGAAACGCCTAGCCAGTCTCCAACGTGTTCATAAGGCAGGAGGAGGAGACTCAGGCCAAAATGTTCACGGTGATGATGAAGATGAACATGGCACCAGAATCATCACTCTAGCTGGAACCAATGTGGGAGCCAGCATGCGCGGTGAGATGGATGAGAAATCTGGTCTCGAGGGCGTTTCACCAGGGGAAAATGAGGCCTTAAAAACATATGTAAACAGCAATTTCCAGTCCATCAACAATTCCATCATGTTGGGTGGTAGTTATTGTACAAATGACCCTGGTGTTCATTTGGATATCTCTGATTATGTGGATCAACAAGCCCCAACAACACCACACGGACATGGAAAGAAGAAAGGTAAGAAGAAGGAAAGGGGAAGTTCCAAAAGTGATCACCATTCAGACTAGGCTTATACAATAACCAAAGATAAGCTCAATGGTGAAGAAATTGCTAAAAAATTCAGACCAGTACTCTCTATGAATAAATACCACAGCTTAGTTATGTCCTGCTTCTTTAGTTCATTGTGTTTCATTCTCTTTTCACTTTGTCTTGCTCTTGGAATGTGATTTCGGACAAGAACATTCGGCTACAGACCTAGTATTGATGCTTGTTAAGAGGATCAATATGTTTATGATATATAAAAAGGCAAATGTTACATTTGTATTACTTTAATAATCATAACATCTTTTCAGATCTTTCTACAAGATTAATTTCCTTTAGCTGCAAAGTATCTTATCTGCAGCCAATCTGAGTACATACTTGATACTTGCAATCGACAGTTTTAGTAGTCTTCACAATTGGTTTTTGAACTCCTTCCTTGAAGCAAAAACAGATTTAACGACAAAGATGCAGTTTTTTATTACAGAACCTGAGGTTAAAAAAGAAAACTCAGTAAATAAGGAATGTAATCTAGAGACGGTTGACATCAAGGAATCCTGGATTCAGAATTGGTTTCTAGATCTTTGAAGGGTAGCTCCTTCTCTTTTTTCTCTTCAGTTTCATGGACAACTTTTTGTGTTTCTCTGTTCTTGCCCCAAAGCAGAAAGTATAGACCAGCAATTACAATAACTGATCCAATAACACTGATCATGATCATTAACAAAGGAACTAGTCAGTGTTAAAAGCAGTGATGAATTTGAATAATGCATACGAAGAATTGAGAATCTTCAAATTGTTGAAATCACCTTCCAAGATGGAGTTGTTCATGTAGAACGGGAACGTCGAACATAGCTGCCATAATTTGGACAAGAGGACTAAATGCTGCAGTGAAGACTGGACCTCTCTTCTTGACACACCATGCCATACCCACAAAGCACATTCCTGAGCCTATTACTCCCTGGCTTGGCAAAATTCATTCTTGTCAAGTAGACAGCATAATAAGATAAACTAGTTAGTGGAGAAATATACTTTTGTTAACTTAGCACTTAGCAGCTTTGGACTAAAACAATTACGAGATAATTAAGTTTCCATCTTCTGTTTAGAGGTCATGCCACGATAATATATGTTCATTGCTAAACAACAGCGAAGGGATTTTTATTACTTTTTATCTGGTACGTTCCCAAAATAAACTAAAGGAGAAGATATTATTTGGTTCTTAGAAGACTTGGCTTTTCCTTTATCTGAACATAAGAACTAAGAAAAGGAATACTAGTATTTAAAGTCCAAAGAACTTTAATTTTCTCAAGCATCCAAGGATTTTTGATATATTCCCAGTTCGATGTTGCTTGTCACAAGACATTCAGAATGTCTAACGAATTCGTCAAATTTCTCTTTAGATTCTGAAAAGTCTTCTAGCACATATGGTAAAAAGTCCATCTGTGGAATGCACCTATCTCTATAAATAAATTGGTTATTTTGCAAAGACTCTGAGAGATAAAAAACAAAAATACGAGTGAGAGAGAAAGAGTGACAGAAATAACTTTCTTGCAGGGGAGGGAAGTATCTATCTCTGCTACTTAGGAAGATAAGAACCAGCGTTAAGACCACTTACAGCATAGATGATAGTCAACATATCTATCTTTTCCTTTGGAATCCAAATGGAAAGTCTTCTATCAACGGACAAAGTCAAGATAGCCGATTGTATGGCACTAAAGAAAGTCATAATAACAGTGCTAGAGTACTTGCATGGATATTTCTTCCCAATAAACAATTGAAGAAGGAACCACGAAGAATACAAAAGCGTTCCAGCAAACAAGGCAAGAGAACCAAGGATCCATCTTTCTTTCATTTTCGAGGAACTAATGGCTCCTTCTAAGGATGGAGATACATATTTTAGGTCTGAAAAATGAATCAAAGGGATGCCTTTGTAAAATGTCAGTATGAAGGCACCTCCAACACATATTAGTGTACCAATCACTTTGGCTCTTCCACTTCCATCTTTGATGTTGATGGTCTCTATCCTGCATCATTTTTCATGCATAGTAGACTTAAACTGTTATCGGTAGCACAAGAAAGTTGGAAATTTTAAAGCTACTTTGGCTTTCATACCCAAAAGGTAATGCCATGAGGAATGTGATCACAGGAACCATGTTGACAAAGGCACATGAGAAAGTTGCAGATGTGTATTCTATGCCAAGAAGGAATAAGTATTGCGTAAGAGATGCCCTACAAAAAAGATATGACAAATGGCGCAAAATGCTTAACAAGAAAACATAGCCATGCAAAAAGAGCCACTAATTTAGAAGAATATTGGCAAAATCATAGAGATCATTTCTGACTTACCCGACAATGGCACTCAAGAAAAGGTTACACAAGATTAGAGGGGTGAGTTTTGGTCTGCTGTTTCTGCAAGAAGAAATAAATTGCATGTTCAAGGAGACAAAAAGATCCCATATATTGGAGATAGAAATTTTATGAGAACTCACTCTCAGGATTTATTTAGGAGACAATCTTCATACCTTTCCAGAAAGAAGGCAATTGGGGCTAAAAAAAGTGTTGAAATAGTTTGTCGATAAGTGATGAAGACCAAATGGTCCATTCCATCCAATACAATTTTCTTGAGAAGTATATTACTAATGGCAAAAGCAAAATCAATTGCCAACATAATAAAAATAGGGTACCACTCCACATAGCTCTTCATCTGAGCCTTTTCCCTTTCAGTCACCCCTTTTAACTTCCTCCTCTAATTTGCTTCTTCGTGAATTATCTTGTGTTTTTAAGCATGAAGCTGAGATAGACATTTAAAGTTTCATATAAGCTTTAGTTCCACTAAAGTAAAAAGTGAACTCAGAGGCAGGATTAATTCCTGCAATCACATCAATACTTTTAATCTACCAGAAAAAGTTGACATTTTGTTTAACATCATATACTCTTCCATTTTCCTTTTCTTTGTTTAAAATATTACACTATCACCTTCCTTTTGACTGATCCTTTTCAGCATAATGCAACTGATTGAGAATCAGTAACCAGATTAACAAATTAACTGGTAAGGATGAGCTGAGGGATCTACCTTTATATCTCCACTGTTGAGCATATTAAGAAACTTTTTGTTCCATTTCATTTGTTGTTCTTTAATTAACATGTGTTTAGAACATTTAACATGCGAGTCAACCCACAACTCTAAGCTAACTTTCCATTTCTGTATATAATAGATAGTGTGGGGAGCATCTTGTAAGTAAATGATTCCCTTCCTGCAGCATTGCAACATCTAATGCATTTCTTCACACTTTGAGCCTAACTGTTGGTGTTGGTGGCATCTAATGCTGCTTTTAAAACTTAAACTAGGCATCTTCAGTATACAACATGGGACATAGAATAATTCATCATAGTCACACAAGAATACTAGTACTACTATACGCTATTTAAAATTCTTTTGGTGACAGAGCACACTACTTATTGATGGGACCAGGTATTTTTCTTACCATATAAATTCATACAGGGAGAGAAGACACGTTTCGAGCAACAAAAGCGTATTCAACTCGAAGTTTCTCTAGTACAAACTTGCTAAAACTAGTCAGAAAGAAAAATCAAGATGATGGAAAGTGTGATTCCACAAATATCTCGTAACATAACTACTTCGACTAGGAGGGGTGCAGGGGGAGTCCGGGAGACGTAGCCTCTATGTATAGGGTCATCGTTTAAGCAATATGCAATGCAGTTAATAAATACATATCTGAAGATTCACCAAATCTTCAATAAATTAAATCCGAACCGTAATTTTAAATATACAATAAGCTTAGTGCTAAGAACCTTAAAGGTCAAACCCATCAAGTTTAAATTCTAAATCCGCCTCTGGAGGGTGTACGATCAAGAAGGACTAAAACTATGTACACATTTCACCTTCAAACCGTCTATTCCTGCCAGATCAAGAAAGCTTTCCATATGAAATGCTTCAAGGATTTTCCACATGAAAGTGCGAAAAGTATGGATCAAATCTTCACTTTCTCATACAGTTTTAAAGCGTTAAAGAAAGAAATATCCCACTTTGTTCTGAAAGATATGAGGACCACCACCATAGGAGATAGATGTATTGGTTATAAGTCACACCAGTGCTTTTAACCAATAACATCACCTTCTTTTCAATGAAAAGTATAAGGGGGTGGACAATAGACATGCTTTCATGTCCGTTATCTTAATCCTTATTCTTTTGTTCCATATCTAAGGTATTGAGTTGGAATCCTTCCATCTCCTTTAGTAACAGTGAACCACACAATTAACTTCTGGCATTAAAAGTTCTTGCATTAGACGCCTGGAACCAATAAAGAAGAGTGAAATAACCCTTCTTCCCTCTATTAGCATACTGATGTTAAATGTGATGAGATTCTGTATATCCATTTTAGTTCCATGTCCCAGATATCAGGCTTTCTAGATTCCAACATTCTACGTGGTATAAGCATAACCGTTTATGCAAAAATCAAATCTTGTTGGAATCATATAGGCAGGTGTTTTCCCATCCACACCAGTTTTCTGCAAAAATCCATGCAACAGGTAAGCATGCAGGCGAATTATCAAATGCCTCATTATAGAGATTCTTGTTTTCTTGGTCCATTAAGCGACGTACCCTGAAGTCTTGCCTAAATTTAGGCATCCGTTCACGTCCACCCATGTGAAAGCATAATCCATTCTTTAGCAAGATAATAAAAGAGAAGAGTCACAATAAGTACGCAGAGGTGGAGTCATGAGGTTATGAGATAATAGTTCGAAATGTACATCTTAACTAAATTCTTAAGACAAACACAAGATTTAGACCAAAGCAATGGGGTTCAGCAGAACCCGCACCCGACACTGTCGCTCCGCTCCTAGAAGTATGTCTAGCATCGGTACAAAAATAATTAACCATGATGTATCATTTGTATATTAGATACGGTCATATCAGAACAGAAAAACAGATGATTTATACAGCCAACCCGAACATTTGGCATTGAAGTGTAGTTGATTGGTTGATTGCTCATTGGTCCATTCTGTTGATATATGTAGACCACGAGTAGGGTGGAGATACAACTTTCGACTCTTTTTCAGAAAATTACATGTTCACAAGACTCAACACCATCAGAACAACCAACCAGGCAGTAGAGAAAGAACAATCACAGGTGCAAACCAACTATCTATATGCTAAATACCATCTGACAAGTTCACACACTTTCCATGCCTAAAAGCATATCAAATGTTGCAGCTGCAATGGATCAGATTCTGCCATGTTCATTATAGTTGCTTCTTGCTGAAACATGATGAGGCTGTCAAAAATCTATCCTCCATTAGGTATCTTCTTAGTTATACAGATTCACAAGACAACAGTATAGAGGACACTGTAATAAGCTTACTGTTGGGCAGTGGAACAATTTTTCCTAGTGCTTAAGAGTATAGTGCCACAGTGAACCCCAATATCCTTTTCAAATCGTTTTGCTTATTTTGCAATATCTTTGCTTACAGTTATCTAGTGCTATTGCATGGTGCTTGGGGTGCAACAGAGAACTACAATTTACTCTATGCAATGCGTCAAGTTCATACATTTAAACATATTTAATCATTCTTTTCTTGTCAGGATTCATGTAATCTGTAACAAATAAAGAAGGCAGCTGAAAGATATACTGACCCTTTGCTTAGTTTCCAACAGAACCCAAACTACAAAATTAAGGTCATCAGAGAGACCCAAGACTTTAACCTTAATAAGCGTGATCTTTAAGGATTTTATCACTTAACTCATTAATCTTTTGAAATTATGGATTCAAATGACATTTGTTGGAATTTTATCTATGCTCCAAGATTAGAATATACAAACCAACTGCTGATGAGCTGCATCCACCCCTGCCTAAGGTACTCGTGGATATTGACGTATTATCTACGTGCTAAATGACACTCAAATTTAATTTAACTGAATGAGATAAATCAAAGGCATGGAAATGCTTTGGTGCTGACATACCATCCAGTTATACCATCTTCAGAATTTTGGACAACCCCAAAATGTTACTATAAGTCATTATAGCGATAAGTAGAGTTATAGAACTTGGGAAGACAATTGATGTAACACTCCACACACACATCTAATTAAAATTCTACTCACATTAGAGTTTGAACTAAAATAAAAATGAAATTCAGCAAACTGGGAATCTAACAAGAATCATCAAAAAAAACTTTTAACAGACAATGAGATCGAAACCATTAAGAAAGGCAAGTCAAATATCCATAGATGATGAAAACCTATCCCAAATATAGCTGGGAGAACATTGTCTAACTCTGCTGAAATTTAAATAGATCCAAAATCTTTCATCATAAAGTAATCCCAACATGCAAGTCTATTTTTCTACTGTTGTCTAGCTTCGACTTTCTTCTTCTGCCAGAGGCGATCCAATGCACTGTCACCATCACCCTGCAAAGAAGAAGATAGCCAATTTGAACTTGTCGCAGTATCAGCAGCATTCCAAAACATAAATGTAAACTAAATGATCTTGTCCAAACACTGAAAACAAACTTCAAGTGCAGAAAGGACTAATTTCGATATACATAATGATACCTCCTTCATACAGGAAGCAGCAGTAAGATGTCTATTCATGATTTCTTAAGCTTGATCAATGAGCATTACAAATATTAAGGATTTGCAACACGAAAATAGTTGAGGTTCTTACTTGAGGAGAACTATGTACCTAAACTGCTTAGACTTTGATTTGGAAATTATTAACTTCAAAGCAACTATGGGCTTTACCAACTTTTATGTCAGTGATAATCAACAAATCAATTTTCATATGGCTCTGACATCTGTAACTCGGCTATTTGATAACAGAAATAGAAGCAATGAATGAACCTAGATTACAGACTACTCTAGCACTATCTCTCTACAATACAACTGCATTTGTCCTTTTTTGGGTAAGTCAAGATATTTCATTGATAGAAAACAGAAATAGAATCCATGAAAGCAATGAATGACCCTAAACTACAGACTACTCTAGCAGAAACTCTCTACATTACAGTTGCATTTGTTCTTATTTTGGGCGAGTCAAAATACTTCAATGATGGTATCACCTACAGATAGGGATTTAAATCGAAGCTCCAAAAACTAATCATCTACAAACATCCCAATTATAGAAGTTCACCAAAAGATTTACTGAAGTAAAACTTCAACAACATCATATACAATACACCAAAAGAAAATAAATCGGAAAACTATCAGCTTTCAACATTACCGACATACGTTAAACATGTACAAGTATAAAAAAAATAGTACCTGAGCACGGATGAAACCACAGAGAGCAAAAGTAGTGAAACCACCAGTGTAAATGCCCCTATCATCCAAATGCCCAACGTTAAGTTGAACAGAAGCATGATCCTTTGATGTGATCAGCCTATTCGTAGCAGAACTGCAAAACACCGTGCAGGAATTAGCTACAATTACACCTTGAAGCTATACAAATACCAAGTAAAATCAATATGGCGCCAAAACAATAAAGATTTAAGCGCACCATTTCCTGGGGATGTAAAGATCCATGTTTTGTCCCTCATCGTTCTGCATCTTGGCTAGTGTTCTTGAATACCGGGTTTAAGCTTTAACAACCTTTTTTCACAACAAAACCAAACCACCATTAAAACCACAAACATCAATCCTTTTTCTTCTACAAAATGCACATTCATCAAAAAAATAGCCATACCCATTACCAAAAACAACCTATTTCACAACAAAATGGAACTTATCTTTAAGAAATAATCCAAAAGATAGAATCTTTGCTAGCTTTAACAGCAAAATCAATCACATTATTCAAATTCTATATAAAAATAAGTCATACTAATTACCAAGAACATATTTTTCTAACCCCATAAGAATACTAAAAAGCATATGTATCAGATTTGTCTGGTGAAAATGGTCAAAGCAAAAAACAGTGCGCGTAAGCTGGCCCGGACACCATTATTATTAAAAATTAAATGGTGTAAGCAAAAAATAAAGAATTGCCTATACTTAAAACAAAATTCATACAAATCCTTGTTATTATTTACCATTTTATAACAGATTATCATAAATAAAGAAGAGATAAGAGTGATACCTGAGGTTAAAGAAGAGCTCTTCAAAGGGGCAAAGTGTGAAGTGATAGGAGTAGCTGAAACTTTATAAAGAAACCCTAGTGTTCTGTAAGTAATACGTTGGTGGGCTTATTTTTAGTGGGCCCCTGTAATGTTTAGAATGGTATACTTTACAGAAACTATGACACTAGAGGCGATAGTATGCTTTTTTGACCCCATATTACTTGGTTTAGTGAAAATGGTCATATGTTAATAATATTCGGACAAAAATACCCCTTAATACATAATTAATTATGTGTGTTCTCCCTCCCTCCCTCTCCATCCAAATGCCTTGAAGTCTTGGTGGCGTTATACTTGCTATCGACCCCTTTCACCTATGTCCAAGTAAATTGGTAAAAATTTTGCCCAGCAGCCACTTTTAATACTGGTATTTGGTTTGAAGCCGCTATTTTCTTTAGTCTTACACTAGAGGCCACTTTTGGGCCTTTACTAAATAAACACTGACTTAAGTTCTGATCATTGACTGAAGTTCAGTCCATACAGACCCTGGACTGAGGTTCCATCTTTAAGGACTAGACTGAACTTCAGTCAACATGGCCCTGGACTGAAGTTCAATCTTTAAGGACTGAACTTCAGTCAACATGGCCCTGGACTGAAGTTCTGTCTTTAAGGAGTGAACTTCAATCTATACGGCCCTGGACTGAAGTTCAATCTTTAAGGACTGGACTTCAATCCGGCCTCTGGGCTGAAGTTCAATCTTTAAGGACTGAACTTCAGTCAACATGGTCCTGAACTGAAGTTCTGTCTTTAAAGAGTGAACTTCAATCCATATGGTCTTGGACTGAAGTTCAATCTTTAAGGACTGAACTTCAATCCGGCCTCTGGACTAAAGTTCTATCTCTTTAAGCGAAAGTGGCCACAAACTAAATATTTTGGTATTAGTGGCATGTGCCCAAAGACCAGTGGCATGGCCTTTCGTGCACTTTCTCCAGTTCAACGTTGAACTTTAGCCCACAAAGATTGAAGTTCCAAAAAATGATCTCTCATATAAAACTAATAAAAAAAAGTGACTTCAAACCAAATAATAGTGACAAAATTGGCCTTTGGACGAAATTTTTACAATTTTGAAGTCTTAGCAGAATCACTTGCATCAATTCCTTTTATTGTATCCAATACTTATCAAGTTGGAGGTCATTAATTAAATATAAGGAAAATAGGGGCAAATATTCAAAACAAATCAATTTGGGGACAACAGGTGAAATTTACTTTCAAATGTCGTTATTGTAGTTCTCTTTCGAAATTTTGAAAAGGAAAAACAGAACGAACTAGAAGAAACAGAAATAATAAAAGAGAAAACTAACGAAAGAAAAATTATGTGAAAATGGATATTTCAGGTCCAGTAGATCCAGTTCGAATGAAAGCACGGAGGAACAGTTTGATTTGAGAATAGGTTATGCTTGAATACTATATAGATTATTTAGTAAAAAGTTTACTATCATATACTCTAGCGTCTGTACATGTTTAATATAGTTAACCGATAAATCAAATCGAACCGAATTATTTTTTTAATTTGATTTGGTGTTGATTGAAAATTTTAAAATTTTGATTTTTCGGTTTAGTTTTGGATTTCAGAAAATAGAAACCGAAAAACAAAAAAAAAACTGAATTATTTATATATATACATATATATTACAATATATTTTTATTCTTATTCTTATTCTTAATCTTAACATATAACTTATTCAAGGGCGTTAGAATTTGAAAATTTTAGTACTTTTTACCTTTAGTAGTTTTCTCTTGACCGCACCTCTTTACATTATGGTATAACACTTGTGAATCTCTCATCAAAAGTTTCAATGTACAGTATCTCCATGAACTTCTATCTCTTGAATTCTAAGTTCTCTTTTTAAATGAGATATATTATGATTTAAATTTTAGATTTTGTATTTTTATTGGACATGTATTGATATTCTTTCAAGCATTGTATTTTAAGTTTATCTTATATGACATAATCGAAATAACCGAAAAAGAAACCGAAAAGAAGAAAATCGAACCAAACCAAACTTATTGGATTGCATTTTTCAAAACCGAAAACCAAAAAACTGAAACCGAATAGTTGAAAACCGAAGCGAAAAATCGAACACACACCCATCCTCCATGATCCATAATTTTAATCCCATTTTTTTTTTTTTTTGGTAATTGGAAGATTAATATTAATATTAGGGCATCAGTATTAATCCAGATTTACCATCATATTGTTCTTAAGTTACTTTTTTTCCCTCTCTTTTCCTATTCAAATATGTAACATCCATTCATGCATAAATGATCTATTATTATTATTATTATTATTATTATTATTATTATTATTATTATTATTATTATTATTATTACTTCAATTGGGGGCCTTAACCAGCAACAGAATACGTGGTCACGATTATTTCACCTTTTGACTTATGCGGCCGGACATCTTATATTGACTTGGTTTTTGAAATTTTGACTTCTATTTTGCGCCCTCATAGTTGGGAAGGTTGCCGCATACCCAAAAATTTTCAAGATCGTGCGGCCTACACTTATAATTTGTTCGGCTGGAGATGCCATCGATATTTTGTTCATGTCAACGCACATCCTCTTTGTAAGTCGCACTTAGAGTTGAATTAGATTTTGGTATCTTCATGATCTTGTCACTCGACGGCCACCTTATGGTTGTACGACTACATAATCTCAATGGATGTGCGGTCGTATTGTTATTTGGTGGTCGCACCTTGGGAATTTTCTGAACTCGGCACATTTTTCTCTTGAAATTGTGCAATCGTAAGACAATTGAGTCTGCACCTTTGCCAGACTGTGCGCCCATACTTTTCTCTTTTATACTATTTCTCTACTTCCACTTTTGACTTGGTTTTTTGCTTTTTTGGGCTTCTTCATGTCCATTTGGAGTTCAAGACCTGAAACCAAACATAAACACATCATTTTCCTATTGATTGGACGTTTTTTGATTCAAAAACAAAAATAAAATTGAGTCTTATGTTGCCGAAATGCCCACATGTCAAGAATTTTTATAATAATACATGAAAATATTGAGAAGGTTATAGAGCAACAGATTAGTGAACATTGCATCTTACAAAGAACTACGTGTACTGTTAATCGATTTAAGGGACCTCTCACAAGTATATTCTAGCTCATAAATGTCAAATGTACATTTGTACCTGCCCTAGCCAGTCACAAAACTCTCTTTCCCAAAATACAAGAAACAAAGGGAAAAGTTGCGTTGAAGAGGCCTTGTGGAGCTAGGGTTTCTAAAGTGTAAAGAATGGAGTATATCACTAAGGGGTCGTTCGGTTGCGGGTATTATATATTAATACCCGCACAAAACTCAGCATTAATTTAGCGCAACGTTCGGTTGGTTTTTGTGAAATTTTAATATCCGCATAAAATTAGTGCAACGTTTGGTTGCGTTTTTGTATATTCCGCATTATTAATACCCGCATTATTAACGCGAGAATCTATATATTATTTTATGCGGGGTAGAAGGTGGTATTAATAATGTGGGTATTAATAATGCAGATATTAAAATTTAAAATGACAAAATTAACCCTCATAATAATAAGGATATTTTAAAATTTTATTTAAGGAGTAAATAAATATTTTAAATAATAATATTTTTTGTTAATTTGTAATATATCAGTGATTCAAAAAATAATCCCTACGTTATAATATATGTGTGGCTAATACCCACATTATTAAACCCACATAACTAATACCCTCATTATCAATACCCACATTATTAATACACACATTATTAATACCCACATTACTAATACCCGCATTAATAGTTAATACCCGCGTAAAAGCAAAGCCAAACCGAACGACCCTAAGGGTGTAATGGTACATTAGTAATTAAAATATATGCTTCCGATAAAAATATAAGAAAAAACGAAAACCCAAACATTAACCCATTAAGAAAAAAATCAAATTGTTAAAAAACCATTAAACCAATAACCCGATTCCGATAACTCAGTAAGGTTTTATCGGTTCGGGTTAACGGTTTAAACCCAATAATGCACACCCCTACCTCACACTAGGTAGAAAAAAGGTTTATGTACACCCCCACTCTTGCTAAACCTCACCTGTGATCACAACAACAACAACCACCTATCAAGTGTGATCCCACAAGTGGGGCCTGTGGAGGGTGAGATGTACCTAGACGTTATCCATAGCTTGAGTAAGGTAGAGATGTTTTTGATAAATCATCGGCTCAAGAAAATATAGATCTCAACACAACTTTATTTTTTTTATCAATTAAATTACATATCCGAACACAAATTTAACTTATAAAAATAATTTTTACATTTAAACCTCAAAACATTCTTTTTCAATTTTTTTTAGTTTGCTTATTGTGCTAATCACAAGGAACTGTTCTATTGAGACAGACAACTAATGATAATTCTGTTTCATTCGAGTACACATTTTGCTGCAGCTCTAAAACGTGAAAAAAACACTCAATCTCGAAAGCCCCAAAAAACCCTTTCGTCTTACAACACACACAAGTTCCCTGTGATTTCTTCATATTCCTCTTCACTTTTCCTCTATGATTCCATCATTTTAATCCAAATTCAACCATCATATTGTTCTCAAATTCCTTTTTTTCCCTCTCTTTTTCATTCAATGTAACATCTTATTCATGCATAGTATGATCCACTATTGTTCTTATCAATTTCCAGCAAAATTTGTCTTAAATGGGGGCTTTAACAAGTAATAGAAAACGTGGTGACAATTATTTTACCACCCCACTTTCCAATTTTGACCATATTTCCAAAAAGCCTAAACTTATGAACCAAGATCACATTTTTACCAGAAAATCATCATTAACTACAAGAATTTACAAATACCCATCTTGTGTTACTCCTATTAAAAGAGAGATTCATGCTCCTTGTAGACCTTTAAGGCCTAAAATGGGTAATATTTTAGTCCAACAATATGATAGAGCTAAAAAAACTGCTGTAGATAGTTTAAGGTACTTTAATAAACAAGATAAAGAAGTTATAGAAATTGGTCATGGTTATGATGAGGATTCTAGTGTTATTGAGGAGTTGGAAAATGGGGTTGTTGCGAAAACGGACGGGTCGGGTCAGAAATGGGATGATGGGGTTGTTGAAATATTGGATATTCCTGATGATGATGGTGGTGGTGTTAAGGTTTTGAGTTCGTCGGTTGTAGCAGTGTCAAATGATGATGATGTGAATTTGAAGGTTGTGGAGAATGCAGAAAAGATGATGGATTTGTTGTCTTTGAGTAGTAGCAAGATTGATGATGACTCTTCGTCGTCGTTATCGTATGTTCCTATGTATAAGAAGTTGTTGGGATCAGCCGAGAAGAGAAATGGTAGTTTGAAAAGATTGCAGTTTGACATTGAGTATACCGAGAAGCTTCGTGAGACATATCAGTTATTGAGGTCGCAGACGAAGGAAGAACATGTTGAGGAGGTAATATTGCTGGAGCCTTTCTTTTTAGTGTCGTTCGCGTGCATTTAGGGCTCGTAATCTTTGCAATACACTTCTTGCATCGTTAATGCAACGCTTTGTTTTCCGTATATAACTTTGCGTACTAAATCAATTATGCATTTTAATTATGGTGTTAGGTGTCCGGTATAGTACACTGCATTACTGGAGCCTTGGTTGTTATGTCATTCGTACGCATTATAGGTTATGTCCTTATTTTTGTGGTTTATTAACTTGCAGGATCTGATTACAGAACCCTTTGTGCCACTTGATGAGGAGGACGAGACTGAAGTTTCTCGTGCTTTGTCTAATTCGAACAGGTATAGCTTATTTAATTTTAATTTGTGTTCAAAAGGCTCCAATTTTCAGTTTTTTAATCTCTTGATATGCATTTTGCCGGCTCATTTTTGCAGGAGGAAGGTTTTGGTAACCCATGAAAACTCCAATATCGATATTACTGGAGAGTTACTGCAGTGTTTGAGACCTGGGGCATGGTTGAATGATGAGGTAATACTTTATGTTAGCTTCATAGCGTGGTTATCGAAAATACTGGAATGGAAAGAGTGAATATTTATTATTATTATTATTATTATTATTATTATTATTATTATTATTATTATTATTATTATTATTATTATTATTATTATTATTATTATTATTATTATTATCTGTGAGAGAAATCTGATTGATTTCGAGCATTAAGACTATCTTCTTTTGCAGGTCATTAATGTGTATCTTGAGTTACTAAAAGAGAGAGAGAAGAGGGAGCCCAACAAGTTCTTGAAATGCCATTTCTTTAACACATTCTTTTACAAAAAGGTTAGTTCTATGCCTTTAAGCTCAGAATTCGAGTTCTAAGGTATTCAGTTGCTTGCAACATTGCCGTCTTTGTTGTTTATTTGAAGATAATGTATCAGCCTTTTTAGGTTTATCTCTTATCTTTTACATGAGTTTTCATTTCGTGAATGTTTTGCATACAAGGTATTTTTTTTTTTTTTTTTTTGAGAATGGTAACAAAAAAATGTAGATAACGGGATTCGAACCCAGCAGTATAAGCAGACCTTTTGGTCCTCTGTCGGAGGCACCATGGGGGCAAAATATACCTTTTATATATTTTGCATACAAGGTATTTTGCCTCTCTATTTCACTCAAGGTAGGATAAGGTCTACATACTCCTCACCCTCCCAGACCCCACATGTGGGATTATACTGTTGTTGTCCACATAGTCTAGTACGATTTGTAGTTTCTGCAACAAAATTAGTTCCTGCTTGGTCTGTCAAAACAACATCAGTTAGATGTAGAAGGAATAGCAAAATACAAAAAAATTACATTTGTTTGTTCCTTCCCTGGCCAGCAAGTGTAATCTATTTCTTTTATCTTTTTCTTTTTCATTTCATATTTCTTTGAATTGGACACACACACACACACACACACACACACATGTCACTAACCATGTCTTCATCCAGTCTTTCTGTCACTTTGTACTTAGAGAAAAATTCCAGTTTTATCATGGATGCCCGAGCCGTATTGGGTTATTAATCTTTTCAAGCCTTTGTTCCAAACCAATTTTTTCTTTTTTTTTTTGTTTCGACTTTTTTCCTTTTCTCTCCTGATGACCATTGGAAGTCGCATATTCTTGGTTATGCGCTGATGCTAACTTAGAAATAAAGATGTTGCTGATTGGAAAGTACTAACTGGTTCCTGCTCTATTTACCTTATTATCAAAAAAAAAAAGAAAAAAAACTGGTTCCTGCTCTAAAAGGAATTCTCTTTTGCATATCGATAACCATGTTTCGTCTTTGTTTCTCTTTAAACTTTCCCTCAAAGAGAATAAAAGTTTGCGGGCTTTGCCTTCTTTAACATATGACTCCTTATCTGATCTGCAAGGGTCATAATTGGCTATTATTTCGTCACCAACTTTTCTAGCCACAGTTTGATAATAAACTATGATAATCTCTGTAGAGAACCTTGTCTCCAATGCTAATTTAGTGGTAATGCAAGCTCTACAATAAATGAGTTGGTAATTACACCATCTGGTTTTCTCCCTTAGGCTGGTCTCATAATTTTCTTGTTAATAGTCTCTGGGAGATGCCTAGTATGTGCCCCTGAATTTATCCTTTCTTTTCAATATTATTTTCTCCTTGCTTATTGTACAACATTGTTGCTATTCAAAATTGTATTTAACTACTTTTCACCTCCTATGTGAAATGTGTGTCTGTAAAGTACTTTTATAAAGTTTTCTACAAGCAGAAGGTTATATCTGCTAATTGTTCTTGTGAACTTTTTCTGCAATTTCAGTTAATCAATGGCAAGGGAGGCTATAACTATCAATCTGTGAAAAGATGGACGTCCCAACGGAAGCTGGGGTATGGCCTCTTTGAATGTGATAAAGTAAGAGCTTTATCATTTATCTATCTTTCCTTGATTTGTTTTGTTGTGTATTGTCTATTGATTGATATGTCCTAATTTACTTAGATTTTTGTCCCTATCCACAAAGTAAACCATTGGTGTTTAGCTGTCATCAACAAGAAGGATGAAAAGTTCCAATATCTTGATTCACTTGGAGGAAGGGATACTCAAGTACTGAAAGTGCTGGTATGCTTTGCATCTGTTTACCAGAAATTGTTTTCCCCCACTTTGAAATAGCTTATGACGTTTTGCTTTTCAAATGTTATCGCATGTACTTCTTTTTTGACTGTACTGTACATACTACTATTTTTTCTTAAATTGGAGACTTTTTTTTTTTTTTTTTTTGATAAGTAAAGTTAATTTCATAAATAAGGTAGCCAGAGGGTACCAAAAGACTGTACAAACTCTAAGAAGTTTTAAATTGGAGACTTAGAGTGAACATAAAACACGTTACCCCATGAATTAGTAATGATGGTGATGGTATTTGCTTCCTAATAGCAGATGGGAGATTTTAATCTTGGTTATGTCGCCTTCTAAGCAGAAAGAGATTGCTCTCTGTATTGAATTACTAGTTATATCTATTTGAACTGTCCAATTGGTTAGGCATTTCACTCGACTGGTTTAGGCTTAGACAAGGGCATCCTTTTCCCTTGCCTCTAATTTGTTCATTTTACTGATTCTTGTTCCCCTGATCCCTTTTGTTGTATTTTTCCTTTTGTGTCATTCCTGTGTTAATTTTTTTCTAGTTTTGGATGTAATATACTGTCAGTTGTACTTCGGTGTGATCCTATACATGATTCCTGGTGGCATTTGGTAGTGTGTAAGGAGTTTCTTGAAGAGAGAATGTGAGATAGGCTGTTCCGCTTAAAAGACTTTACCATTACAAGAAAATGAGTGGTAGGCCGTTGTTATTTTCAGAATTCACATTTAATCTCTAGTAGAATAACACTACCATAGTCTAGTTGAGTAAATACAGGGAAGCAGTGGCGAAGCCAGAATCTAACGGGAGGGGGTTTGAACTTGTGACATAAAGCAATGCTTGAACCCCCTTTACCACTTCAAAAGCATCTTCCTTGTGTTAAGGGGGTTTAATAGTGTATATAAAAAAAAGTTTTTAGCCTATTTGCGTAATATAATTTTCGACAAAGAGGGTTCAACTGACACCCCTTCACTATACCTAGATCCGTCTCTGCAGGGAAGATACTGTAATTTTCTTACTGTGATACGTTGGCGTTATGTCCTGTTTAATCTTGTAGCAGTCCTACTTGCAGAAAACCAATTGAATGTAATATAAAAACAAGAGCTCGTTCTAGCTTTGGTCACTGCAGTTAGTGGTTGGGGAAAAAGTCGCATGGTTATTGGGTTTTTATTAGTAGATTGAAAGAAGTCATGATCCGTGGAAATTGCATCTGCAGGCTAGGTACTTCAGTGATGAGGTGAAGGACAAGAATGGTAAAGACATTGATGTTAGCTCATGGAAGCAAGAATTTGTTGAGGACCTCCCGGAGCAAGAGAATGGGTGCGTAGAGCTGTTTTTTCTTTTCTTTTTTTTTTTTTTTTTTTTGGGTTGATAAGGTTTGGTACTTTTAATCTTATTGGTCTAACGATTTTCTTCGATTGGTGGCTGTATTTTCTATGTCTCTTTGAAGTCATGAATAGTTCTTATTCTGCTAATCCCTTGTTAACCCTTTATCCCATGCATGCATAGCAATGATGCGTGTTGAAGTATAGTTGGTCCTTTAGGGGGAATAATTCATTTTTAATGGTGAACTTTTTAATTCCTGCTTTAAATGAAACTTAACATGTATTAAAATATGAACAGTTTGTGCTTCCTGAACTTAGCGTATCCCTTTTTTCAAATGTATACAAGTATTGTTCTGCACAAGTGCTTCTTTATAGCATTAAGGGCCTGTATTTTGCATTTCGACGCTAGGACGGGAAATGTATCATATCTAGTGGCTCCTCTGGAATAGCTAGCTTTAATGGATCTAGTGCAATTTAGAGTGTGTTACTTTCTATAGATACTTTTTAATGGATTTAGTGGAATTTAGAGTGTGTTACTTTCACACACACACACACACACACACACTCACACACACACACACACATACATATGTTTTAGTCTGTGCCCTACACACACACACACACACACGCATATTTTTTAGTCTGTGCCCTACATGGTACTCATAGTACCTCAGTTATTGAAATAGAACATAATGTTTTGGACAACCCTATACATTCAAGACAGTTTCTGGTCAATATAGAGACTTCACCCAAGCGGTTCTTCAGAATTATTGGTTCTCTCTCTTTTTTTCCCCCTCTCTATGGCATTATGTGGTGTGAGACGACCATAGTAATTTTGCTACTGGTTCAAATTCATGTTTCTTTCCCTGTGCTGCTTTGTGCAGTAATTCTCTTGAATCTGTTTATGCGGACTGAACTGCTTTTTCTTGTGATCAATCTTTTAAGAAAAATCATCATTACCTGTTATTCTTTTTTTTTTTTTTGGTAAAATAAACCAGAAAGATATTTCAATGTATTTGAATTTAAACTTTAGGGTCACTACCTAGACATCTCTTCTAATTTAGCAGCATCCATGGACCTTCATTTTTCGCAGTTTGAGAAATTACTAAGACGTTCCTCCTTAATGGTAAAGGTTGATGGTGACCGAAATATCCTCCTTAAAAGGTTATATAATGATCCTTTTCGTATGGGGCTGTGGGCTGTAGCTTTACATAAACCATATCTTCCATTGCAAGCGTTCTTTCTGAATATGTCTTATCAGCAAAGCTAGGGCAGGGAGAGGCTTGATGGCATTATGCTTGAAGGGAAGTGAGGGGTTCATGAACCCTCCTCTCCCTTTAAAAATATCTATAAATTTGTTTAGCTGTGCTTTTTTGTTTATACACTAATATTGGGGAAATGGATAAGAACTTAAATTTTTTTGCTTTTTATGTTCTAATAAAGAACTAACAGCAGTAGAAGGCAATTAAATGAAACATCAAACTGAAGAGGTATATTGAATTTATCAAAAAAAAAAAAAAAAGAGAGAAGGAGGTATATTGAGTTTTGTTAAAATAGTGGGAAGATCTAATTAGTTGACCCTAAGTTTTGTTACCATGGTTTGCCCAAACTACTCGTCAGCTGGTTCAGGTTACAAGGAAAATGAATCAACTTCGGACCGCTATCGGTTCTTAATTTTCTACGAGTTCTGTTGACTAAGTCTATTCTTTGATCATACTGATAAAATTTGCCTCTATGAACAGGTACGACTGCGGTATGTTCATGCTGAAATATGCTGATTTCTACAGCAGAGATATAGGACTCTGTTTTAGTCAGGTAAAACATGTGCTGCTACAGTATCTGAGACCTTCCTGCACTTGGTATTGTCTCATGTCAGCTGTGGATGAAAAATGAAAATGACGGGGCATTCAAAACCAGTATCTGAGTAGGAAGGGGATCTATATGTCTCTGTGTTTGGCGGGGGTTATCATACAAAATTTTTGCAACATTATTTAGGTTGAAAGCAACAGTTTGGGTTTTCATAATACTAAAAATATGACTTTGATCCTATCGTGCTACCCATGTTAGAATGTGAAAAGCTCTCCAGGATCAGTGTATTATTTAGTGCTTCTCTCCTCTCCTTCCCTCCCTCTCTCAGTCTCTCTCTCTCTCCCACCCCCCCCCCCCCCCCCTTGTGTGCTTTGAAAACCTTCTCGGTTTGTTTCCAAGTTTTGGAAGTTTAGCGATTTCTCGGCCATGAACAACTCCATAGTTTGCCCATTCATTCCTACCTGTTATGTATTTTGGGTTATAAAGAATTCTATCTATATTATATAGGTGGTGGTTGTAATTTTTTCCTAAGATTTTTTTTCTTTTTCTCCTAGTCTTTGGAAACTGATATCTGTGTCTATTTTTATGTTTTTAAGATACCTGTGGGTTGGTGTTGTAGCCGTTCTGACGGTTTGCTTATTGAAACTTTAAAGCAATGTTGTCCTTCCCTTGTAGGACCACATGCCCTACTTTCGTCGGAGGACTGCCAAGGAGATTTTAAGGTTGAAAGCAGAGTAAAGCAGTCCTGAACATCCTCTTTGCTGCAGTGTTACATATCCTGTGTCAGCAAAGGAACGTCCACGTAGCTTGGAATGATTGATGCATAGCTAACAATTTCTTGTAGGCCTCTGATGCATAGCTAACAATTTCTTGTAGGGGCCTTGTCTGATTCATCTACAGTTCTTTGAAATCCTAGCAAGCTAGTTATTGTCTGATGAAGACATTAGTTTGTAGGTTGAGGTTTAAATTGCTATAGTTTTTGTTCTTTTCTCTTTCCCTTTTATATAGATATTTACAGTGCTCATACATAGCATCTGAAATTAATGTTTTTAGAAAAGTTGTAATCATGAGCTTCTTTCTACTTTGACTAGAAAAATTGAATACAAGATTTCTGTTGTATGATCGGTAGTGTGTGAAGTGTTTGCATTGTTTGTGCCACGAGGAAATTCGTCATATGAAATCAACTCGTGTTAATTTTGCAGTTGGTATTCAAATTGTATATGGTCAATTGTATTTCCTTAATTTTTTATTTATACTTGAGGCAGGGGATGTTACACATGGGTTTTGATCCCTCACCACTTGGTAAAAAGGATGAGGGGCTCGTACCAAGTGAACTTAACTCTAACCCCATTACAAATGGTTTATTATGTAAATGTTGCATTTTATGACTATGCCAAGGGTCGGACTTTGCCAGCTTGCATTGTTGGTTAAGTTCACTTCGATTTTCATCTTAAGAAGGTTTATTTTACACAGGGGAAAGGCGAGGTAAAGGGGTTTACAAGGTTGGGGTGTCGAGCACCAGTAACAATGTTCGGTAGCCAATAAACTAGATCTTCTAACTTTTGTTTTTTCTCATTGGCATTTCGGGAGGGAAGATCTATACACAAAGTATATCAAATCGAGTGTCGTACTCACTAAAACTTTGGGCAATATAGCACAAGTTGGAATAATACATTGATGATATATGCAGACCAGTGTCTATGTTTACAGCTAAGTCCAAATCTGACCGCAACAAGTTTACAACTCCTAACCGCCCCTTCGCCATGATTCGCAAAGACTCCTTGACCCGAAGCAGGAGCATGATACAAATGCAATGTTTAAATATCTTGCTTCGTAATGCAAGCTCAGAAGAGGCCACCATTTGTGTCCTATTTAATAAATCTACTCAATCTTTCTTCTGCTTGATGGTTTGTGTACACATTTTGGCAAGAGGGAATTAAGACATAAATTGAAAGAACTACATAAGGGACAAGTAAAAACAAGGTAGAAATTGGTGCCTCTGAATGTACCCATGTTAGATGTCCTCTATCGTGGTACCCTCTTTCTACTAAGTATTTCCTGGTCTTTCAGTATGTTGGAACCTGGCAAGGTGAGCCTGGAGGCTGACCGGACTTGCTTCTTTGCGTGATAGCACAAAGTTCAACTATGTCACGTAATTGTTGATGAGATTGCCTGGTTGATCGACTTCAGCCAACAGTTTCATTTCCTGATGGCAAAAAGGCAAAATATGTAAATCATCTCAAGCATATCGTTAGCAGTTTCCATTTTTGCTTCCCGGTCTAAGCA
This sequence comes from Petunia x hybrida, assembly GCA_037355625.1. Lineage (NCBI taxonomy): Eukaryota > Viridiplantae > Streptophyta > Magnoliopsida > Solanales > Solanaceae > Petunia > Petunia x hybrida. Next base: position 1,057,435 of record JBBBVM010000698.1, on the reverse strand, counting down.
ATTTCTGTCTTTCATTTGTTTTATTAATAGAACTCTAGAGGGCATTATAAAAAGTCCATAAAGTATAACTATATCCCCTCTGAAAATATCACCGCTAGACAAAAAGAGAAGAACAAGCTGGATGAAAATTTGAAAACTATCCTCCGCTCATGGGAACTCAATCTAAACACAGGGCTTCGTTTAGCCGCCTATGTAGTAGAAAAACTGGACTTCCCAGATAAATGTCACAGAATCTTGGCATTTCTATTTGTGACAGATAGGACTAATAAGTGATGATACTTCCTACTTACCTCTCAAATCTGATTTAAAAAAGTTCCTACAGAAAAACACGGGAAGATTGTAGAAGACAAAGGAAGATTGGTGAGAAAGGATTTTAATCAAAATTGGGGGTGAATTACATTTCAAGAAAGCATGATGTGATAGACATGGGATCACCTAAGAGTCTAAGACTAGTGTTGTTTCACATTAAAAGCATCTTATCTCTTGGTTGAGTGGGCACTGCACCTAGGGAAACTAATAGAAGAGATTCAAGAACTAAGATGATCACTAAGGGAAATAACAAGTTGTCAACCCTCAGCATATGGCAACTCCCATGCATGTTACATAAATCGAGGTACTTTTTGGCAACACACTAGGTTTTGCAAGGAGGTAACATAAAGAATGTTAGTAGGACGCAAACTAGTAATTTTACTTACTTCGCGAACAATCTCCATAGTGTGTTCAATTTCTTTTCTATGGGCAGCTACGAGGGCCTCTTCTTCCTTCACACAGAAAGAGAAAAATTACATAGATGCCAATGGCGAGTTCATAACACTTGAAAAAGAGAACCCCCCACCCTCCCCCTACACCTAGTGATTTTATCATCACGAGGTGATAATAAAGCAAAGACAGATTATAAACTGACCTCTAGTATCTCATTGAAACAATCACGAGGGGCCGGGGTGAACGAAGTTCGCTTTTGTCTTGTTCAATACTTTTTAAGTTAGAGCTACTTGTACTTTGTTGTTTGTAACTTGCAGACAATGAATCTCAGCTTGAAACATCTTTTCTTGACCCGTTTACTGGCCTTTCTGGCTTTTCAAGTTTTTCATCTCTATAAACTTTCTGCTGTCTTCTGTATCAGCTGAACTTTTCAAATTTGGTGCTAAATACATATTCTGACCAGCTGAAACACCATAGCTGTTCTTCACCTCAGACTTTTCCAATTCCAGACCACCACAATTTGCCCAACTTTCCTCCCGACAAGTGAAGGTATGGTTTGAAGCAAAATTAGAGGTTTGACCACCAAGCACGCTAGAGGACTTATAAGATGTACTTTTTCTCTCCAGAGCCCTTCAACGTACTTCTGATACTTTTGATTCTTGAGGTAGCTCAATAGCATTTTCTGCCTCAGCAAAAACAGCCAGGGTTGGCGCTTAAGGAGGTTCCTTCATCACAGGGGGTATAATGCTTGTACTCCGGTCCTTTTTTGCATTCCTGCTTTTTAATAGACTTTTAACCCTATTGATCTACCGTTGACAGGTTTCAATATATAATAAAAGAAAAGAGAACCAAACATTCAACTCGTACAATAAAAGTGACAGCACCTGTCAGCACATGATCCAGCATTAGGAGAAATGCAAGAAATCATAACAGTTCTTGAATTGCCAACAAAGGAGTCACGAAGCACCTCAGTAAGTTTGCTCCCCATGGAATGGACTATGAATCTGGTCATTGTCAAGAGCACCGATGCATTCTTTAAGAGCCAACAAGCTCTTTGTTAATATTCTGCTCCCTCAATCCTGGTAACAAAAGAAATGTAGGTTTTGATATAGTACTTAATTTAGCATATCGGCACATAGAAGTGAAAGTGCATTAGTTGTGGGGGGGGGGGGGGGGGGGTAAGAAGGTCAAACGAGCTCCAAGTTCTGAATGCTCATTTTAAGTTAGTTTCAAACAAGTAAACGCAAAATAACAGGTATCAGGTGGAACCAAAAAAAGTACATGATACAGCCTAGAGCCTCATTTATAAAGTTTGGAATGAAATTGGGATAAATATGGAATGTGTGCTCTTTTTTTTTTGGGATAAGGTGAAGATCATGTGTATACTAATACAGTAATACTATGTAATGAAATTGTAAATAAAAATTTTAGGAGAAAATATCATACTGTTTTCAGGTCAATATTTAAACAATCAAATTTCATGTGCATCCTAGCTAGCAGTTTAAAAAAAAAAGACAGAATTGGTCTTCGAAACATCAACCTTTATTCCTTCCACACATAAAAAGAAATGCCAGAACTGTCCCGTGAGAAGTGAGAACTTACCTTGTTTGCCGGCCATTATCAGTTGTGTCCGCACCTCTCGCACTTCCAGCAAGGTCGATAAAAGAAATCTTCCTGATCACCTTTCCACTCTTAGAATCATCATCATTATTTCGCCTGGAATCCTTCACCTCATTGTGCTTGTTAGTTAGTTGCTTTAGGACTGCATAACTGTGTTTTCGTGTATGTTGTAATTTCAGTTTTTTAGGAGGTAGTTGTCATGGCTTAAAAGTATAGGACCATTATCTTTCAGTTATTTTCCAGAACATATGTTTTAAATACTTGTTCTTTCTTCAGTTTTAGATATAGAACTCTCTACATATTTTTGGTATCTCAGTCTTCTTCCTAAATTTTCTTAATACTTCACTGCTTCTCTTTGCGTTAAGCAAAGCTTGTCTATGTTGTGTTATGCTGTCATTTTTACATTAAAACTAACAATTGGTATCAGAGCATACTTCTTACGGGATCTGTGATTGAGTTAGAGGAGTCATGGACGCTGAAGCGAGTTTCTCACCAATTGCTCCGCCGATCTTTGATGGAGATAACTATCAGATGTGGGCAGCACGCATGGAGACTTACTTGGATGCTTTGGATCTCTGGGAAGCTGTGGAAGAAGAGTATGAAGTTCCAGCCTTACCGAATAATCCCACCATGGCTCAGATTAAAGCACATAAGGAAAAGAAAACAAAGAAATCGAAGGCGAAGGCATGCTTATTTGCTGCTGTATCCGCGACAGTTTTCACGCGGATAATGTCTCTAAAAACTGCTAAGGAAGTATGGGACTATCTCAAAGAAGAGTATGCTGGAGATGAGAGAATAAAAGGTATGCAAGTTTTAAACTTAATCAGGGAGTTTGAATTGCAAAAGATGAAGGAATCTGAAACAGTTAAGGAGTATTCAGATAGACTTCTAAATATTGCAAATAAGGTGAGGCTACTAGGCTCTACATTAGCAGATTCAAGAATTGTTGAGAAGATTCTTGTAACCGTTCCTGAAAGGTATGAAGCAACAATCGCATCCTTAGAAAATACTAAGGATTTGTCAAAAATTAGTTTGGCGGAGTTGCTAAATTCCTTCAAAACTCAAGAGCAAAGAAGACTCATGAGACAGGACGTTGCAACAGAAGGGGCTCTTGCGCTAAACACCAGGTTGGTGGTAAAAATAAAATAAAGAAGAAGAAGAATCAAGTATCATTTGAGGCAGAATCTTCCAACAGTAAGCACAAGGGAGGAAGTATGAAGAAAAACTATCCCCCTTGCCACCACTGTGGAAGAAAAGGTCATCCTCCATTCAAATGTTGGAGGAGACCTGACGCAAAGTGCAAGAAATGCAATCAGCTTGGACATGAAGCCGTAATTTGCAAAAATAAGGCCCCACAACAGGAAGTAGATGCTCAAGTTGTTGATCAAGAAGAAGAAGATGATCAACTTTTTGTTGCGACATGCTTCTCAAGTAAGAGCTCGACTAATTCTTGGTTGATTGATAGTGGTTGCACTAATCACATGACTCATGACAAGAGCCTATTCAAAGAATTGATGCCCACTGAAATTACCAAAGTTCGAATAGGAAATGGTGATCATATTCCTGTTAAAGGAAAAGGAATCATAGCTATCAAGACAAGCACTGGCACAAAAAGAATTTCAGACGTTCTTTTTGTACCTGACATTGATCAAAATTTGCTTAGTGTTGGACAGTTGATTGAAAAAGGATTGAGAGTTTCCTTTGAAGATCAGTATTGCCAAATCAGCGATGCAGCTGGTCATGAAATTTTCAAGGCGAAGATGAGAGGAAAGAGCTTTTCATTTGATCCAACAGAGGAGGAGCAACTCATATTCCACTGGAGAAAGTGTAACTGAAATCTGGCACAAAAGACTTGGTCATTGTCATCTAAACGTATTATTGGTGCTGAAGAAGAATGATATGACCAGATGGCTACCATTTTTAGTTGATCACTTACCAAGTTGTCGAGCCTGTCAATTTGGTAAGCAAAATAGGAAGCCATTTCCTAAAGCATCATGGCGGGCTTCTCAAAGGCTGCAATTAATTCACACTGATGTTGCAGGACCTCAAAGAATGCCTTCATTAAAAGGTAGCCTTTACTATGTTATATTCATTGATGATTATACAAGATTCTGCTGGATTTTCTTCATGAAATACAAATCAGAGGTGGCTGGAATTTTTCGAAAGTTTAAGAAGTTGGTGGAAACTGAAAGTGGTTGCAGAATTCAATCCCTAAGTTCTGACAATGGAAAAGAGTACAATTCAGAAGAATTTAACAAATTTTGTGAGGAAGAAGGTATCGATCATCAGCTCACTGTTCCATACACTCCACAACAAAATGGAGTTAGTGAAAGAAGGAATCGGTATATCATGGAGATGGCTCGGTGTATGTTGCATGAAAAAGATTTGTCGAAAAGTTTTTGGGCCGAGGCAGCTAACACAACAGTATTTCTCCAAAACCGACTTCCCACTAAAGCATTGCAGAATAAAACTCCATTTGAGGCTTGGTATGGATTCAAACCCTCGCTAAGCTTCATTAAAGTATTCGGTTGTGTTTGTTTCTGTCATGTGCCATCTGTCAAAAGAGATAAACTTGATAAGAAATCAGTTCCTGGAATTTTTGTGGGTTATAGCTTATCCTCCAAAACCTATAAAGTAGATAACCCACAAACAGGAAAGATGATAGTCAGTAGAGATGTGCACTTTAATGAGGAAGAGAAGTGGGACTGGAAAAATAAGAAAAGTCCTGTTGAAGCTTCGGATGAGCAAACATTCAATCGATGGGAAGATAAGCTAGTAGATCATCCTCCAATTAGATGTACAAGACTACTATCTGATATCTATCAACGAAGTAATATGGCAATTTGTGAACCTGCTGGGCACGAGGAAGCACTTCAAGATGAAAACTGGAGAAATGCTATGGAGCAGGAGATGACAATGATCTAGAAGAACAAAACCTGGGAGTTAGTTGACAGGCCGAAGGATAGGAAAGTCATTGGAGTAAAATGGGTATTTCGAACCAAACTTAATTCTGATGGTTCTATCAACAAACACAAGGCTAGGTTGGTTGTCAAGGGATATGCCCAAATTTTTGGTGTTGATTACTCAGACACCTTTGCTCCTGTAGCCAGGTTGGATACCATAAGATTGTTGCTGGCAATTGCGGCACAAAAAAGCTGGAAAGTGTTCCAGCTAGATGTCAAGTCAGCTTTTTTAAATGGTGTTCTACAGGAAGAAATCTATATAGAGCAGCCCACTGGTTTTATCGAGCAAGGACAAGAAAGAAAAGGTCTGTTTGCTTAAAAAGGCTCTTTATGGATTAAAACAAGCTCCAAGAGCTTGGTATAGCAGGATAGATGATCACTTGTTGAGCTTGGGATTTGTAAGAAGTGTGTCTGAAGTTACTCTCTATATCAAACATAAAGGAACTGATCTTCTCATTGTTTCCCTTTATGTTGACGATATCTTGGTGACAGGAAATAATGCTTGGCTGGTTGAGGAGTTTAAAAAGGAGATGACGCAAGTTTTTGAAATGACAGACCTTGGGCTAATGACATACTTTCTGGGAATGGAAATCAAGCAAAGGTTATGATGAGATTTTGATTTGCCAAAAGAAGTATGCAACAGAGATACTTAAGAAATTTCACATGGAAAATTGCAAGGCAATGAGCACACCAATGAATCTGAAGGAAAAGTTAAGCAAAAAGGATGGAACTGCTAAAGTTGATGAAGGAAATTTCAGAAGCTTAATTGGGTGCTTGATGTATCTCACTGCTACAAGGCCGGATATTCTATTTGCGGTAAGCCTTTTGTCCAGGTTCATGCATTGTGCTACTGAAATGCATTTGAGAGCAGCAAAAAGAATTATAAGATACATCAAAGGTACTGTCAATTATGGCGTCAAATTCAAGAAGTGTCAGAATTTCGAGTTTTATTGATTTTCCGACAGTGATTGGGCTAGATCGGTTGATGATATGAAAAGTACATCAGGATATTGCTTCAGCCTAGGATCTGGGATTTTTTCTTGGTCTTCTAAGAAGCAGGAAACTGTGGCACAATTCACAGCAGAGGCTGAATTTATTGCAGCAACAGCAGCAGTAAATCAAGCCTTATGGCTGAGAAAAATATTTTGTGATGTGCATATGGAACAAAAAGTTAGTACTGAGATTCATGTTGATAATCAAGCTGCAATTGCTATTTCGCATAATCCGGTGTTCCATGGGAAGACTAAACACTTCAACATTAAGCTTTTTTTTCTAAAGGGATGTGCAGAAAAAAGGAGAAGTGATTCTTGTCTACTGCAAATCTGAAGATCAGCTAGCAGATGTGTTTACAAAATCCCTTCCAATCAGCAAGTTCGAGTTACTAAGACAACAACTTGGAATTTTCAGCTCCTAATACAAGGAGGAGTGTTAGTTAGTTGCTTTAGGACTGCATAATTGTATTTTCCTGTATGTTGTAATTTCAATTTTTTAGGAGGTAGTTGTCATGGCTTAAAAGTAGGACCATTATCTTTCAGTTATTCTCCAGAACATATGTTTTAAATACTTGTTTGTTCTTCAGTTTTAGATATAGAACTCTCTACATATTTTTGGTATCTCAGTCTTCTTCCTAAATTTTCTTAATACTTCACTGCTTCTCTTTGTGTTAAGCAAAGCTTGTCTATGTTGTGTTATGCTATCATTTTTACATGAAAACTAACAGTGCTTCTTGAAAGCTAGTTGTAATATTGCATGTGACCTTGATGATTCCTTATTTGCACTGGTAGAGCCTGTACTTCTAGCAGCGTTTCCCCTCTCAATGTACACTTTCACGATCTGCACATCTGATTTCAACTTTTTTGGAGTCCAACAATGCAAACCTGTTGTCTCCCATTTTCCCTCATACAAAGTTTCCTGCATAAAAGTAATGGTGTAATTTGGAGAAAGATTGATTACCAATTATATTGGAGATATGAAGCTATAATTTCACGAAACAAACAATTAGAAGATTTCACATTTATGTTCAAGTTGGACAACTCAGGCCAATAAATGAAAAATGTACATTCGCATTGCCACATTGTGCTCATATTTTTATCCCATATGGTATGAAAATTAAGAGAGTGCCATTCTCACCTCTCCATATTGTAAAACTGACACGACCCGAAATCCGGTTAGGCCGTGCGGGCACCCGAAATCCTCCCCTAGACCCGTCGGGCGAACCCTTACAAATAAAATCAGGAAAATAAATATAACAATTCACGAATAAGGGAAAGATTAAAAAAAAAAACAGACATACTGATACCTCTAAGCTGAACAAAAGAAATTACAGCTGACTACCCAACATACTAGGTTTAGGGCTATCCAGACTAGACATCTAAGAGTACAAAAGAAGACAAATACCTCCTGAAGGGAGCGAAATGCAACTGAAATAATGACCAATAAACTGGTGGCCATCCGGAATAAAAGCTGGCTCACCCTGACAGCTGAAGTCGTCTTCGCTCCTGAACAACGTGGCGAACTCAATCCTGGAGCGAATCTTCCGAAACGAAATAGATAGACAAGAAACAAACAACAAACAAGGGTGAGTCAAAAGGACTCAATAAGTGGGGCAGACTAGCCACCTCAAAGAATAGGATAGTTAGTCAGGGAGAAAAGAAATAGATAGACCAAATACCTCTTATTTAAATTATAAAAAGGCAGAGCCAGATAATAATCGGAAACACGTAAAAACTATAAACTCAACCAAGGATGTGAGCCAAAAACATATCAACAAATAAGCGATGCACATATAAGCAGAACAGCAGTCATGTACCGCAAGTCTACACAATGGTATGAATTGAGATGAAATGAAATGAAATATGATGCAAAGGGTCACATGTGCCCGTAATCCCATCCCGAAGCGGAATACTACTGCATTCGAGGGGAATCCAATCTGATAACCAACTGAAGCGGAATACTCCTGCTCCTGGGGCGGAATACTCCTGCACCCGGTATAATATAAACCAGAGGCGGAATACTCCCGCACTCTCCTGGGGCGGAATACTCCTGCACCCGATATAATGTAAAGCTGAGGCGGAATACTTCTGCACTCAATATCTGACATAAGAGCGGAATACTCCTGCTCCTAGGGCGGAATCCTCCTACCCTCAATATGATACAATGGAGTGGAATCCTCCTGCTCCTGGGGCGGAATACTCCTGCACCCAATATGATATGCAGTGTAATGCATATGAATGACATATAATTCATATGAATGAGATGTGATGCAATAATAACCTTTCACCGGCGCAGGACTCTCGTTGACAGCCGGGAAGTAGATGCCAACTCACAGCCAGGGTACAATGCTCAAATCCTCAATGCAATACCAACAATAGGACATAACAGATAATATCCAATGTAAATCCAAAGCTAAGGCGTAATGAGTACGCATATCGGCAACTACACACGTAAGGAATACGTGGTAGAAAATCCACGAGGCCAGGTGCCTCCAAAGAAATGGATATAAACACTTACCTTGTTACAAAGTTAGTACATCCACTCAATAACCGCTTTGTCCTTTGGATTCATTGCCAAACGATCCCACTGTGTTCAATAACCAGAAAAATATATCACAGGCTTCATTCCTCACATCTTAGGGCAACCCGGTTAAGAACCTCAGGCCAGGCCTATGTACAGGGTTTAAGGTCACATAACCAAACCCCAAATAAATTACGTTTATATGTTGCACATAACTCACTGAGTACAAATATATAACTAATTTTATTATCGGGGTCCATTTGACCCTTTAAACTATTAATTGAACTTATTAATACGATGTCTAATATTCCAAGTTTTACCGTCAAAGTATATTCAAACACACATAATAAACTCAAATAATATATTAGGATCATTACCTGAATATTTCAGGGTGAAAATTCTACTTTTCTCCGGCCTTTTTTTTTTCATTTTCTGGCATTTTTTCCTCACTGTATTTTTGCCTTTTCTCTGTTAATGTTCCGTTCTTTTGCTGCTTCAATTAATGAAGATGAGCTTATATGCTCATCTTCACAACCGCCATTCATTTAACTTTTTTGTCTTTTTCCTTTTTTTTAATTTTCTTTTATTTTATTTTTTTTTTCTTAACAAAAATTAAAACGGTGCCCTACGATATTCGAAATAATTTCAACTTTTGCATACAAGTTGTACAAAATATATGTAACATACTCGCGAAGGCGGATCTCAAATCAGACTCCCGAAACTCAAGATGCGAATTTAAATGAAAAGAAGTCAAATTATTTAACTTTCGGCATTTTAGCGGAAACTAGCCGAACAACATCGAAATTCACTTTCGAAAGTTTACAAAAATCACAAATAATCATACGAACCTGACGACACTTTCGGATTTCGAATCGGAGATCATTTGGCAAAACTGAGCTCGAAAATCTCTTTTTAATATATATCGCCGATAAAAACTGAAACCTTCTTCCGATGCCTACCAAACGAGGTCCGATTTAGCTCAAATTTTACAGACAGGTCCTAATGGATATTACAAATATTTTAAAATTTTCAGCACGCCAATCGAAGTCCTAACTTCCGAAATGACTGACCGAGGTCGTTTCATTCTCCTCCACTTAAACTCTCATTCGTCCTCGAACGAGCCTAAGTCAAAAGAAAAATTCGCACAGATAACAAAAGAACTTGCACGACCTTCATAAGCTACTCCACGGGCCTTATCTCTTGATTACAGGATCAGAATTATATTACACACATCGTACTTTTGGAATAAAATATATCTGGATAATATGGTAATACCATTGCACAGCTTATTCTAACTAAGCTGATCCTTCCTCGATCACGAGAAGAGAGTTCTACATTTTCGAAGTAATGATACACGGAACTTTGAATGGGTTAACATGATTCAGCTGATAATTACCTCTTCGATATACCTTTCAATATAGAACAGGTCGATGGAACTAAGAATTAGCTCACACTTGATACAATAGGGGGAAGCTTTTGAAGTACCTTGTTATTACTCACTATAGAAGATTTGATGCAAGCTATATTATTTTTATGAACGTACTATGCAACATCTCAGTTGATGTTAGTGTTGTTCCGCAAGCTCCTTGTGGGAATGTAGTTACTCATATCCTAATGTATGTCAAAGGTTCATTTGAACAGGGTCTATCGTATAAGGATAAGGATCATACAACTGCTACTGGATAGTATGATGTAGATCAAGAATGATCTTCAGACTAAACATCTACCTCAGGGTATTGTCTTTGAGTTGGAATTATTATGACTTGAAAAAGTAAATATAAAAGAGACCTGTAGTTGGACCTTCAGCTGAGGCAGAATACCAGCAACAAGGTTGATTACATGTTCACTTATAATGCTAAAGTAACTTCTTAAAGAGTTGAGGTGTGAAAGAGATATACACACCAATGATGGATTGTCGACAAGCTGCACTAGACCTTTAATTCTAAATTTCCATGAAGTAAAACAGCGTCAGTATGAGGATCCAGTTCTAGTTGAATACAAACAGATAGCCAAAAGAAAACCGAAGTAGCCATACAGGGTTATTACTGACGGTGTTCTCATGTATAAAGATAGACTTTGTGTTCCTGATGTTGTAGATTTAGTTTATGATAAAGGCACATTATTCCAAATACACTGTTCATCCAGGTTCGATTAAGATGTACCATGATCTTAAGCAGAGTTATTGGTGGGACAGAATGAAGTATGACATAGCAGAATTTGTGGCTCAATATTCTAATTGCCAGCAAGTTAAGTCGTGTCATCTTTTCAGACTTTATGCTTTCAGCAGATAGGTACGTATATATACGATCAGGTTGTCGGCTTATCTCTATCATTAATAGATTATTAGTGGGTTTAGTAATGATCGACACTCATTGTAGGTTTCTGTCGTGCCCTAGGTTGGGTCGTGAGAAAAGTGGTATCAACACCACGGAGATTTAGTATTACCATTCAGTATTTGGAGGAAGACTCCTCCACTTAAAGCACAAACTCATGCAGCCATTTGAATAGGAATAACCATCCTCACACAGTCTGCTGGACTAAAGAAGATTTAGCTAAAAGCTGAACGTAGGCAGACCTAAGCTACCAACTACCCTTTTGTGTTGCCAAACAGCTGCAACTCTCAAGTTCACAACTCCATACCTTTGCTGTAAACACCACCGCCTGATGGATGGTACTTCTATATAAAAATTTCGGCAGAGTTTCCCCTGAAACTGGATGATCCGCAAAACAGAACCAGTGCTATACTATACACGGGAATGGACATCCGGATAAACTAATATCCAAAATAATAATATGCTTACCCGGCTACAATAACACGTATTCTGGCTCAACACAGTGAACGTCACAAGCGGCTACCAATCGCCCAAGCTCACTAGTGCCGGACGAAGAAGAAATAGAAATGGATCGAGGATAGAAATAATTAGAGCTTCAGGAAGTTCATCTTCTTATTTTCTTGGCTACCAAAGCTAGACTATTTCCGAGTCAGGCTAACCAAAGAATCAAAATTGAAGAGATAGACATTAAATAAGCTTTATGGAATGACATCTATGCCAATTTAACCTCCCAATAAGAAGGTGACAATTTGCCAGAAAATCCTTTTATAACTAAGACAAGCTCATAGAATAACTTGACTGTACTAGCGTTTTGAACCAAGATGAAATACGTAGATCGAATATTACTTGCTAATCACTTTGCATCGAAGAAAAGATAACACTTTCTGATGGTGACGAACTAGAATCCCATCATCCAACCTATACGAAATTCCGAGAAGAGAGATAAACTGATTTGATATAATAAGAGAAGGTGGAACAACAAGATGCCAGACAGACAATACCGACACTTACTGCCAAATCTCTCACATTTAAACTAGAAAAATTAGTAAGGTCTCACAAATGCCAGGAATAAATCATACCAGAAGCTCGCCCCTCTACTGCAACCGATTCTTGATAGAAACAATTTTCAATGAACCCATGGTAAGATAAACGAAGTCCAAACCGATCGGAATAATCAAATCTTACAAACATATAATGGAAGAAGGAATACAAGGGTGTATTACACCGGATACCTCAGCATCCTGCCAGACTGGCAGTTCATAAAACTGCATCTGCGGCTGAACTAAGCAGCTACACTGATAATTACCTTCTGAAGAACAACTGCCACCACACTCTCAACCTCTACCGGATGGTGGTATTTCTTTTGCTGATTGAGATCTAAATAAAATCCCCTGTGACTGTGCAGGTGCCTGATGATGAGAGAAAGGACGACTGCCTACTTGCCCGAGTAAAGGAAAACTCCTCAAAGGATAACCAGACTCACAATAATGATAACTCTTTTTTCGACTAAAAATGGAAGCTGGATAGATTGTGAATAGCTGTAAAGACTGAATCTGATCTTGACGGGCTACCGGTGTACTCTAAGAATCATGCGACACAAGCTGAGATAACCTGGAAGGTGACATCCCAGAATAACCAGAACTCTTACCTCCAAATGAGGTACCATGGTTGCCCACTAGGGCCGTGGGATCTCTTACTTTCCCGCTCTAACTTATGGTATGCCTCAAACCTTCGGGCAATATTAACAACAACATCAAATAAAATCCAGACCTCAATTTCTCGAGCCATCTGGGATTTCAAGGAAAAATAAAGGTCATCAGTAAATCTCTGAATCTCTCGAAAGGCTCATGAACTAGTTCCAATGCATATCCAGCCATTCTATAGAATTCAATCTCATATTCTGAAACACTAACAGCCTAACCGACAGGCTACCCTGTCCAATCCACTCAAACTGGAAACACTTTCATCTGGCTCGCTACTCGAAAGGAACTTTTCCACGAATCTAAAAGGAAAACCGAACCAAGTTAACTAATAAAAGAGCGGCCCACCAATTCAAGGCTGGACTCTGAAATCGGAAAGCAGAATAATCAACACCATATCGCTGGATATAATCAAAAGCCTGAAGGATACGCTGACATCATTTTATTTTAAAAAAATCACGAGGTTTATCTGATGCGCTTAAGAATATCGAAAGGTTCAACCGCGTAAAATAATGCAACCTCTTTGGGCACTCGGACCCAATAATTACCTCCGCTAGCTAACCAGCCAGAACAATTGGTGGCGCAACACATGCTGCTTCTAGAATATAATTTACCGCGACAATACTAAGAACTGGAATAGGAGCTCCCTGAGACCGAACATCTGTATCTGCGACAACTTGATAAGCTTTCTAGCGAATAATAGGTACTTGCGGTATCTGCGTCGCCAAGATTCTCGTAAAAGCATCGTAGAGAGCCAAGGGAACAACAAGGTCCTGCTCCCTTGCCCATCGCAAGCTCGTACAGCTGGGACCTCCGTAACTAGATCGTCAGCACGATAAAAAAACTCTCGGGGCTTCGTCAGTGCTAATCCCAGGCCATACTGCTTCGTCTTGAACTCATACCGTTTGCTGATTTATTGCACGAGGGTTCACAATTACCATGAAGGAATTAACAAATTAACAAAAATACTTTTGCATCCTAGACCGACGCACGATCAGAAATGAAGGAAGTGAAACTTCCTAAATGCCATCATAGCCTCTCGTAGATAAGTACGGACGTCTACGTACCCATTAGCGAGATTCTACTGATACTGTCTTAGTCTGGATAGACTCTAAACTGGGCTCTGATACCAACTGACACGACCCGAAATCTGGTTAGGCCGTGCGGGCACCCGACATCCTCCCCTAGACCCGTCGGGCGAACCCTTACAAATAAAATCAGGAAAATAAATATAACAATTCACGAATAAGGGAAAGATTTAAAAAAAAAAAAACACGGACATACTGATACCTCTAAGCTGTACAAAAGAAATTACAGCTGACTACCCAACATACTAGGTTTAGGGCTATCCAGACTAGACATCTAAGAGTACAAAAGAAGACAGATACCTCCTGAAGGGAGCAAAATGCAACTGAAATAATAACCAATAAACTGGTGGCCATCCAGAATAAAAGCTGGCTCACCCTGACAGCTGAAGTCGTCTTCGCTCCTGAACAACGTGGCGAACTCAATCCTGGAGCGAATCTTTCGAAACGAAATAGATAGACAAGAAACAAACAACAAACAACAAACAAGGGTGAGTCAAAAGGACTCAATAAGTGGGGCAGACTAGCCACCTCAAAGAATAAGATAGTTAGTCAGGGAGAAAAGAAATAGATAGACCAAATACCTCTTATTTAAATTATAAAAAGGCAGAGCCAGATAATAATCGGAAACACGTAAAAACTATAAACTCAACCAAGGATGTGAGCCAAAAACATATCAACAAATAAGCGATGCACATATAAGCAGAACAGCAGTCATGTACCGCAAGTCTACACAATGGTATGAATTGAGATGAAATGAAATGTGACGCAAAGGGTCACATGTGCCCGTAATCTCATCCCGAAGCGGAATACTCCTGCATTCGAGGGGAATCCAATCTGATAACCAACTGGAGCGGAATACTCCTGCTCCTGGGGCGGAATACTCCTGCACCCGATATAATATAAACCAGAGGCGGAATACTCCTGCACTCTCCTGGGGCGGAATACTCATGCACCCGATATAATGTAAAACTAAGGCGGAATACTCCTGCACTCAATATTTGACATAAGAGCGGAATACTCCTGCTCCTAGGGCGGAATCCTCCTACCCTCAATATGATACAATAGAGCGGAATCCTCCTGCTCCTGGGGCGGAATACTCCTGCACCCAATATGATATGCAGTGTAATGCATATGAATGACATATAATTCATATGAATGAGATGTGATGCAATAATAACCTTTCACCGGCGCAGGACTCTCGTCGACAGCCGGGAAGTAGATGCCAACTCACAGCCAGGGTACAATGCTCAAATCCTCAATGCAATACCAACAATAGGACATAACAGATAATATACAATGTAAATCCAAAGCTAAGGCGTAATGAGTACGCCTATCGGCAGCTACACACGTAAGGAATACGTGGTAGATAATCCACGAGGCCAGGTGCCTCCAAAGAAATGGATATAAATACTTACCTTGTTACAAAGTTAGTACAACCACTCAATAACCGCTTTGTCCTTTGGATTCATTGCCAAACGATCCCACTGTGTTCAATAACCAGAAAAATATATCACATAAGGCTAAAGGCTTCATTCCTTACATCTTAGGGCAACCCGGTTAAGAACCTGATACCCTATTCGCATACGCAGTACGCAGGCCAGGCCTATGTACAGGGTTTAAGGTCACATAACCAAACCCCAAGTAAATTACGTTTATATGTTGCCCATAACTCACTGAGTACAAATATATAATTAATTTCATTATCGGGGTCCATTTGACCCTTTAAACTATTAATTGAACTTATTAATACGATGTCTAATATTCCAAGTTTTACCGTCAAAATATATTCAAACACACATAATAAACTCAAATAATATATTAGGATCATTACCTGAATGTTTCAGGGTGAAAATTCTACTTTTCTCCGGCCTTTTTTTTCATTTTCTGGCATTTTTTCCTCACTGTATTTTTGCCTTTTCTCTGTTAATGTTCCGTTGTTTTGCTGCTTCAATTAATGAAGATGAGCATGGTTGGTTTCATAATGGGGCTGTTTACTACAAGCTATCAGCGCTCAGCGCTGTCTTAGATTGAACGTTGACTTATATTATTGTCGTTCAATCTCTAAGGCGGGTTTTCGCTGAGAACGGAATAGTGTTCGTGTCCAAAGGTGAACAAAGCCCTAGCTTCTAGAGTTCGCTGCTTTTCCCAGGCCGGAGAAGGGCTTATACTGCTCGCCTTTGTTTGTTTGTTTGATATGCTCATCTTCACAACCGCCATTCATTTAACTTTTTTGTCTTTTTCCTTTTTTTTGTTTTCTTTTATTTTATTTTCTTTTCTTAACAAAAATTAAAACGGTGCCCTACGATATTCGAAATAATTTCAACTTTTGCATACAAGTTGTACAAAATATATGTAAGATACTCGCGAAGGCGGATCTCAAATCAGACTCCCAAAACTCAAGATGCGAATTTAAATGAAAAGAAGTCAAATTATTTAACTTTCGGCATTTTAGCGGAAACTAGCCGAACAACATCGAAATTCACTTTCGAAAGTTTACAAAAATCACAAATAATCATACGAACCTAACGGCGCTTTCGAATTTCGAATCGGAGCTCATTTGGCAAAACCGAGCTCGAAAATCTCTTTTTAATATTTATCGCCGATAAAAACTAAAACCTTCTTCCGATGTCTACCAAACGAGGTCTGATTTAGCTCAAATTTTACAGACAGGTCCTAATGGACATTACGAATATTTTAAAATTTTTGGCACGCCAATCGGAGTTCTAACTTCCGAAACGACTGACCGAGGTCGTTTCAATAACAGAGACCTAGTGAAAGGCTCTAGATTAGGAAGCAGGAAATACACAAAATTGAATCTACATTTTTTCGATTTATGTCTCCCGCGTGACATCTACTCAGTAGTTATATATGTGTGCTAAATGAGGATACTAACTTTCTGTCACTGAGAAGATCAAACAGATTTCCACCATATATTTCAAAAAAGCTAAGCCACAACTTGAACTTCTGAATATGATAAATTGGCTGATGCAACAATCTGACAAGATCATCTGCAGCTCTAAGAGGCAAGGGTTGCGTTGTGTACGTCATCTTACCACTACGTGTACATAAAAAAAGAAACAAAAAAGAAAGTACAAGAATTTAAAGATAACCGACTAGGGAGATTCTAACAATAACTATGGCTAACCAAAAAAAGAAAGAAATACCTAGCAGTAACAAGAAATACAAAACTTAATAGTTTTAGCTATTTCCGTTCTTAGACAATCAAAATAGAGAAAGGGAGCCTTGGAGCAACTGATAAAGTTGTCTTCATGTGACCTATAGGACACGGGTTCAAGCCTTGGAAACTGCCACTGATGCTTGCATCAGGTTAGGCTGTGTACATCACACCCCTTGGGGTGGGGCCCTTCCCCGAATCCTGCGTAAACACTGTCATGGGCGGCCTCTCAGCCGTGCCCCATGACTCCTTAGGCGCAACCCGTGGTGCCCTGGCAAGCCTCAAGATACCTAGCGCCACGGTTGTGGCCGCGCCAAGATCTATATGCGCATCTGCGCATGTCGCCCCACCGGTTGAGCGTGCCCGCGCGCAGCAAGCAGACAGCGCCCTCAAAGCCTGCCCGCGCGCCCCGCACTCGAGTGCGCCAATGCCATGCGACCTGCGCATGCGCGCCACAATGCTGCCCATTCCGCACTCGAGTGCGCCTATGCCATGCGATCAACGCATGCGCACCTCAACGCAGATTACCCCGCGCCTGCGCGCGCCAAAGCCTTGCGCCCTGTGCACAAGCCATGAACACGCATACAAGGATGCGGCCCCTCAAAGTGCCGCACATCATGTAAATATAGTTAGGTTTATCTTTCTGTATTTTTCTAGTATGATTGTCTAGCCCCTTAGTATTTGTTGCTATGACATGAATTTATTTTTTAAGAACATATATAGGGGGGTATAAGGATTCGAACAATTTGTAAGCTGCTTTCATATTTCTGCTCTGGTGTCTCACCCCCTCGACACCACGTTGGCTTTCTTGTAATCGGTTGGCTTTTGATTAATACAAGCTAGTGCAACGACTTTCATCTTCAATTACTCTTTTTATACACACTGTGATTGACATCGGTTTTCCCGCACGACACTGACGCTCTAGTCTAGCATGCGGAGGGGACCATTGGCCGGCATACGTTGCCCTTCTAAGCAAACTCAAGAAGGCGCCGAGTAACAGTTGGTATCAGAGCATAGGCTCGACAACGGACAAAGGAAAAGGTTGACAAACAATAGGGAACATGGCTGGTGGACAGAAAACGAACGGTGAAAGGATTGGTACGCTCGAAGAAACAGTCGAGGCACTAAAAGAGACCGTAGGGACGGTCCCGGATCTCAAAGCTAGTCTCGAGGAGAGACTGGACGATCTTAGTCGTCTTGTGCATCGTAGCGAAGCTGACATCGCTAACATGAGCCAAGACATGGAGAATGACCGCGTTGAGCTTGCTGCGGTCAAGAATAAGCTCGATGCGAGCGAGGAAAGGAATGCTACTATACAACAACAGTTGGATGAGAATGCAGCGTCGCACGCGGCGTTGCAAAACACTGTAAATAACTTGATGGCTCAAGTCATGCAGGGTCTTCTCAGAGGAGGCGGAGGAAACGGAGGTGGGGGTGCAATGAATTTTGCTCCCAAGCAAAAGATGAAGTTCCCCGAGCCCAAGCATTACAATGGTGCTCGGAGTGCTAAGGAAGTTGAGAATTTCTTGTTCGACATGGAACAATATTTCAAGGCAGTTGGCAGGTTAGATGATGATCAGAAGATCACAGCTACGGTCATGTACCTTGAGGGTGACGCCAAACTATGGTGGCGTGGGAAAGTTGAGGCCGCGGGGAATGGCGAGCCTGAACTGGCAACATGGGATGAGTTGAAAGCGGCTATCCGTGGACAGTTCTTTCCGGAAAATGTTGAATACAGTGCTCGACGAAAGCTCAGGGAACTAAGCCATACGAGGTCGATGCAGGAATATGTTCGTGAATTCACAGCCCTATTGCTAAGCATTCGCGACATGGGTGAGAAGGATAAGCTCTTCACTTTCATGGAGGGACTTAAACCTTATGCACGTGCCGAGTTACAAAGGCAAAGGGTGGACACGTTGGCAAGGGCTATTCAGACTGCTGAGTGCATTGCGGACTATCAAGTTGATACTCGAAATGATAGACATCAGGCGACTCTACGTTCTGCCGGTGGTAACACCTATAAAGGGGGCCAATCCAATAAAAGTGGTCCTAGCAAAGGCGGGGGAGAGCGGAGTAATAATTATTCCAAGGCCTCTTCCTCGAGCAGTAGCAACACGGTAACTCAAAACAAAGGAAAGGGAGCCGCCTTTGTTCCTAAAGGTGGATGCTTCGAATGTGGGGGTCCTCACAGGGTTGCTGATTGCCCTGAGAAGAGGAAGCAACTGAATGCCCATGAAACTCTTGATGAAGAAGAAGTAGACGAAGAGGATGAGGATGATGGTGAGGCTCCGATTGGTGCGTTCTCGCACACGTTCTACTCAATCTCTCAAGAATTGGGTGAATCAAGTAATGCAGGTCTTCGGCTGAAGAAGGAAGCTGATCATGCTGGTCAAACGAAGAATTCTGAAGCCGATGCCAAACTTTGGGTTGGCAAAAGTAAGGGACTTATGTACATCGACGTTCGGGTTAATGGCAAGCTTGTTCGTGCGATGATAGACACGGGTGCTACTCATAATTTTTGGCTGCTATGGAGGTGGAGCGGCTAGGACTCGTCGTGGAGAAGGGTCGTGGTCGAGTGAAAGCTATTAATTCTCCAGCTCAACCTGTTGGAGGCGTGGCGAAAGGAGTCCCAATCAAACTGGGCCCTTATGAAGGGAAGACTACGTTATCTATAGTCACGATGGATGATTTTAAATTGATTCTTGGTTTGGAATTTTTGCGGGAAACTCAGACCCCAGTCTTGCCGCATGGTGATGCCCTACTTATCATGGGGGCAAAACCATGCACGGTTTCAACTTTGTCTAGGAAGTTGAACGAGAGGAGCATCTCGGCTATGCAACTGAAGAAGGGTGTCAAGAGACAAGAGCCAACGTTCTTGGCTACCTTATGCTTGGACGAGATTGAGCGGGCATCTGGCCCTATTCCTTCTGCTGTAAAGGATATGTTGGTGGACTTTGAAGATGTGATGCTGCCAGAAATGCCTAGGCGACTGCCGCCTAAGCGAGATGTGGATCATCAGATTGAATTGGTGCCGGGCGCAAGGCCTCCTGCCCGTGCGCCGTATCGAATGTCACAACCCGAACTCACCGAGCTTCGGAGACAATTGACGGAAATGCTGGATGCTGGAATTATTGTGCCCTCTAAGTCCCCTTATGGATCGCCTGTGCTGTTCCAAAAGAAGCACGACGGCTCCTTAAGGCTTTGTGTGGACTATAGAGCATTGAATAAAATTACTGTGAAGAACAAATATCCTATTCCCTTGATGGCGGACTTATTTGACAGGCTGGGTGGTGCTAAGGTATTCACAAAAATAGACCTGAGATCAGGTTATTGGCAGGTGCGTATCGCTGAAGGAGATGAGCACAAAACAACCTGTGTCACAAGATATGGATCTTTTGATTTTTTAGCTATGCCGTTCGGCCTAACTAACGCTCCAGCAACGTTCTGTACGCTGATGAATCAAGTCTTTCGGGAGTTTATAGATGAATTTGTGGTTGTCTATCTGGATGACATTGTGATTTATAGCAAAAGCATGGAGGATCATATGATGCATTTGAAGAAGGTCTTGACAAGACTAAGGGAGCACGAGTTATATGCCAAGCCATCGAAATGCGCTTTTGCCCAAAAGCAGATCGATTTCCTTGGGCATATAGTCGAAGAGGGACGAATCAAGATGGATGGCGGGAAAATTCAGGCCATTACTGACTGGCAACCACCAACAGATATTCATGCCCTAAGATCTTTCTTGGGCCTATGTAATTTCTATCGGCGGTTCGTGAAAGATTATTCTCTTATTGCTTTGCCCCTGACTGAACTTTTGAAGAAGGCCACGCCATGGGAGTGGTGTCCAAAGCGTGAGAAGACCTTTACTACTTTGAAGAGGGCTGTGTCAAGCAGCCCGGTCTTGGCCCTTCCTGATATGGCCAAGCCGTTTGAAGTGCAGACTGATGCCTCAGACTTTGCGCTTGGTGGAGTTTTGATGCAAGAGGGGCACCCGGTTGCTTATGAGAGCCGGAAACTTAAGGATGCGGAGCGACGTTATGCAGCCCATGAAAAAGAGTTGTTGGCTGTGGTCCATTGCTTGCGCTTATGGCGCCATTACTTACTGGGAGCGCCATTTGTTGTTAAGACTGACAACACTGCTGTCAGCTATTTCATGACACAACCAAAACTGAATGGAAGACAGGCGAAATGGCAAGAACTTCTTGCCGAATTTAATTTCCACTTAGAATACAAGAGTGGGAAGTTAAACCAAGTTGCTGATGCGCTAAGTCGGAGGGCCGACTTAGCTGAGGTGTGTACGCTCGCTGCCCTTAGGGGAAGCGAGGTAACCACCAATATTAAGGATCAGATCAAGGATCTTCTTGTTCGTGACCCTGCTGCTTAAGATTTGATCAGCCTTATAGAGCAAGGGAAGACGCGTTAGTTCTATATGGATGATGGCTTTCTCAAGACAAAAGGCAAGCGGATCTATGTGCCTAAGGGAGGTGATTTGCGGAAGACCTTGTTGAAAGAATGCCATGATACCCTCTGGGCTGGCCATCCTTGAATGGATAGGACCCTGGCGCTGCTTCAACGCGGATACTATTGGCCCCAGATGGCGGATGATGTAGATCAATATGTGCGAACCTGTTTGGTTTGCCAGAAGGACAAGCCCGACCGTTTGACACAAGCGGGACTATTGCAGCCGCTACCTGTCCCAAAAAGGCCTTGGGAGAGTGTCTCTCTGGATTTTATCACCGGATTGCCCAAGGTCGGAGATTTAACTACTATTCTAGTAGTTGTTGATCGGTTTTCTAAATATGCCACTTTTATAGCAGCCCCAAAATACATAGCAGCTGAAGAGACGGCCAGGCTCTTCTTTGCTCATGTGGTGAAGTATTGGGGTCTGCCCAAAGATATTGTTAGTGATCGCGACTCGCGATTCACTAGTAACTTTTGGACCGAGATCTTCAAGTGTCTCGGGTCGAAGTTAAGCCACATCTCCAGCTTTCATCCACAATCTGATGGCCAGACGGAGCGGTTTAATGGGATGCTTGAAGAATATCTTAGGCATTTCGTGACTGGATTGCAGAAGAATTGGGTGAAGCTACTGGATTCTGCCCAGTTGTGCTTCAATGCCCAAAAATGCTCAAGTACCAATAGGAGCGCTTTCGAAATTATCATGAGACAACAACCTCTTCTCCCGCATACTGTTGATGCACCAAGTGTGTCGAAGTCCCCTCGAGCTGCGAGTTTCTCAAGAGAGTGGATCTAGAGATAGTGCGGAGCTATCTTGAAAAAGCACAGAGGAGGATGAAAAAGTATGCAGATCAAAACCGGAGTTTTGTGGAGTATCAAGTTGGGGATAAGGTGATGGTAAATATCCCCAAGAGATATCTGTTTGCGGGAGCTCATGACCCGCGCCTTTTGCAGAAATACATTGGACCTCTGTCCATTGTGAAATGTGTTGGTAAAGTTGCCTATCGAGTTGAATTACCAGCTTGGTGGAAAATCCATCATGTTTTCCATGTCAGCCTGCTGAAGCCTTTCCAAGAAGACAAGGATGATCCTTCCAGAAGCCAGCTCACCATGCCGAGCATCAGGAAGAACAAGTGGTCAGGGAAGAAAGTAGCAGAAGCTATCCTAGATGACCGTGTTATTCATGCCTCAAGGAAAGATCGCCAGGAATTTTTGGTGAAATGGAGCGGATGTGATGCAGAGGAGAACACCTGGGAGAGGGGATCAGACCTCAAAGCCTTCAAGGACCTGATAGCTGAGTATCTTGCAAGGAAGGCGCCGAGGACCTCGCCAACTCAGGTGGGGGAGAATGTCATGGGCGGCCTCTCAGCCGTGCCCCATGACTCCTTAGGCGCACCCCGTGGTGCCCTGGCAAGCCTCAAGATGCCTAGCGCCACGGTTGTGGCCGCGCCAAGATCTATATGTGCATCTGCGCATGTCGCCCCACCGGCTGAGCGTGCCCGCGCGCAGCAAGCAGACAGCGCCCTCAAAGCCTGCCCGCAGCCAGCGCCCGCGCGCCCCGCACTTGAGTGCGCCAACGCCATGCGACCTGCGCATGCGCGCCACAACGCTGCCCATCCCGCACTCGAGTGCGCCTATGCCATGCGATCAACGCATGCGCACCTCAACGCAGATTACCCCGCGCCTGCGCGCGCCAAAGCCTTGTGCCCTGTGCGCAAGCCATGAACACACAGACAAGGATGCGGCCCCTCAAAGTGCCGCACATCATGTAAATATAGTTAGGTTTATCTTTCTGTATTTTTCTAATATGATTGTCTAGCCCCTTAGTGTTTGTTGCTATGACATGGATTTATTTTTTAAGAACATATACAGGGGGTATAAGGATTCGAACAATTTGTAAGCTGCTTTCATATTTCTGCTCTGGTGTCTCACCCCCTCGACACCACGTTGGCTTTCTTGTAATCGGTTGGCTTTTGATTAATACAAGCTAGTGCAACGACTTTCATCTTCAATTACTCTTTTTATTACACACTGTGATTGACATCGGTTTTCCCGCACGGCACTGACGCTCTAGTCTAGCGTGCGGAGGGGACCATTGGCCGGCATACGTTGCCCTTCTAAGCAAACTCAAGAAGGCGCCGCGTAGCAACACATATGTTTTTTGCACCGGGCTGCCCTTTTAGACGATCAAAATAGACAAACCACTGATACAAAAACAATAACAATGGCTAAGGGTCAATAATGTGATCCATTCCTGACCAAGGAAAGGAAATAGGAGCTGTAACAGTCCCATGATTGCATATCCTACTATCATGTTCTCGGTGACCATTCAGATGTATCAGAAATACAAAGATGGGAAGCCAAGAATTATTTCTTCAACTCCCCAAGAAAAAACATTCCAAAGTGCTTACAAGAATTTAACCTCGTGCATTTAATAACTCACTGTTTTAGTAAGCAACTTTTTACCATGCTGGTTAAACAAGATCGAACCCTAAATAAACTATGGCACTTTAGCCACACGCGCCAAAGAATACAAAGGTCCATTTCATAAATTTTCACTGGCCATACAAACAAGAATATATGAATGAGATTGTATCATAACTGAAATTAGAAAAATCTGAACACACTTAGTAAAGATCTCTGTCATCATGGCTCTCCACTGTCAAGCTTGTTCACCTTCTACAAATACTCCCAAACTTGAAACTTACTTACCAACAAAGAAACACTATAGAACATATCAAGCAGCAACTATCTAAATACGAGGAGATAATTGAGCACCCTATATTAACTATATCAGAAAAATAACTGAGTACCCTATATTAAAAAAATGATACAAAGATATGAAGAAATACAGACAGACCTGTTCTGGCCATAAGTGAAACATGTAGCCTTTGTGCGCTGAAAGATGGTAGGAATTATTGGTTGCACGGTAACCCAATAAACCTACAAAGCATTGCATAAGGCACAATCGAGATAGGATACTCCCTAAACACATTGAGCTGGAACTTTACATGAGAAAGTACAGAAGAATGAGAAAGGAAAGTAGATAATAAAGGAAACCAATGGTAAAACACTAAAGTCCTATTTAACATTATCTCAAGACAAACATATAAATCTGTTATCTTCGTGATTTGTATTTTCATTTGTGTGATTAAATAATACCTCATCATTTGTTACATGCTTATCTAGGACAGCATAAAGACAGAACTCATGCTTCTCCACATATGCAGTCAAGTCCACCTTCCATAACGAAACTAAAACTCAGTTCCTCAAAGACATGAGCAACTTTGTGATGAATTAACGGATGGCGGGACACTGAGTGATGAACCTGTAAATAGGTGAAGATGAGCCACTGTAAAGCATCATGATGCATAAGTCAACATATGTACAAATGATAAACCTTAAGCTTGGGTTTATGAGCAGTGACATCGACAATGTCATCCTCTTTCCGAGCAATCGTCTTCTTGTTCAAAGGTCTTTTACACACCTGCCTGCAGAATATTGTCAACGTCTGGAGAATTTTGAAGAGGAAAAGACCTGAATTTGTTTTCCCGAAACTCAGTAGGATAAGGCCTGATATATCATCTCAAAAACCATGTAACTCGCGTGACAAGGGTAAGAAGAACAGTCAAATTAAAAGGAGTGGTAGAAAAATGTTCTGTGGACCGTACTATTACCAGATGCTACCTACATCCCAAAACACACGTACTAATATGAACACTATTAATTTTTTCCTTATCAAGAATGAAATTGTTAATTTTAATGGTAAAATATCTAATTTTTATTTTGAGATTGGTAGAGAAGTATAGAGGATAATGGTGGCTTAGTCAATTATAATCTATATTAGTTTGAATTGAGAAGGGATCACATTTTCTTTCAAGGAAATAAATACATAAATATACATGCACAGCTAACATACCACTATAATCTTACACTGTTTTCCCTTGAGTTGTATTCTCTCAAGTGGCAGAAATCCAGTTGTAGCATCTGTGTCTGACGATTCATTTTGTGCATCAAAGGCTGTGTTTACAGCCGGCATAAAAGGTGACGGCTCAAATGGTTCA
Source organism: Petunia x hybrida (assembly GCA_037355625.1). NCBI lineage: Eukaryota > Viridiplantae > Streptophyta > Magnoliopsida > Solanales > Solanaceae > Petunia > Petunia x hybrida. The sequence goes on along the minus strand of JBBBVM010000698.1, from coordinate 1,031,816 downwards.
GAAATAACATGCTATAATTAAAATAAAGCAAACATTAGTACTCAACATATCCCTTCTATATAACAAGAAAGTGCAAGGGGCACTCTCACTAAATACTACTATATAAGAAAGGAACTGAGACATTGACTATAGACAGATCATATGTTCTATGCTTTCCCAATAAGACCACATTAACCAATGTACTAAACTAGACCAAATGATGAAGTGATACTAACTAGGAGAACAGTGGCTGCACAAGAAGGAAAACAGCTGCATTACAACCTCTTTCTGGAAAGCCCTCAATTCTTTAACAAGCGCAATGGGTTACTAATTCTATAATGATCTTCACAGTATAGAACTCGCTACCCCCATAATAAGAAGGTAAATGATTGAGATAACGAGCGATTTTCGCTACATACTTTTATTTGGTATTTCCTGCTCCATCCTCTCTGCATCTTTGATTTTGATAACACTTTGTAGCTAAAAACATCCAAATGAAATCCTAATTCCATTTTAATAAAGTAATCTCAGTGATATCAATTACTTATTCCCCTTTTTCCCCACTTGTGGGATAACACTGGGTATGTTGTTGTTGTGCAGATATTTTACTCTTATATAGCAATCTGATATGGAAAGGTTCAAGCGAAAGAATCAACTACTTACATTTTTTAATGAACCCTTACTCAGTAAGCCTACTGTCTATTCCTTTTTTCCTTATCCTATACTTCACTCTTACCTCTCTTTGTCTTTTTGGGCAGGCCGGTGTAAGGACAGGTAAATGGGAATGGTATGGGAGAAAAGGGGTGTTATGCTTTTATACTTTTGGTGCAAGAAAAGTTATGTAGAAGAAACTGATGCACCTTTAGACTTATTAGAATCCTTGTAGTTACGATCAGAGAGTTTTTTTGTATTTCTGATTTCGCTCAAGGAGCTTGTATATCTGGTGGCCAACATTGCCTTAATTTTGATGAATATGCTGTTAACCTTTCAAAAAAATAAAATAAAAGGGGTGTTAAATTGTATCAGGCTGAAGACTGAAGAAGTCCACAGCTGAAGAATCGGTTTTTTTTTATAAGCCTAAATAATGTAACTTACAATAGAAGCACCAAAGTAGCATATTTTCATACCTCAGATAAGAGCTCTGTATTATCCATAGAATGCAGATCCAAAAGCCCAGCCCAAAGTCACCTCTCAATTCAGGAGAATAAAGGCCATCTGACGCTCCGATCCCTCCAGAACTCTGGGCAGTTGGTATATGGCTCTAACGCAGATTCACCATCAAAGTTGATGTTTCACATTAATTTGAAAAGCCTCTGCTTCTCCTCTATAGATTGCACTCCATATCCCTTTAAGAAATAACCCAAGCTCCACCATTAGGTCCATTACCAACAAACTCAGTGAGAAACATCCACAAAAACAAGAATCCCATGATAAGCCCGTGTGGATGCATTCAGAACAAAGAGAACAAGTAGCGGAAAAGGAAAGGATAATGCATGTGATAGAACTCCTCAATTTTTATTATTTTTTTTTTTTGAGGAAGGTAACAATATTATATATATTAGCACAAAGGATGTGCTTAGAGAGTACAACCATACTTACAGGACACAAAAAGAGCCAAAACCTTGCTCGACTTACAAGGATCCTATGGTATCTAGCTACATCATCTAAGAAGCCTTCTTTACACCAGAAATGAAACATACAGAAACAGTTCATCTTAATCTTCTGTACGGAGCTAGCTATGTCTTCAAAGCACCAAGAGTTTCTTTCCTTCCATATTGTCCACCAAATGCACGCAGGGATGATACTCCACCACTTCTTCTGTCTTACCAAGACACCCATACCATTCCAGCAGGTTAGAAGATCACCAGTCGACTTTGGCATTGCCCATTTCAATCCTTTCATGTTCAAAAATAACTGCCATTTATCAGTGTGACTAACAGATTGCAAGTAAGGCAAATGAAGTTTACAAGGATGTGATGATCCTTCTCTGAGTAAATAAGACAACTGATAAATTACATGAACCCCAGTATGCAAGAATGCAGAAAGCTAGTCAACGAGTGTATTCCCACTAACCACCACGTTGGGGGTAACTAGAAGGACCTTTGGGACCTAAACAGACAGAAGACACAACGAAACCGCCACAATCTCAAACTAGTTGGAGCAAGCTAAATCTCATTATCCATTTTTACCACTTGAAGTTATGTAACTAAAACTAATATAGCAATGATTCATACGTCGGGTTTCTCAGTGCCCTATTAACCTCTAAAATCAAGATTCAAACAAAATATACACACATTAAAGGAAAGAAAATTATACCTGCTTAAGTAGAGTTAGGAAGGACGCGCTGAACAGCACCCATGGGAGAGATCAAATGCTGCAATCCAGCAGACCGAAGCCAACGTGCCATGATGACAGCATCACCTGCATCACCACCAGCAGCATTGCCTGGGTGATCATACACAGCAGTAGCATTACTGCTCAGCTGCATTTGGCCACCCATGTGGCACTGTTGCGATCGCCTTTAAGGGTAGCCCGGTGCATAAAGCATCCCACGTTCACGCATGGTCCGTCGAAGGGTTGCGCCCAAAGGGTGTGATGTACGCATCCTAGCCTAATGCATTAGTGACTGTTTCCATGATTCGAACCCGTGACCTATAGGTCACACGAAAACACCTTTACTAGTTGCTCTAAGGCTCCCCTTCGAGGAGCCAATTTAACTATCTGCCTGTATTACTTCAACTAACAACAAAAAAAAGACTTCAAAATGATAGGAGTAGAATTTTTTCCAATTACATCATTTCTAACTGGAACATAAGTCATAACAACTACGTCTCAATCCCAAACTAGCTCGAATTACCAAACAATACAATGCAGGTAAAAATTCAACATAATCCACATAATTAATGGAATTAAAATAACATAAATATTCATTTAACTGGAATGCTATACCTGTAGAATTAGAATTGAATTATCCAAAATTCTCCGATTGGATTACATGGAAATGATTATAATGTGAAAGATTCTTGATCATATAATAATTTTTATATCTCAACCTTCATGATAGAGAAATTATATCTATCTGTTTTATATATTAATGTATTTTATGTGGGTCTGTTTCACAATTATAAAAGTTGAGTGGTGTTAATGTGTTTTTTCCGAATGTATTAAATGGCTAAATTTGGTGGGTTTTTAAAGTTGACTAACACAGTAAAAATGCATTTGGATTGGTAATAAAAGTATGATAAATGCATTAATCTTTCCGTTTTGTAATATAAAGTAATGTTAAGGTGGTAATTTGTGTTTTTTGATCACCTAAAAAGGATAGAATTTTTTTAGTAAGGTCTTTCCAAAAATATTACACCAATCAGATATCAGCTAATACATATCTACACATTTTAAAAGGGGTTTAAGTTGTATCTATTATTAGTGTAAGAAAAAATTTACACTATCAAGTAATTCAACACATATTTATGAGCAAGCTTTTCAATAAAAAATGAGACATGTAATCTTCAAACAAGACAAGTTACCTGGTACCATAGGTAACAATAGAATAGATATAAGCAAAAAATATTTATTTTTTAACAATATTTATCATGAAAAATTAGGGTGTTTGGTTCAAGAGAGAAGATAGGTGCTCGATGATGAGTAAAGGATCATACATGAGTAATTAATGAATACTTCATTCTAGGGGTGTTTATCGGTCGGTTCGGTTCGGCTTTGCACCTTATCGGTTTGGACTATCGGTTTTTGGTTTTTAAAAGTGCTAAACCAATAACCGAACCAATAAGCTATCTGTTATCGGTTTTTGGGTTATCGATTTTAGGTTCTTATCGGTTCGGTTTTCTGTTTAACCATTAAGAAACTTAGGCCTAACAAGTGTTTAAAAAAAATATCTTAAATGATTGCATCCAATACAAAATCGGCTTTATTTTCATAGCATTCGCCATATTCAAAAAAGCAACCAACAACATATTCAAATATACTTCATTATTCTATAAATTAATGGAGGAGGCAAAGATTAAAATAGTAAATCAATGATTGAAATGGATGGGGCGACTTGAAAGCTACATAAGTAAAAGAAGACTACGATTTGAGGTTTTCAAGTTCCAACTAATAGTAATTAAGTATACTACTTTTATGCACATAAGCGCAACATAGTAAATTTGAAAACCTTATTGGATTATCGGTTTAACCAATAAGAAAATGTACAAAATCGACAACCGAACCGATAACCCAATAAAAAAATTTTGCAAACCGTTAAATAACCGATAACCCGATAACCCAATATTTATAAACCATTAACTTTTTATCGGTTCGAATTATCAGTTTAAACCGAAAAATGAACAGCCCTACTTCATTCGTTTCACTTTATGTGGTATAATTTGAACCGACATAAAGTTTAATAAAAAATGACACTTTAAATGGAGTACTTATGATTTAAAATAAGTATTTTTATATGATTATAAATTATTTTATTAGTGGTAAAATATGAATTTTGAAGTTAAAATTGTGTCGGACATAAAAAGCTGATTTTTTTTAAATGAATTGACAAGATAAATATTGTTATAGTATAAACTAAAATAGAGATTAAATGTTATGCATTATATACCCTCTACTTTTTTTCGCCCTTAATATCGGATGCGCACGTATTCCATAAAGCCACGTCTGGAGCGTTCTCAAATACGCGGGCTTCACATGAAAGTGATGATATGTTCACCACAGCAAAACTCCAACTCCAACTGCGTAAATTTCCTTAGCCAAATGGAAGAAGCTGTCGTCCCTCTACACCTTAAACGGAGCAAACCTGCAAACCAAGATGCAATGTTGCCAATGCCTACCCTTCCTTCAGAACTCATCACAGAAATCTTGTTATAGCTTCCAGTGAAATCCCTCTTGCGTTTCAGGTGTGTTTCAAAGTCTTGGCTTTCTTTTATCTCTAGCACTGAATTTGTGAAGACACACCGATGTTCTAGTAACAAGAACTACACCCTAGTTAGAATCTTATCAGTTAGTTAGTTAGTGGTTATGGCTGTTTTGACAGCTGTTAATTATTATTAGAGTTAGTTAGTCTTAGCTAGTCTTAGCTCAAGATAGTGCAATGTATATATAGGTGCAGCTTGTGATCATTCATTGTATCAATACACATTTTCAGAAATTTCCCAAACCTCTCTCAACAAATTCTCTCACTAAAACTAACATGGTATCAGAGCTGGTGAGTTGGTGGTGATCAACTCATCTCTTCGATCCACAACCAATCCCAATTTCAGAAGGTTCTAGAAGGTTCCAGAAAGTTCTTTCTCTAAAGCTCAAGCTGCAGCAATGGCGGATCAAATGCCTGCGCAGGAAAAGCAAATGGAGAATCTCAACCTAGGGAATAATCACCCACTGTATCTTCACCCTTCTGATACACCAGGATCAATTCTGACCTCAGTACAGCTCACTGGTGCAGAAAACTACTCAATTTGGAGCAGATCAATGCTGATCAATCTTCGCGCAAAGAGCAAGCTAGGTTTTGTTCTAGGTACTCACAGAAGGAATGACTTTGCAGAAGATTTAGGAGAACAATGGGAGAAGTGTAATGCTTTTGTATTGGCTTGGATAATGAACACAGTGTCCAAGGAGTTACTTGCTGGGATTGTATATGCTGAGAATGCAGCTGCAGTTTGGGAAGATCTCAAGGAGAGATTTGACAAAGTTGATGGGGCAAGGATATATCCATAGAGAAATCTGTACAACTCACCAAGGTACTTCATCTATTTCTTCATACTATTCAAAACTGAGAGTGCTCTGGGATGAATTTGATGCCTTAGTACCACCACCTGCTTGTAGTTGTGAAAAATCCAAGCTGTATGTCAATCATATGCAATATCAGAGACTGTTTGTTTTTTTGATGGGACTTAATGAGTCATATAGTCAAGCTAGAGGTCAAATATTGATGATGAATCCCCTGCCTACTGTGAATAAGGCATACTCAATGGTGTTATCTGATGAGAGCCAAAAGGTAACAGCAGGTTCATATTTGGCTAGTGCCCCTAATGATAGTACAGAAACAGTCATGTATGCCAATCGTGGTAATTTTAGGGGAGGATCTAACTCTAGGCAACAAAGGAGAAACAACCTGTGGTGTGACAGTTGCAAAATGAAAGGACATAACAAGGAGGGATGCTGGAAAATAATAGGATATCCTCCTAACCATCCTCTCCATGGCAAAGGCAACTATAAGACAAATGGTGAGAGACACAATGCAAATCAAGCAGCTGAAGAAGATGTGTTTGCCCCTATGGCACACAGAGATAGTGGTCAACACAGCACTCAACATGTCAGCTATCAGCAAAGTAACAGCTATGGTAATCAAACTCAGCCTATGTTCACTCCAGAACAATACAGTCAGATACTCAGAATGCTTAATAAAGGAAGCTCAAGTGATGTAACAGCTAACATGGCAGGTATTGCTAGTGTAGCTGATTCATTCTCTGGCAATAATGCAAACTGTCAATGGATAATAGACTCAGGAGCATCTACTCATATGACTTCTCACATAGAACTGCTTGAGAGCACTGATTCATTAAGCACAAGAGGCAAGAAAGTTAATCTGCCAAATGGAAACAGTACCAGTATTACACATGTAGGGAACTGTTATCTAAATGCTAAAGATAAGATTTCAAATGTGCTGGTAGTTCCTGATTTTAAATTTGACTTATTGTCAGTATCCCAAGTTACAAAACAGCTTCAGTGCTCAGTGACCTTCTTTCCTGAGTTTTGTCTATTCCAGGATCTGTCAACTGGGTAGGTGAAGATGACTGGTAAAGAGAAGGGTGGCCTGCACTACTTGCCACAGCAACCATATGGGAGGAAACACAGTAATATTGCAGGATTCATGACAACTCAGGTGAATCAGACAGATAAAATGATATGGCACAGAAGGCTGGGTCATCCTTCAGACAAAGTCATGAAACAGATTTGGCTGGGAATAGAGAATAGTAATGAAGAACAGTTGTGTGTAAATAAGTGCTCAGTATGCCCTATGGCTAAGCAGGTTAGATTGCCTTTCCTATAAGCACTAGTAGGAGTTATGCAGTCTTTGACCTTGTACACATGGATGTATGGGGACCATATAGACATACTACTCATAATGGTTTTAGATTCTTCTTGACTCTTGTTGATGATCATTCCAGAATGACTTGGGTGTACTTGATAAAATTGAAAAGTGATTTCTATACAGTGTTGAAAAATTTCCTTGTTATGATAAAAACTCAGTTTCAGTGTTGTGTTAAAGTCATGAGGTCAGACAATGGTGGTGAATTCTTCAACAAAGAATGTAAGTACTTGTTTGAGTCACTAGGAATTGTGCACCAAAGTAGTTGCCCCCACACTCCACAACAAAATGGAGTTGTGGAGAGGAAGCACAGGCATATTCTTGAGGTTGCAAGGGCTCTCATGTTTCAGAGCAGTATTCCCCTTAGATTTTGGGGTGAGTGCATCTTGATAGCTGTATTTCTCATAAACAGACTGCCTACAGTCACTCTAAAGTCACCATATGAGGCTTTCCACAAGCACAAGCCTAACCTGGGCCACTTGAGAACAATAGGTTGCTTGTGTTATGCAACCACATTGCCAAGACAAGACAAATTCTCCAGTCGTGGAGTCCATGTGTATTACTAGGCTATTGTGCAGGTCAAAAGGGATATCTCCTATACAATCTGACTGAGAAGAAACTGATTATCAGCAGAGATGTGATCTTCAGAGAATCAGTATTTCCTTTCAAAAATGCTAGAATGGAGAACCCTCCTCCATTGTTCACTGATCACTGTATTGCAGGTGATACCATTAACCTGAACTTATATGATGATCCTTGTATTCAATCTGTGCTAGAGTTGATGCCAGAAGCTCTAGAAGGGGTACAAGTGTCTGAGACAGAGGATACACATAGTCCTATCAATCCAGAAGAAGCTGAGAACAGCTCAGATAATATGCAAGAAGTGCTTGGCTCCCCTGGATCTGAACAAGGACATGATCAGGCTCATTCTGAAGAACATGCTTCTGATGCTGAAGACACACCTAGTCTACCATTAGCACCACCAGCTGCAGTTCCCAACAGGCCTTCAAGGGCAAACAATCCTCCTATTTGGTTGAAGGATTATGTAGTGACACTGCCCAAAGGGAAACAACAGGCACCATACTCAGTAGCAAACTATGTATCTTATGAGAACTTATTATCTAGCTATCAAGCTTATCTTGGCAGATTTGCAGTAGAAGTTAAACCCAGAAACTATGATGAGGCCAGGCAGGACCCTAGATGGGTAGAAGCTATGAACCAAGAGATCAAGGCTCTTGAAGATAATAAGACTTGGAAAATGGTTGATTTGCCTAGAGGAAAAAAGGCAATAGGCTGCAAATGGGTTTTCAAGATTAAGTACAAAGCTAATGGTGAGGTGGAGAGATTCAAAGCAAGGCTTGTGGCAAAGGGATACAGTCAGACTGAAGGCATAGATTATCAAGAAACCTTCTCACCAGTGGTAAAAATGGTGACTGTCAGAGCTGTCATTGCCTTAGCAGCATCAGAGAACTGGACCATCTTTCAGATGGATGTATTCAATGCCTTTTTACAAGGTGATTTGGTGGAGGAGGTATACATGGAGTTACCTGAGGGAGTTGCAAGCACAGGAGAGCACACTGTCTGTAGGCTTGTCAAGTCACTCTATGGACTCAAGCAGGCCTCAAGACAGTGGAACTCCAAACTTACTGAAGCATTATTGCAGTCTGGCTACAATCAGAGCCATTTGGACTACTCCTTGTTTACTAAAAGAAGGGGTGATGACTTGGTCATTATATTGGTATATGTGGATGACTTACTTATTACTGGTAGCAGTGCAGAGTTAGTAGAAGAGACTAAAGCAGTGTTACATCACAATTTCAAGATAAAAGATCTTGGAGAACTCAGGTACTTCCTGGGAATTGAGTTTAGTAGGACCAGGTCAGGCATTCTAATGAACCAGAGAAAGTATGCAATGGAGTTGATCTCTGAAGCAGGTTTAGCAGGTGCAAAACCTGCAATGACACCATTAGAATGCAACACAAAGCTGACCATTGCTGAGTATGATAAGTATGGAGGAGACACAGGACAAGCTGACATGATACTGAAGGATGTCACTAAATACCAGAGGATGATAGGCAAGTTGTTGTATCTTACAATTACCAGGCCAGAGATAGCATTCACAGTGCAGACACTTAGCCAATTCCTTCAGACTCCAAAGTTGTCTCATTGGAATGCAGCACTTAGGGTGATCAAGTACATCAAGAAAGAACCAGGTTTAGGTATTTTTATGTCATCAGGGAAGGACAGGAGACTCATAGGGTACTGTGATGCAGACTGGGCTGCTTGCCCAAACACCAGGAGATCTGTGACTGGATATTTGTTGAAGTGGGGAGACTCATTGGTGTCATGGAAGTCAAAGAAGCAAGATACAGTTTCAAGAAGTTCTGCTGAGGCTGAATATAGGAGTTTAGCATCAGTGACTTGTGAGGTGATCTGGCTTATGAATTTACTCAGAGAGCTGGGTGTCATGCAGAAAGAAGCAGTTAGTTAGTTAGAATCTTATCAGTTAGTTAGTTAGTGGTTATGGCTGTTTTGACAGCTGTTAATTATTGTTAGAGTTAGTTAGTCTTAGCTAGTCTTAGCTCAAAATAGTGCAATGTATATATAGGTGCAACTTGTGATCATTCATTGTATCAATACACATTTTCAGAAATTTCCCAAACCTCTCTCAACAAATTCTCTCACTAAAACTAACACCATGGTGTTATGCGCTTAAGTTTTCATATGGTGGCTGTAACCGCGGTGTCAAAGTCTGTTCTCTTAGCGCTTTACTTTACGATTCTATTACCGAGGCATTTGACTTAGATTATCCTGGTAAAAACCACCATCATTATCTTTGTCTTGTCGGTTCTGTGAATTGATTGATTTGTCTCGCCATTGGATTATTTGATGGTTTATATGACTTGTTTCTATGGAATCCATCAATTAGAAAATATAAGAAGTTGCTAGTTTTAGACTTAATGTAAGCCGCCGTTACCATGACAATGAACTTGTTGATTTCCAATTTGGTTTTGCATATGATGAGTCCAAGATGATTACAAGGTAGTAGGTATTTTCCCTATTGACAAAAATGGACGGCTGTCTCGTGTTGAGGTCAAAATATATAGTTTAAAGAAAGATTCTTGGAGATGTCTTGATGATTTTCAGGGCGGGAGGTTCTTGCCTGTTTCGGGTAAGCTTGTGAATGGGAAATTTCATTGGCTTGACAAGAGATGGACCATCAGTTCTATTGGTTTGGCTGATGAGAAATGGGCAGAGGTAGGGCATCCTTTCAGATACTTTCCCGAAGGATATGGTGCTTTAGAACTAGGAGTGGTTGGAAGTGATTTTTCTCCGTTATGTAATCACTAGCAAAGAGGAGCTTGTGCCAGCACGGGCCCAATAATTGTGTAGTTTAATTTATTTTGAAAATTTTATGGGTGTCTTTTTTGTGAATATGTGTTTAGATTTTGTTTCCTATTTTATGTGTGTTGTAAATAATACACATGCTTCATCTCCATGACTCCATGGACTTCTTCATCGCACTCTTTCTTTCCTTATCCCCTGTTTCTTTTCCTCCTCCTCTTCCTTTTTAATTGTAAATATAAAAGGTGATGTTTGTATAAATAATTATTAATTCTTAAAATTAATTATCAATTTTAGCAGCCCTTTGTAACGATCAATACTGGTAAGTACATTTGTGTTAGTAGCAATTAATTTTATATTTAAAATTTATTGGCCCCGAATTAGTTTAATGACGTACTCGCTGCCTTTGACTTCCATAATGTATTACAATTAGAATTGTATTTTTAATTCAATTTGATGTTGTGACTTTCTAAGTACGTAGGACATTATCCTTGCAAAAAAAAAAAAAAAAAAAAAAGAAAAAAGAAAAATCAATGATAAGAATGTGCTAAGAACAGGCCCTAAATTTTTTTGGTTATCCTTCTTCTTTTCTTTAGGAAAATTATGCTGGTTCAATAGTGGGTAAATAAAAAATAATTATTTGTTATATACTTTATGCATATTTCATGTCTATTATAGGTATATAAAAATGTATATTCTATTTATTCTTATTATGTCAGTTATTTTTGTAAAGTTTTGTTTTTCGTGTAATTGTTTTTTGTTTTGTTTTTAAACAGTGTGATTGTTTTCTCGTTCATGTGTTCAATATGAACATATTGATTTTATGGTTACTTTTACTGTCTTATCGTAGATTCATAGGCCAGTTAATATTTTTTTTAAAATATTATTATTAATTGAAATGACATTTCTGCTTTATTCGAGACAAATGTAAGGTTCGCGTATAATTCATCCTCCCCAGACCTTACTGTGGACAATGGACATTGATGTTGTCATATATAGATATATTAATTTTATTTTTACTTTTATTTCTACTGGGTATAGTAATAATATGAAGTAAACTTAAATGAAAGGAAAAAAGACTAATGACAATTCATATTAACTATTCTAACTTGTTTGTAATTATGCGTAGTTGTATTATTTTCTTTTTTCTTCTTCCATTATATTTGGAGCGAGATACATATTATGTTCGTGAGACTATTTTTTTTGGTATTACAAAAATTTGCTTACACCTATTCTTTTCGAAAGGTACTTAAATTCAGTATTCTTATTCTAAAACTAAATGACATGATTATCATTTTGAGATCAGAGTTTTGTAAATTTGCTAATTAAATAAAATTTGTGAAGGAAAAAGAAAATAATTGAAACCACGTTCTACAACCTTACAACAAAGGTTGAAGATTGTACTACACAAATGACATCAGTTTGCTGTCTTTTTGGAACAAACTTAAAATGTTCTCAAAAGTTTGTTATTTTACAAAAATACCAATGGCATTTGAAGTAAGAAAAGGGTAACTCAGGGGTACAAATATCTTTGGGAAAGTGGAGCTGAGTGCTGACAGGTGGATCAGGACACACGGGGACAGAGCACGTGAATCCAGGAAGGGCCCACGGTATACGAAAGCTTGTGCTGTCGTACAAAGATTAATGCACCAAGTACAGCAAGCTGAGGCAGAACAATTTCGAATTTTCTATATTACCCTTGGTTCAGCTTTTTAATAGTGTTAAATGTACACCTCCTAAAACAGGACATACAATAGAGTAAAGCAAGTTATTAGAGAAAAGACCAATATGCCCCTGAGGTAAGCAGGCATGTTGACGGAGAGGTGCCTGCTATTCCCTCTTATAAGAAGTAGAGATACGTGGACTCATGTAGATGTATGGGTTATGAAGGAGTATGGAGTAAAAGATTCTTGGATAAAGATGTTTACTATCAAGTCTTCAGATGATTCTACGGGTGTTGCAGGGCAAAACGAGCCTAAGGCACTTACTATCAAGAGCCGGGATTGGAGGATGCAAAGGACGGGAGGTCAAGAGCATCGGAGATGAATTGAAGCCGTTCCGGAAGTTTCAAGCTGAGGCGCCCCGCCCAAGCCATTCAGGCGCCCCGCCCAGGAACCAAAAGGGCCAGGCGCTCCGCCCACCCCCGAGGCGCTCCGCCCAGCCCCCTCCACTGCACAAGTTGGTGGGCACTCCGCCCAAGGAGAGGCGCCCCGCCCTAATTGCTGAGTTGCGGGATTTTTAATGGTGTTTTGTCTATTTTGACCCTACGTGGTCTTTTATGTATAATAAACTTGTAGTGACTTTTATGTCATTTCATTAGGAGTATGGAACATCTATAAATACCACACTTAGTCATTTTATTTAGAGAGCTAGTTTTGAAGATAGAATTGAGAAGATAGAATAGGCTTGGCCATTCTTGTTGAAGCGTTGACTTCATGTATCTCTTACGTTGAATCCATGGTGGATCACCGCTAGTGTGAATCCCGTTTAATGGTTCAAGTCTCCCCTCCCTTTTGAATCAATCTAATTGTTTAGTTTGATTCGTTTCTTTCTTCTATTTCTATTCTCTCCCATCCCTATTTCTTGTCATCTTTATGATTATTGCTTCCGCATCTTAGTTTATTGCTTCCGCTTAATTTTCCCTACATTAGTTGGTATCAGAGCAAGGCTCGAGTTTCGTTCTTACGAATCCACGTTCCTTGTTCATCTTTTCTTTACTTTAGTTTCTTGTTGTTGAAGAAAAAACACAAAAACAAGTAGAAAAGTGAAAAATACAAAAATTGGTGTAACTTGTGGTGTGATCGATTCGTGTTATGGGTGTTATAGATTCTTGATCCTTGTTGAAAACCCGACGTTTGGGTACCACAATCTTGTGGATTGGATTGATTTGAAAATTTTAAACCCCAAATTGTTAAACCCACCCAAAAGCCTTGTTCTTGATGAATTTGATTGATTCTTGGGTTGTTTGATTATGGGGTTGTGGAATTGATTACCGGGGTTTGTTCTTCAATGGAAAACAAACATTTTGAAATAAATTTCATGTGAATCGGAGTTGTATAACATCGAATTCAAAGAATCGAAATCCACTTTGGACCCTTGTTGAAAAACCCTTGTTCAAACTTTGATTGAAGATTGTTCTTGATTTGTTGGGTGTTTTGATGTGAAAATCATTGGGATTTGAAGGTTGTATCAATATTCAACTTTGGGTACCTTGAATTTGTGAAAAAAACTTTGAAATCGGACCCAAAATCGGCTTGGAATTGAAGAAAACCGGAGTTGAAAAAAGCTGAACCTGACCCCCAGGCAGACCGCCACCCCCTAGGCGCCCTGCCTACCCTCCCTCACTTCCTACCAAGGCAGGCGGACTGCCCACCCACCCCAGGTGGACCGCCTAGTGAGTTGGTTTTGCTCCGTTTCATGGTTTTTTGTGTTTGTTTCGATTCTGAACCTCTTGCTTAGTGTTTCTAAGGTATTAGTCCTACTTTATTGACACTAATCTTTGATCCTTTAGGGTGTTGTGTATCTTGAAGTCTTACTTAAAGTCGTAGAATTTGCTTGCTTCAAGTGCGCATTAAATTAGCTTCCGTACATCGAGTCCCTTATACTCCATTCCGAACCATTACTTGGGTGCTTTAGTTGATTGATCTTGCCATTGTGATTACTAAGAGACAAGAAGGTCTTGAGTGGAAAAAGGCTTGAGTGGTGAGAATAATAGAGTGTCGTCACAAAAGCCAACGACCTTGAGTGTATACACGAGTGGAAAGAAAATTGAGTGACATCTTTTGAGTGATACACGTGAGGGAGTGAATTTGTGAGGTCCTTAACTCTTTGGTTACAACTATGGCTTCAGATGACGATTGTGGAGGGTATGACTCATGCGGAGATGATGGAGACTATGGTTCCTATGATGGTGATGATAGGTATTGCTATGACGATTCGGGGAACCAAGGCTCATATGATGATGAAGCGGGTCACTATGTTGATTATGAAGATGAAGAAGACTATGGGGCTTGCGAAGATGAATGTGAAGAATCTTATGCTCAAAGTCAAGAATTTGAAGATGGTGACGCTTCAAGGTATGATGATCCTACCTACTCCTCTTGTGATGAATTAGAACATGATGATAGTGACGTAGAGAGAATTGATGATGAGGTTGATTATGAGAATTGTTCATTTTCATCTTCTTTTGATGTTGCTTGTGGTGTGCAAGGGAGTAGTAGAGGGCCTTCCATTAGTATGGGAGGAGGTAGTGGTTGTTCCATGGGAAATGGGAGGTTTGCATCTTCTAGTTCCCATGTGAAGGGTGGAAGGAGAAATGGTATTGCTCTTACCGTTACGGGGGATGCATTGCTTTAGTAGTGGTGGTAGGAGTGGTGCTATGGGCTATGGAACCAAGGCGAGAGGCAATTATGGGTTCCATAGTGGTACTACTTCCTCGACATTCAACAACACTTCTAATGTTGGAAGAGTGACGAGAAGTGGAGGATATTCTAGTGGTATTACCACTAGTGGAGGGATAAGGAAAAACCGAGTTGATGGTAATGCAAGTCTTGGACATTCAAGCTCTTCTTTGGATGTGCCTATACGAGACTTGGGTGAAAGTAGGTTTGTTATTGAGGTAAATAGGGTTGGTCGACACTTGCTCCAAATTGGTGGAACCGATGCCAATTGCATTAACCCAAGAGTAGTTCAAATGTTAAACATACCATCCCATGATCTAAAGTACCCCTATGAGTACAAAGGAGTTCGGGTTTTTGAGGAGGCCCGAGTACTCATATCTCATAAGGGTTACAATGAGTATGTTTGGTGTGATGTGTATCCCGTACCGAATGTGGGTGTTTGGCTAGGTGACCCATGGTTGCACAACAAGGAGGTTCACTATGATGCTAAGCGGGATATGTATCTAGTGGCCACGGGTCAAGGGATTTATGAGTTTGCACCTTACGGCAAGAGCAAGATGTCCCCTCGATTACATGCTTGGGTTGTACAAAGGAGGAGGGAGCGAGAACTTCAAACCATGATTGAAATTGAGCAATCAAGAAGTCCTACAATCACAAGCAATGGTGGGACTAGTGCAAAAAAAGGGTTGACGAATGTCAATGAGGTGAACCCGAAACCACAAGCTTCAAAGCCAAGTGGTTCACTAACAAAGAAGGAGGAGGTCTCAAGTGATGAGTCTCCAAGTCCTAGATTCCGGGTCGATGTTAAAAGTCCACCTACTCCGGCTATGGGTATTCTTGGGCCTCGTCCCAACTCACCCGAATTTGAGAGACAAAAGATTGAGAGGAGTAAGGGAGTGACCGGTGAAATTCCTCAAGTGGAAAAAGGAGAGGATGTGTTGAGTGATGTGAGTGGGATGTCACCACCCGAATCTACACCCGACCTTGAAAAGAAAATGAGGGAAAAGAAAGAGGGAAAAGAGAGTGAGGACACCCCTTATTCTAACCTTCACCCTTTATCTTTTTCTTCTATTTGTGTTAACTCTTGTGTAGGTACTCTTGGAGGCCAATCAATGGAGCCTCAATCATGTTCCAAGATTGATGGACAAAGTGAAGAAGATCTTCAATGTGAGCTTCAAGGTGAAGGGACAATCCAAGACACTTCAAGTGCATTGAGTGAGCAAGATGGCCACTCAATAGCCACTCAAAGGTATGTGAAAGTTCTTCCCTTGAACATGTTACTTCCTTGTCTTATGATAGCATTTGTGAAAACTCAACACTAGTTGATGATGTGTATGATTACAATATGTTTGCAACTAGTGAAGAGTCGAATGGCCAACTTGTGTGTGATTGTGAACCACTAGTTGAGAGGGATGATAAGCTACATCATGATGTGAGCTCGGTTTTCATTGAACCTCTCATTAGTGAAGAATGTATAGTTGACCTTGCTTGTGAACCTTGTTATGACACCCCACCTATATTTGACAAAGGGAAAGATGAGTTGAATGAATACCCTATCTTTTCCCTTGATGAATTGCTTGATAATGGTGGACCTATGTGTCGTAGTGAGGATGGATGTGACCTTGAAGAGTCTCTAGAGTGTGAGATGGATCGATTTGTTTTCGATGACTCCTCGGGTGTGGGTAAAGAACCTACTCTCATACCATGCTTTTATGTGACCATGAATTTGAGGTGCATGCTTTTACATTTCCATTATGTGAAGATAATCTCATTTGTGGTGGCGAATTGTATCGGACTAGGATTGATAGTAAAATAGAACCTCCATGGTATGTAAAGATAGACTCTAAGGATGATCCATTGTCTGGAACTCCAAGTGGGATGAATGGTCTTGATATTGGTTGTGTTGAACCATCTTCTAGTAGTCCTAGCCTTCATTGTGGGGACTATAATGATGAAGGACCGATTTTGGAGACCTTTCGTTGGAGTTTGCCTAGTGAGGGAGATTGTCTTAGAGATAGAGTTGGAGGAGAGGAAGCCACTCTTGGTGCGTGTAAGAGTGCTTCCAAGAAGGGGAGTGGAGTAGTTGATGTTAGTTGCCAATTGAACTATTTTGTTTACTCCACCCCACATATTGATTACACCTTGGGTGTTTGGCATGCCAAAGCCAATGAGTCACATTGTGATAGTAATGCATTGAAGGCTTGGTGTGTTGACCATAAGCTTGGAGTTCATAAGGAACTTAGTTGCTTAATCCTGCATGTTCCATGTCTAATTGATCTCTTTGCTTGTTATGGTAGTGAGTGCTTTTCATTGTTGAGCCAAGAACTTGTTGTTTCCTTTGGAGACCTCTTCTTTTTTATTGGTATTGATACTTGGCTCTATCACAAAAGTGTGCTTTCCATAGCACTTGCACTCACTCTTGTTGGACTTGCCTACTCTTGTAGTGGAAAGTTTTGGTTTTTTCTTATTGGACTTGGGGATCATAGGAATTTTGATGGCTTGATCTTGCATATTCTTTACCCTATTGATCTCCTTGATGAATCTTGTGTTGAGTGCACCCATTTGGGAAGCCAAGTACTTGTTGTTTTCTTTGGAAACATGTGCTTTATCATTGTTATTGATGTTTGGCTATACCATAAGAGTGTATTTTCCACACTACTCGCACTAACCTACTATTGTAGTAGGAGCTTTTGGCTGTGCTTGTCTTTGGATGTAGGTCTTGATGGTTTGATTTCGAGTACGAAATCCTTTCAAGAAGGGGGAGGATGATGCAGGGCAAATCGAGCCTAAGACACTTACCATCAAGAGCCGGGATTGGAGGATGCAAAGGACGGTAGGTCAAGAGCATCGGAGTTGAATTGAAGCCGTTCCGGAAGTTCCAGGCTAAGGCGCCCCGCCCAGGCCATTCAGGCGCCCCGCCCAGGAACCAAAGGGGCCAGGCGCTCCGCCCAGCCCCCTCCACTGCACAAGTTGGTGGGCACTCCGCCCAAGGAGAGGTGCCCCGCCCCAATTGCTGAATTGCGGGATTTTTAATGGTGTTTTGTCTATTTTGACCCTACGTGGTCTTTTATGTATAATAAACTTGTAGGGACTTTTATGTCATTTCATTAGGAGTGTGGAACATCTATAAATACCACACTTAGTCATTTTATTTAGGGAGCTAGTTTTGAAGATAGAATTGATAAGATAGAATAGGCTTGGCCATTCTTGTTGAAGCGTTGACTTCATGTATCTCTTACGTTGAATCCATGGTGGATCACCGCTAGTGTGAATCCCGTTTAATGGTTCAAGTCTCCCCTCCCTTTTGAATCAATCTAATCGTTTAGTTTGATTCGTTTCTTTCTTCTATTTCTATTCTCCCCCATCCCTATTTCTTGTCATCTTTATGATTATTGCTTCCGCATCTTAGTTTATTGCTTCCGCCTAATTTTCCCTACATCAACGGGAGGTACAAATTATTCGCCTAATTTTATGTCAAAGGAGGGTAAGATTTTTCTCCAGATTGGAGCATATTTCACGAAATACAACCCAAAGGAGGATGCGCTCAGATATTTAGATGTCACTAACTTTGTTCCATATATAGAGTCACAAATCTACATTAAAAGCCTAGCTTGTCCATTTTTACAGAAGGGACAACAAATGCAACAACTCGGAGTCTGAAATAACTCACCAATAAGAGTTGCATTCTACACATTTTTCTTAAGTGCTTTTATTATTACCATATCGATTGGTTTCTTTTTTGCATTCTTTTCAAGAAACAATAAGCTTTCACGACATCACTTATCTTGGTTGTAATACCTGGTATTTAACTTCAAACTCAACGTGTATGTGCCAGTTGTCCCTCATCGGGTTAAAAAGAGAAATATAATGAGTTTATAGGTTAAACGGGCTCTTCCACCTATTATACTAGTCTTTTGGCTTAAGTTCTCCTGTTTGGTCAACCGCAGTGGACGTTGTTTCCCTTCTTGAGCAGTGTAGGGGGGATATTGTGCCTATTAGATAGTAAGATAGAGTAAGAATAGAAAGCAGCAGAGACATGGAAATTCTGGTATCTGAATGCACCAATGATTCTTAATTAGCTGTAGCCCTTGGGGTTATTTTTTGATCCAGGGGATTCTCTGACTATTTCTTCTTTTAGATGAAAGCTTAATGGCAAATTATTTTCGAAGACTAAGCTTTGGGAGATTATCTAGTTTTGTTGTTTTTACCCTTGCTGCTACTTCTAGACTAATTGGTGTTTTTCTTGCTACTAATAGCTAACTTTATGTTTTATTTTCTGTTAGTTATTTTTTTGTTTTTGTGATCTAATAAAGGCTGAATCCTCTTATACTTGAGCAGTATATTGATGAAAGCAAGTATGCATTGCAAGGTCAAAGCATTCTGGGAAGCTAATTTTGCTGCTATGATCATGAGAGTTGGGTTGGGGTACCAAAGAACTTTTGGGAGGAGCTTTTATTTAAGAGGGCCTTGTCTATTCTTAAGTAGATTAAACTATTGAAGTGCAGGCTCTTGTCATCTGTATTAAGTACTATATTTTCTATTTGTCATCTTTGTTAGTTTGAACAAGAAATTGTTTTCCATAATAGTAGTAATTCCTTTATGAAAAGATGATTAATTGTATGTTTCTTTTCATTGGCGATTCCTCGCTCTCCCCTTTTTTGTTTCTTAAATTTTATGTGGTACCTCGCATGATTTAAAAATGGCCAGTTGATAATGATTGAGGAATAAAAATTCGCAAGATGTAACTTACAGATTTTGGAGAAGAGGCAAACCATATGAATGCAGGAATTCATTTCCATTGATTCAAAAATGCAAACACAAAATACACCATGAAAGTGGTGCAAGAAGAAAGGGAAAAGGAGAAAGAACAAGAAGAGGTCATACCTATTGCTAACTAGTAATTGAATCAATGAAGCCAGCAAACTATGACTTTTTTTTTTTTTCCAATTATAAAATCTTGCTAGCTACATTAGTTCTGTTGGTGACAAAGTTAATTGTAGTATATATGTATGTAGAGAATTGGATGAATGTCCACTTCTCTGAATTAGTTCTACTTCTTGTGAAGGTTGTGGTCTAATCTCTCTCCAATAGTTCCTTTATGCTTTTATTTGAAATGAATTTTTCAATTCTTTGCCTTTGGCTTCTTCACAATCATCACGGAGCAACGTGCATGGTGAGAGCAATAGTCACTTACGCTGCCCAAAACAGCCCTGTATAACATCAAAGTACAAAATTACCAATCAATCAATATCTTTGTTAAAATTTAGAAAAACTCTCTGAAGATTATGAGATCGATCCACCCTTAGTAAGTATTTGTTTTATTACCTCTTGAAAGCTCCATAACCATGGCTGCCCATGACCAAGACAGAGGCATGGTGCTTGTCAACAGCCTCACACAGCGCATTTCTAGCATCTCCTTCAACAACATCAAATTCTACGTCAGCCACCCCTTTATCATTGCATAATTGTTTTGCCTTCTCAACAACTCTTGCTGCTGTCTTCTTAATATCAGTTTCTACCAGCATGAGCACGTCACTTGTTCCTAATTAGTGCACCACATTAGATTAAAAGAAACAGTCAACTAATCAATTAACAATATACATTTCAATCTCCAAACTAGTCATGATTGGCCATATGAATGATCCGTATGCAGTCTCCTGTGTTCGCACCCAAGAGGTTTTATCTTTAAAAAAAAAACAAAACTATGCACAAAGTAATCAGAGTAACATGTATAACGAGGATTAAGAGTATGTTTGGTATGACAGACGTCATTTCTTAATCAGGACGTTCTTCTAAAGGAAAACAAATTTGGAAAAATATATATGGAAGACTAATTAAAACATTAGCTAATCAAAAAGTATTTTGATTAAAGTTTTGAGTATTAAAGATTATAATTAACGTTTAAGAGTTAGTTGGGTGAAGTAATATGAAGTTATTGACAAACTAGAAAATGGCTTCTGCCCACTAGTGAGAAGGTGTTTTTCTCCTTTTTGATAAATTTATTGTTGTAATAATGTAAACGGAAATATAGGTCACAAAAAAAAAAAAAAAAAGAAGAAAGAGACTTTCACATAGTAATATAACACGTAGAGGGTAGCCTATTACCTGGTCCAGCAAGACCAATTACAGAAGTTGGAGTGGTTTTAACGTGAACAATGACGAGCTTAAAAAGGGAAGCTTCTCCAAAGAAATGTTCAAGTGTCCATTCTAGTGCATAAAAGCTGTGGGCAGTGTCATCAAGGGCAAATATCATGGTCTGTTTTGCTGCTTCTGCCATTTGTTGCAGTAATGAATTGCTACAGAAGACCAAAAGCTTTGAATTGTTTGAAAATCAATCCAAACAATTCAAAAGCTTTTTGCTTCAATGACCAAAAAACTTTGTGTTTAATTTGTTTGGATGGAAAGAATTGTGATAACATTATGGCGATTTTATAGCTGGTTTTTTCCCAACTATGGCCCGTAAAAAACGGTTTGACCACTAATTTTTTAGTGGACATTATTTGGTCGTTATGAGCGTTTTAATCCACATCGTCACATGAACTGAACTCGTCAAGTACTTGAACTGCCTAGGAAAAACATAATGTAATGCTAACCATGAATATTTTTTCTGCTTCTGAATCTTTGAAATGTGACAAGTAATGGACCTGCACGTATAGTTATAAATTTTATTCAAATTGCTTATCGTGTCTTCAAATTGTGTTTAAATCATTAATTTCTTTTATTTAATCTGGATTGCCGATAAATACGTACTATTGTTTACCGTTACATTTTACAACCAACTGATAGGTTTGATCACACAAAGATGGTCGGAACACTATTGATACACCTAAAAAGAGTCGCTACAATATCGGAAAGAAAGTATGAACATCTTACAAATGAGGCACATACAATCAAAATATGTTTCTACTTAAATTTTACTAAAAATTGTCATTATAGATGTGAATTGATTTTCTTATTCGCCGACTTATTTACAAATGAGAATGAAAATCAAATAATTAAATTTAAATTACTCCTATAAAAGAAATTTCATTACTATGTATGTGTTGCGAATACGTTGAACAAGTCAATAAAGGATACATTTAAGAATTTAGCCAGTTATACGTGGGACTGAGACTCAGTATAGGCGGGTGATTGCATAGGTTTCAGTACAACGAACTTATAGTTATAAACGGGAGTAAGTTAGCAGGAATTGCTTTAGGCTATTGTTGAGTATTTTCCGATATAAAAAATTACTCCATTAAAAAGAGACTCTCCACCTTCTTACTAGAACCCGGACTCGCTTCTTTGCTCATTGAACTTATTTCACCATGGAAATGGACCAAAAAATAGATTCTCCGGTTGACTTGATACCTCCAAAGCCACCTGACAAACCAGCCCCAGATGCTAACAAACAATAGGTCGTTAATCGTCTTTGAGTCACATTATGAAAACATGGATGCCATGCTTGAGTCTTCAGAATCTGACAGCCTTATAACATTATCCAAGATGGATATGGAAAGTCTATCGTCCTTGGAAATATTCAGTCATCATTAAGCTATTTGGAAAAAGATTAAGTCATCAATACCTCAAATCCAAAATTATGCAGTTATGGAAACCCACTGAATCATTCTTCTTAATCGATTTAGGAATTGATTTTTATATAGTCAAATTTCTAAAAGAAGAAAATTTGATTATGGTATTACAAAATGGTCCATGGTTCATAAATGACTACTTCTCATCATCATACTACTATAAAAGCATGGACTCAAAAAGTTAAAATACTAAAATGCCCTTCTAAATAATCTAAATAACATACTCAAGAAAAAAAATACAGCTAAGGAGTATTACCGGTGGTACGCTATGTTGCTCTACACGAATGGTTGCCACTCTTTCTATCAAGCATAATAGTTGCCACCCTTTCATTCCTATGCATGTGCCTGATAAATAGTAACGAGGAAATTTCAAACTACAAATGTACTTTAGCAATTTGGACCAAAGATCGCACTTCTTCTGTCATTTGTTTACTCGTGGTGTTATTCTTTCATGTTCTTTTCTTGTTTCTTGAATTAAGTGAATCACCCACTTACCTTGATAAAGAAATGAATACTCAGATTTACCATCATTTATTGTTCTTTGACTCTCTTCATTAGAACCCTACGTTATAGTTGTTGGGGATGAACTTTTGTCTTCACCAGGTACCCATGTAGAGTATTAGGACATTCTGGTAATGTTCCAAAGACTGCAGCCGAGTCGAGTAGTCTTTTGAAATTCTTTTATGCCCAAGGGTTGTCAAGTATTATTATGATCATATGGTTGAATTTTCTTAGTTCATATACATACTCATTACTCATATCCTTGCAAGATGTGATGCCATTTTGTCTCATCATTTGTGCTTATGCTTGATAGATGTACCTTCTTCTTTTATCCCGCCATTCATTTGTTTTCTCCGGACACTGCCTTCCGATAGAATATATTGTGGTTGATAGAGAAAAATTATCTAAATCTAAAGAGTCATACCGGTTGATCAAGTTCAAACTCTACGGTGCTCTCCATGAATAGTTACCACTCCTGATTTTGTTCTCTTTAAAATTTATCAATTAATTTGCAGAAAGCGTCAATTGTTGTGTGCTTGATAGTGTCTATCTTTGCACCATCTTATATACCTGATAACATTTGTAGTCTAAACTATTCTGCCATATTTCATGTTGTCCAGAATAAGAGTAATGCGTTGGAACTCTTTTATTTTTCTTCAGACGTCATACTGGTTTGTTTCCATTGTTGGGTGGTCTCGTGGTTTACCACAGGTGGATATTGGCGATTATTTTGGATAATACTGATAATTTTCCTTCCAGTCTGTTTAATTTTGTTTTAATTTCTTAGTATATTTTCTTCTAACAAGTTTGGCTTAATTTATATGTTTGGTTACTCGATGCGAAATTCGGTCGAGTATTTTCGTGGATCTAGAATACTCATCTACAATTTTAATTGACATGGTGAATATTGAACTTCGTATCATGAGTATTTAGACAACTGAATTATATAGTATTTACTTATTGTCATATTGAATTGATTTGATTATTTGCATTTTTCGGATTACAATGCATTTTGGTGCCTTACAAACCTATAAAACTTATTGTTTGAGTTCTAGCCTCTAGGACACATCAAATAATAAGTACTATTATTATATCACTATTCGATGTGGTCTTATAGTTGGTGTTACATAGTAAAAAAAAATTATTGATTAGCGGAAGAATATATACTTTAATATTTGTCCACCAATTCTGCGCAAATTAAAAAGAACTAAACATGAAGACAGAGTGAATAAGAGCGATGTCAAAAACAACTATGTATTGTAAATTAAGTTAGTTATCAGTTCATTCAGCCTCCAAGAGATGTTTTTCCGGGAGGCATTGGTACTTATGATTAGCGAAATGCCCATGCTCCTTTATAAATGAGAAAGAATATCTAAAATCTTTGAAATGATTCCCGGCTTTCATTAAAGTCATGTCTCATGGCTTCCATACAAAGTTCTTTGTGGTCTTTGTTAAATTTAGTGACAATCATCAAAGAGATTAGAGATAGTACTCTTGGAAAGCAGTATGACGAGAAAACTATATATGTGATTTAATATTCAGAGAATAGTTGAAAATTCATTTACATATAAAGCTAAAATCCATGGAATGATCGATGAGATAAATATTTTTCAACTATGATAATTGTTGACATATCATACTACTATATAAGCATGTCCTGAAAAAGAGTGAAAGTTAGATTACCATATTGCCCTTTACAAAAATTAATATTACCAAATACTCCAAAAATGCAAAGACACACAGCCGCACTAGAAAATGAAAAGATGAAAAGACGCATCACTTAGCAGCAAAGCGATGTACTCCTTTGAAGAACTACCTCCAATATGGATTTATCCGTCCAAAATAATATCCTTCTTACCAAAAAGATCAAAAGTTGGATTACCAAAAAGCTTTTGTACTTATTAAAATTAACCTTAAAAAAATATAACGATGCAAACAATTACTATTGACATTATTTCCGGGTGAAGAGTTGTCACATCTTCAAAAGTTGCAACCCTTCAGTTTTGAGCAGAAGTATTGTGATATAAACAATAGTATTTGACAAAAGTTTGGCAATTGCCAACCGATCGACTGACTGCAAAGGTGCCAAATACAGTTTGAAATCAAAGTACCGACGAATACGAGTTTGTTGCAGCAATCTGTCATAGACTTTGAAATTAATCTAGAATGCAAGGTGGCTAAGCAATTTCAGAAAATTGTTCAATCACGATTTTATGTTACTATATATTTTTAAACATCTGAATTGCTTTAATCTTCCCTTTTATCTACAACAATTATTTTTGTCTTCTACCTGTAGTTATTGGAAACGAACAATATTTTGCACATTCATGTAACAATCTTCTCTCATCTTATTTATTTGTTAAATCAGGAGAGAGAGAACTAACAACAAATTTGTGCCAGTGATTGGAGATACATAAGCCGTAATGAAGAGGTGTTCTTCCACTGTATGACAAATTGAAGTTTGTAATACTTTTATTTATACGAACTTCCATTTGAAAGTTGTTACTCCTTTCCTTGCATATAAAATGGAATCCAAGTAAATTTCGTTTAATAGGTCACTTAGACTATTCCACACGTAATCGGTAATAGTTCTCCTTTTAACAAATTAGATATGTTTCACTACAATAACTAAATATTAGTGATAGAGACTACCACTTTGTCACTTTGACTGCTCATATTTGTAGGTTCAGATGGTACAGGCACAAACTTATTTAACCTGGGTTGGTGGTGTTTAAAAATAGCAAGGTTTATGAAAAATTGTCTTTAATTACATGAGAAAAACAGCAGTTTGTTGAAAGTCAATCACTAACTGACATTCATGGAGATTAATTAAAAGTAAAATCTTGATCCATTTGAAAATATAGTTGATAATGTTGATGGAGTTTTATCCCTTAAAAAGAAAATCTTAGTTTATCATTAATATACGAAAATATAATTTACGATTTGTCTTAAAATTTCAAAAAATGTCTCAAGAATTTAGATGATCCAGAATTAATTCATTGAACTCTCATACATCTATCACTTTTGCACAGACTTTCATGATTAAATAATCTAACAATGTTCACATGTTCCACAATTTAATTCCTGGAACTTCATATAGATGTACCAATTGGTGTCACGACTTTAGAATTAAAAATGGGTCTACAACTATAATGGTAACTGAACTCAAAGTTATCTCTTTCTCCCCAGATTTAAACTTTGAATTTTCATCTTTGCAAACAGAGGTGGACCAAGAATTTGAACACGGCCGGAGCACCATTGTATTTAACGTAAATATGCTAATTATACAGGAAACCAAGTGATACATATACCAATTTTCGAAGAATTTATACCTACAAATACAAAATTTTGTCAACATCAACAGGTGCTGGTGAACCCATTTTTTCTATATAGGCCCGTCTCTGTTTGTGTGGTCAGATGATATTCACCCTATTTGACTTCAGCAAATAAGTCAGCATATGACGATCGACGTTGATCACTCACAAAAACTTGTATGTTACTCTTCTATGTGAAATTATTTACTCAAAGTATTGTTCTAATAACATAATATTATTTTATCTATATCACTATGTACTATAAGAGTCGGCATACACGTGCAACGCACGTGCCGAGAAACTAGTCAGTTAAAAGATGGGAACCAAATTTTATAGCCTCTATGACGAAAATTACATACTCTTCTATATAGTTGCATCTTTCGGAATTACCTACGAAATTTTATGATGTGAAAATTCTAAGCAGAATTGGAAACAAAGTTGGTCGTTTACTAAAAATTGATACTTGCACATCGTCCATCTTAGAGGCCACTATGCCCGTATGTGTGTGGAAGTACCAATAGAAACCCCAGTTAACACTTTCATTTAAGTTGGCGAACAAAAAAAGCTTATCATTTATGAAGGAGAAAATATCTTATGCAAATATTGTGGCAGGCTAGGACACATGATTTCAATGTGCCAGCATTCAAAAGAAAAAATGCATAATTGTGCTATTGCCATTAATGACGAAGCTACTTTCTCTTAACTCTTTTAATGTGCAAGATCTGGACAAGAATAAGGAATGGCAAATGGTAAAATTCCCTAGGAGAAAGGGAAAAAGTATACCTGGTAAGTCCAATCTCTCTCATCATTAGGAGAAGTTAATGCGCCGGCACCTTGTCAAAAATGGAAAGTATCTTAACACGCAAACACTCACCTACAAAGGTAAGAACATTAACTCGGAGCATTTCAATAAATATTTACCTTCAAAATCATGATAAAAGTTTAAACAAAAATAGTTTTGAAACACTTTTAGAGAAAACTGAAAAATACAGAAAATTCTCTTAGTAATAATTTTTCTTCACGTGCAACTAAAGTACTGATAAAACACCACGTGTCAATATACCAAAGCACTATCCAAAAGATTTCCAGTCACTACACAATCCTAACCTAAATCATTTGGAAGCTGACAACATAGCTTGCATGCAAGGAACTAACCAATCACAAAAAACTCTGGCAGTCATACCGTCCACCTCAACGAATTCAGACGCTCATAATAATATTCATTCCATTTGTCCTCCCTCACCAATTCAGCCAATGCGTTTGCATATATTTACTACCCCCTCCCACGACTAAACCATTTAAACTCCATGGATATTAACACATCTAGCTACACCCTAGTTTCACAACCCCCATTACAAAATACTACAGACTCTTGCTCTTCCCCTCATAATAATGCTGAGGATTCCCTTAAACCAAAATAGGAGGAGGATCAGACTTCAAAAAACTTAGCACAAATTATTCCTTCCTCACCTACTAAGAATGAACCCAGGAAACCGAACCCAAGCCCAAAACAATCCTCCTGCTCAGAACAACCAACCTCCACCACTCCTGATCTTTTCTATCCCCCTCCTGACAACCCTCTTCTTGCCTCATGGCTGGAGAAAACCCTAATGTGGAGAGCCTTCATGTTTCACTTAATGGTGAACAACTAGGAGATTATAGTGGCAATTCAAAATCCACAATATCTAGCTCGTGCTTTTACAGAAGGAATGAGAATGATAGCTCAAAACTACATGAACTTTCATATTAATCAGAACATTTTGAACCCTCTGGCATGATGCAATCTGGTACGTGAATAAACCATTTACAAGAAGCCAAGCACGGGAGTTGCAACAGTTACAGACCACATTCTCAAAACTGGAGCTATTGGAGCAGATGTTAGAGGCTTCAGGACCTGTTTTCAAGCTAACTACCCCTTTTTACAATATTCCATTAATTCTTGGTTCATTTGAATTGTTCCATTAAGTCGGAGCATTTGACTTTATAAATAGATTTAATATTAAAACATGTGAATCAACAATTGCTATAAATCAGTCAGTTGAAACAATTCAACTATTGTCTATAAAAGATATAGAAAAATATAGAAAAAGTTATAAGTTCCTACATATAGGACTAGTGCAAGTGGCTGTAAAACCACTTCATAGACTAGGATTAGATATTCCTATATGTTTATTATTAAGAGATAATAGATTCTTAAACTTTGATGATTCATTAATAGCTGTATTACAAAGTAACATGGCAAATGGGCCAGTATACTTTAATTGTTATCCAAATTTCTCAGTTGATATTAATGATCCAACAATATTAGATACTCTAACATTAAATATTAAAACAAAATATTTAAATAGTAAACATCAAGCCAGAGAAATAGCTATAATATATAGAGTATATTATAAATTAATGAAAACTACTCTAGCTCCCAAAGCTAAACCAAGTAGAGCTCATAAAGGAGTTACAATGTTAATGGAAGCAAATATTAGACATCATAATATATTTGTCCCAAGATTACTTAAATGGGATGAAGTCTTATCAAAAGATGAATGGCACTTTGATTCCATCACGGAACCAAAAGTGGAAGATGAATCTATACAAATAGAGCAAGTTATACAACATACAGATGGATCAATAGATTTAAAATTCCTAAAATCTAGATCCTTTAACGCTACATCTTCATCTTCCAGAATGTCCTTTTCAAGGCCATCTACTTCTTGTCCCCTGGAGGAAGAAGACATAATAAGCAAAAATTTAAAAGGTGTTAACTTTAGTAAAAGAATTCCACAACCAGAATACAAACCTGTCATAATCAATCAACCATCAAGCCCAACCTTTAGTGAAATAAATGATTCCTTAGGAATGATAACGTTAGAGGAACCATTTGAACCAGATATAAAATATCTCCAACAACTCTGGGTAAAACCAGAGAATAATATTAAAAGAGAATGGTATAGAAACAATTACACTTTAGAACAGAGGAAATCATTTAGAGATAAATGGATGAAAGATATGAAAAAATGGAAGTGTAGTCTAGAATTTTTTAAATGGTTTGAATATACAGGAAAATTAGCTAACTGTGAATCTTTAAATATGGTAGTTAAAAAATGGTATACGAAAAGTAATAAAATAATAGAATCTACCATTCCCCCATTAGAAGAAATAAATATACCAGTAGGTGATAAAGTAGTAATAGGAAATCCTTTTAAAAGAACATCAATAGATGCCCAAGGAGAACCTAAAAACAAAGATATTAATAAATTAATAGAACAAAGTAATTATACAAATCAAATACTACATGTCATAGCCAATCAAGTAGAAGAAGCAAGAAGCAAGTCTTCTTTTAAACCATTCCCAGAGAAAAGAATAAAATTTGAAGATAATATTGAAGAAAATCCAATTTTCAGGCTACCTAGTATGTCAAAAGATAAATTCCCTAGTCTTCCTAAAGGTGGATTAGAAATAAAAGGTGATGTTCTAGATGAAATTACTAAAAGGTTAAAATCATCTTTAACGATAAATACAATTCCAAAAGAAAAAGAAAATTCGGTAAAAACCTTATCTGAATTAAATAATCAATTAAATAAATTAGGATCTAATTATCATCATAAGAAAAATTATTATAAAAAACCCACATTTCCTGATATACAGTATGAAGAAGAACATCTAGTATCATTTAGTTCTCACTCAGGTGATGCTATAACTGAATGGAATATAGATGGACAAGCAGAACATCAAATACTTAATAGATTACATGAAATGGGAATAGCAGCAACGGCCTATAAGATAAAAGGTAATACAGATAAGCAAGCAGCAACCCTGCTTTCTTACGGATTTACAGGAATGTTAAAAAATTGGTGGGACAACTATCTATCGGATAAAGATAGAGAAACTGTCCTTAATGCTACTACAATCATAAAAATAGTTAAACAAGAAGGTAGTAGTACAAATCAAATAATAGAAGAACAAGTACGTGAAGATGCCATAAACACTTTATTATATGCCATAATTAAACACTTTATTGGAGAACCAAAAGTATTTAAAGATAGAAGCTTAGAAATATTATCTAATTTATCATGTCCAAAATTACATGACTTTAAATGGTATAAAGACATATTTCTAAATAAAGTAATGATTAGAGAAGATTGTAATCATAGTTATTGGAAAGAAAAATTTATAAGTGGAATACCACATTTATTTGCAGATAAAGTTAGACAAAAAATAAAAGATAGATTTAACGGTGAAATACCTTATGACGGATTAACCTATGGTGATATAGTAAGCTTTATTAACATAACAGCTTTAGAACTATGTACTGATATGAAATTAAAAAATCAGTTAAAAAGAGATTATAAAATCACTAAGAAAGAATTAGGAAATTTCTGTAGTGATTTTGGTTATACTAAGATAACTGCCCCGTCTACCGAGGCAACAAAAAGATCCAAAAGGATAAATAGAAAAGACAAAAGTAGCAATAGTAATTATAAAAGAAAATCTTCCAAAAGATATAAGAAGAAAAATCCAAAAAATGCAAGTCAAAATAAGCAACCTTCTTTTAAAGAAAGATGCTATAATTGTGGAAAACAAGGCCATAAAGCAAATGATTGTAGAGTCAAGACAAAGAAGAAAAATAAGATTAATAGTTTAGAATTAGATGAAGACATTAAGAATAAAATATATGCTATACTAGACGAAAATGATAATAGTGAAGAAGAAAGTTCATCCACGGATATCATAAGTGATGATGAACAAATTAATATAGCATATGAGTCTAGTGATAGTTACACTTCCGAATCAGAGTGTGATTGTCCTAGAGGATTATGTACCTGCGGGACAGGTTCAATAAAAGTCATATCAAATGAAAATAAAGAATTCTTCTTTGATCTAATAGATCAAATAAAGGATGAAGAAATTAAAAGAGAATATCTTTTAAAATTAAAAGATATAGTCTTAAGTAGAGAATCAAATAAACCTAACATATCCAATCCTTTTAGTATGAAAAATATTCTACAAAAATTTGATAAAAAGGAAGAAAAAATATCTATATCAGATCTTTATGCAGAATTAGCAACATTAAAACAAGAAGTTAACATTTTAAAACAAAAAGTTAATAAAATAGAGGAAGAAAACCTTGCTCTAGAATTAATTCAAGAAACTCAAAAGGAGTTAAATTCTAAAATAATAGGAGAAAGTTCAAATACTAAACAAGTAGAAGCACAAGACGACGAATTAGGAGTCTTGGCTATCTCTAAAATTAAGTCTCAAAAATGGTATGTACCAATAAAATTAGTCATAAATAGTGAATACAGTATCCAGACAGTAGCTTTACTAGACTCTGGAGCAGACCAAAATTGTATAGTAGAAGGATTGATTCCAACAAAATATTGCGATAAAACATCAGCAAAATTATTCTCTGCATCAGGAGAAAAACTTAAAATAAAATATAAATTATCTAATGCACATATATGTAATAATAACATATGCTTTAAAAATACATTTATTCTAATAAAAGAATTAAACGAAGAAGTCATATTAGGAACTCCCTTTTTAACTCAGATATCTCCTTTTACAGTAAATACAACAGGTATTACTACCAATAATCTTGGTAAAGAAATAATATTTTATTTCCTAAATGGTCCAAAACAAAAAGAAATAGATACTCTAAAAGAAAGAAGTATCTATAAAATACAAATGATAAAAAATCAAATAAACTACATAAAAGATGAAATTAAAATTGTTAAAATAGAAGACCAGCTTAAAGATAAATTAATTCAAGATAAAATACTACAAACCCAAAAAGAAATAGAATCTGAAGTCTGTTCAGATCTACCCAATGCCTTTTGGGAAAGAAAAAAGCATATAGTACGATTACCGTATATAGAAGGATTTGAAGATGGATCTATCCCCACTAAGGCTAGACCAATTCAAATGAACCAAGAATTAATGGAATATTGTAAAAAGGAAATTAATGAATTATTAGAAAAGAAAATAATTCATCCCTCTAAGTCACCTTGGAGTTGTTCCGCATTTTATGTTAATAATAATGCTGAACGAGAAAGAGGAGCTCCAAGATTAGTTATAAATTATAAACCTTTAAACAAAGTATTAAGATGGATACGATATCCAATTCCAAATAAAAGAGATTTATTAAAGAGAACGTATAAGGCTAAAATATATAGTAAATTTGATATGAAATCAGGATTTTGGCAAATCCAAATAGATGAAAGGGATAAGTATAAAACAGCATTTAATGTGCCCTTTGGCCAATATGAATGGAATGTTATGCCCTTTGGGTTAAAGAATGCCCCATCAGAATTTCAAAATATAATGAATAATATATTTAATCCATATAGTTCATTCTCAATAGTTTATATTGATGATGTATTAATATTTTCAGAAAATATAGATCAACATTTTAAGCATTTAAAGATATTTCTTAATATTATTAAGAAAAATGGGCTGGTAGTGAGTGCCAAAAAGATCAAACTATTTCAAACCTCTATCAGATTTTTAGGACATGACTTATCTCAAGGCATGTATAAACCAATTTATAGAGCCATAGAATTCTCTACAAAATTTTCAGATGTTTTAACAGATAAAACTCAGTTACAAAGGTTTTTAGGAAGCCTCAACTATGTCTCAGATTTTATTCCAAATCTTAGACAAATATGTGAACCCCTTTATCAGCGTCTTAGGAAAAATCCAATTCCTTGGAGCCAAGAACAAACACAAACAGTCCAAAAGGTCAAAAGTATTGTTCAAAAACTTCCATGTCTAGGCATACCACATCCGGATGCCTTTATGATTGTTGAAACCGATGCCTCTGAAATAGGTTTCGGAGGAATTCTTAAACAGCGTCTCTCTCCAAAAGAGTCTGAACAACTAGTCCGATATTGCTCTGGCATATGGAACGGAACTCAAAAAAATTATAGTACTATTAAAAAAGAAATTTTATCAATAGTTTTATGTATAACTAAATTTCAAGATGATCTGATAAACAAAGAATTTCTTTTAAGAGTAGATTGTAAAGCAGCAAAAGATGTTTTGCAAAAAGATGTTAAAAATTTAGTTTCAAAACAAATATTTGCCAGATGGCAAGCTTTATTATCCAGCTTTGATTTTCAAATAGAATTTATTAAAGGAGAAGACAATAGTCTTCCAGATTTTTTAACCAGAGAATTCTTACAGAAAAATCATGCGGCCCTTATTTCCAGTAAGGCCCCCAAGGCAATTCATGGAGCAGCACCATAACCAGAACCCACACATAAACAGATATACAGCCCTAGCAGAATTTCCTCAATTACCTCCTCCAACCCCGGTAAAGAAGGAAATAATATCCGGAACTTCGAAACAGTCATTAAATAGTTATGCCAGGAGAAGTATAAACAGTTATTCTGAGGCGGTACAGCCTCCTATCAAACATGAACAAGCAGCAAGCTCTTCAACAGCAAACCCTCAGAAATTCGATTGGATAAATAGTCAACAGATACCAGTTATTGCCATTGAAAGAAAGTTCGTTGAAAAACGAATTACAGAAATTATCAAGACCTGCTACTCAGACAGGAATTACATAGAAACCGATAACCCTTATAAAATAAGAGAGTTTTATGAGGCCATATTAATAGCAACAAATTCAATAGAAATCGAGAATGAATTAGCAGACAGAAATGATCCGAGGAGTATTCGGTACTCCAAGTTTACTATAAAAAAGATCTTAAGCCCTGCGGACTGGCCAGTAGATCATCTACATACGCCAATCCAATTCCCATTACCAGTTGATTTTAAAATATGAAGTTACAATTTTTATGACTATAAAAACGCATGGATTAACTTTATATATTTAAGACCTGGCAGCCATTCATGGTTTGTCAAGTTCTGTGAACAGATTTCAACAAATCCCATTCCCAGATGGTTCTATGAATGGTGGAGTATATTCGGAGCAGATGAAAGAGTATTATCACCTTCTTTCAAACAGCTACGCACAAATTATCAAAAAGAAAATGAAGAATTAGCGGCATTACCAGAATATATACAATTATGTAAATTCTTTGTGGCAAAAAGAGTGTCCTACATTATCAGTTGGGAGTTTAACATTGAAGTACTAAACAAGGTCAGATACCTTGTTAAGACTATTAAAATCAAGGGATGGACCCCTAAAAATAAACAGGTACAAAGTCAGACAAAGACCGAATCAGCTAACAGATTATCCAAAGAAGCATTGAAAAGGAAACTTCAACAGGCCTTGGCGAATTTAGACCAAGCAAACGGCAATGAAATAGCTCAAATTACTGAATTATTGGATACTGCATCATCAACAGCATCAGCAGAAGATAATGGAGATATGGAGGACCCACACGGGATTGCTCAAGCGTATCTCACGGAATTTTAAAGAAGAAGACGACAAATAGATCTTACTTTACTTTTGTGAAGATAAGATTCCTGACAGGAACCCATTATCAGCAATAATGTAAATCTTATCTTACTTTATAAAAGATAAAGATTCCCCGTTAATAGCTCTCCACCTGTAAAGGAGAATAGTATTATTAGCAGCTATAAATACGAATAGAAATCAGAAGTAAGGCATCACTCGAAAATCCCCTTCGAAATATTGCCTACTCTCTCTGTATTACTCTCTCTGTAAACAAATGTTCTTTGAAGTCCAATAAACAGTTCTGATTTTAATAGTAAGTCTTCTGTTCAATTAAATATTTTCAATATTTATTTTAATTATTAGATTTAATTTAATTATTAATCTTTTAATTTCATAAATATGTTTTCCGCTTTGTTCCATTGCCCTTATGGTATTAAACAGTATAAACCTATCAACAGAGATAGATAAAATATCAAAAATAGAAAATAATCTGTTAAATTGGAATATTCCCAAAGAAAAGTTAGAAAAAATATATGAAGTCGGAGCATTTGACTTTATAAATAGATTTAATATTAAAACATGTGAATCAACAATTGCTATAAATCAGTCAGTTGAAACAATTCAACTATTGTCTATAAAAGATATAGAAAACTATAGAAAAAGTTATAAGTTCCTACATATAGGACTAGTGCAAGT
This sequence comes from Petunia x hybrida, assembly GCA_037355625.1. Lineage (NCBI taxonomy): Eukaryota > Viridiplantae > Streptophyta > Magnoliopsida > Solanales > Solanaceae > Petunia > Petunia x hybrida. The sequence goes on along the minus strand of JBBBVM010000698.1, from coordinate 996,552 downwards.
GGCTGTAAAACCACTTCATAGACTAGGATTAGATATTCCTATATGTTTATTATTAAGAGATAATAGATTCTTAAACTTTGATGATTCAGTAATAGCTGTATTACAAAGTAACATGGCAAATGGGCCAGTATACTTTAATTGTTATCCAAATTTCTCAGTTGATATTAATGATCCAACAATATTAGATACTCTAACATTAAATATTAAAACAAAACATTTAAATAGTAAACATCAAGCCAGAGAAATAGCTATAATATATAGAGTATATTATAAATTAATGAAAACTACTCTAGCTCCCAAAGCTAAACCAAGTAGAGCTCATAAAGGAGTTACAATGTTAATGGAAGCAAATATTAGACATCATAATATATTTGTCCCAAGATTACTTAAATGGGATGAAGTCTTATCAAAAGATGAATGGCACTTTGATTCCATCACGGAACCAAAAGTGGAAGATGAATCTATACAAATAGAGCAAGTTATACAACATACAGATGGATCAATAGATTTAAAATTCCTAAAATCTAGATCCTTTAACGCTACATCTTCATCTTCCAGAATGTCCTTTTCAAGGCCATCTACTTCTTGTCCCCTGGAGGAAGAAGACATAATAAGCAAAAATTTAAAAGGTGTTAACTTTAGTAAAAGAATTCCACAACCAGAATACAAACCTGTCATAATCAATCAACCATCAAGCCCAACCTTTAGTGAAATAAATGATTCCTTAGGAATGATAACGTTAGAGGAACCATTTGAACCAGATATAAAATATCTCCAACAACTCTGGGTAAAACCAGAGAATAATATTAAAAGAGAATGGTATAGAAACAATTACACTTTAGAACAGAGGAAATCATTTAGAGATAAATGGATGAAAGATATGAAAAAATGGAAGTGTAGTCTAGAATTTTTTAAATGGTTTGAATATACAGGAAAATTAGCTAACTGTGAATCTTTAAATATGGTAGTTAAAAAATGGTATACGAAAAGTAATAAAATAATAGAATCTACCATTCCCCCATTAGAAGAAATAAATATACCAGTAGGTGATAAAGTAGTAATAGGAAATCCTTTTAAAAGAACATCAATAGATGCCCAAGGAGAACCTAAAAACAAAGATATTAATAAATTAATAGAACAAAGTAATTATACAAATCAAATACTACATGTCATAGCCAATCAAGTAGAAGAAGCAAGAAGCAAGTCTTCTTTTAAACCATTCCCAGAGAAAAGAATAAAATTTGAAGATAATATTGAAGAAAATCCAATTTTCAGGCTACCTAGTATGTCAAAAGATAAATTCCCTAGTCTTCCTAAAGGTGGATTAGAAATAAAAGGTGATGTTCTAGATGAAATTACTAAAAGGTTAAAATCATCTTTAACGATAAATACAATTCCAAAAGAAAAAGAAAATTCGGTAAAAACCTTATATGAATTAAATAATCAATTAAATAAATTAGGATCTAATTATCATCATAAGAAAAATTATTATAAAAAACCCACATTTCCTGATATACAGTATGAAGAAGAACATCTAGTATCATTTAGTTCTCACTCAGGTGATGCTATAACTGAATGGAATATAGATGGACAAGCAGAACATCAAATACTTAATAGATTACATGAAATGGGAATAGCAGCAACGGCCTATAAGATAAAAGGTAATACAGATAAGCAAGCAGCAACCCTGCTTTCTTACGGATTTACAGGAATGTTAAAAAATTGGTGGGACAACTATCTATCGGATAAAGATAGAGAAACTGTCCTTAATGCTACTACAATCATAAAAATAGTTAAACAAGAAGGTAGTAGTACAAATCAAATAATAGAAGAACAAGTACGTGAAGATGCCATAAACACTTTATTATATGCCATAATTAAACACTTTATTGGAGAACCAAAAGTATTTAAAGATAGAAGCTTAGAAATATTATCTAATTTATCATGTCCAAAATTACATGACTTTAAATGGTATAAAGACATATTTCTAAATAAAGTAATGATTAGAGAAGATTGTAATCATAGTTATTGGAAAGAAAAATTTATAAGTGGACTACCACATTTATTTGCAGATAAAGTTAGACAAAAAATAAAAGATAGATTTAACGGTGAAATACCTTATGACGGATTAACCTATGGTGATATAGTAAGCTTTATTAACATAACAGCTTTAGAACTATGTACTGATATGAAATTAAAAAATCAGTTAAAAAGAGATTATAAAATCACTAAGAAAGAATTAGGAAATTTCTGTAGTGATTTTGGTTATACTAAGATAACTGCCCCGTCTACCGAGGCAACAAAAAGATCCAAAAGGATAAATAGAAAAGACAAAAGTAGCAATAGTAATTATAAAAGAAAATCTTCCAAAAGATATAAGAAGAAAAATCCAAAAAATGCAAGTCAAAATAAGCAACCTTCTTTTAAAGAAAGATGCTATAATTGTGGAAAACAAGGCCATAAAGCAAATGATTGTAGAGTCAAGACAAAGAAGAAAAATAAGATTAATAGTTTAGAATTAGATGAAGACATTAAGAATAAAATATATGCTATACTAGACGAAAATGATAATAGTGAAGAAGAAAGTTCATCCACGGATATCATAAGTGATGATGAACAAATTAATATAGCATATGAGTCTAGTGATAGTTACACTTCCGAATCAGAGTGTGATTGTCCTAGAGGATTATGTACCTGCGGGACAGGTTCAATAAAAGTCATATCAAATGAAAATAAAGAATTCTTCTTTGATCTAATAGATCAAATAAAGGATGAAGAAATTAAAAGAGAATATCTTTTAAAATTAAAAGATATAGTCTTAAGTAGAGAATCAAATAAACCTAACATATCCAATCCTTTTAGTATGAAAAATATTCTACAAAAATTTGATAAAAAGGAAGAAAAAATATCTATATCAGATCTTTATGCAGAATTAGCAACATTAAAACAAGAAGTTAACATTTTAAAACAAAAAGTTAATAAAATAGAGGAAGAAAACCTTGCTCTAGAATTAATTCAAGAAACTCAAAAGGAGTTAAATTCTAAAATAATAGGAGAAAGTTCAAATACTAAACAAGTAGAAGCACAAGACGACGAATTAGGAGTCTTGGCTATCTCTAAAATTAAGTCTCAAAAATGGTATGTACCAATAAAATTAGTCATAAATAGTGAATACAGTATCCAGACAGTAGCTTTACTAGACTCTGGAGCAGACCAAAATTGTATAGTAGAAGGATTGATTCCAACAAAATATTGCGATAAAACATCAGCAAAATTATTCTCTGCATCAGGAGAAAAACTTAAAATAAAATATAAATTATCTAATGCACATATATGTAATAATAACATATGCTTTAAAAATATATTTATTCTAATAAAAGAATTAAACGAAGAAGTCATATTAGGAACTCCCTTTTTAACTCAGATATCTCCTTTTACAGTAAATACAACAGGTATTACTACCAATAATCTTGGTAAAGAAATAATATTTTATTTCCTAAATGGTCCAAAACAAAAAGAAATAGATACTCTAAAAGAAAGAAGTATCTATAAAATACAAATGATAAAAAATCAAATAAACTACATAAAAGATGAAATTAAAATTGTTAAAATAGAAGACCAGCTTAAAGATAAATTAATTCAAGATAAAATACTACAAACCCAAAAAGAAATAGAATCTGAAGTCTGTTCAGATCTACCCAATGCCTTTTGGGAAAGAAAAAAGCATATAGTACGATTACCGTATATAGAAGGATTTGAAGATGGATCTATCCCCACTAAGGCTAGACCAATTCAAATGAACCAAGAATTAATGGAATATTGTAAAAAGGAAATTAATGAATTATTAGAAAAGAAAATAATTCATCCCTCTAAGTCACCTTGGAGTTGTTCCGCATTTTATGTTAATAATAATGCTGAACGAGAAAGAGGAGCTCCAAGATTAGTTATAAATTATAAACCTTTAAACAAAGTATTAAGATGGATACGATATCCAATTCCAAATAAAAGAGATTTATTAAAGAGAACGTATAAGGCTAAAATATATAGTAAATTTGATATGAAATCAGGATTTTGGCAAATCCAAATAGATGAAAGGGATAAGTATAAAACAGCATTTAATGTGCCCTTTGGCCAATATGAATGGAATGTTATGCCCTTTGGGTTAAAGAATGCCCCATCAGAATTTCAAAATATAATGAATAATATATTTAATCCATATAGTTCATTCTCAATAGTTTATATTGATGATGTATTAATATTTTCAGAAAATATAGATCAACATTTTAAGCATTTAAAGATATTTCTTAATATTATTAAGAAAAATGGGCTGGTAGTGAGTGCCAAAAAGATCAAACTATTTCAAACCTCTATCAGATTTTTAGGACATGACTTATCTCAAGGCATGTATAAACCAATTTATAGAGCCATAGAATTCTCTACAAAATTTCCAGATGTTTTAACAGATAAAACTCAGTTACAAAGGTTTTTAGGAAGCCTCAACTATGTCTCAGATTTTATTCCAAATCTTAGACAAATATGTGAACCCCTTTATCAGCGTCTTAGGAAAAATCCAATTCCTTGGAGCCAAGAACAAAAACAAACAGTCCAAAAGGTCAAAAGTATTGTTCAAAAACTTCCATGTCTAGGCATACCACATCCGGATGCCTTTATGATTGTTGAAACCGATGCCTCTGAAATAGGTTTCGGAGGAATTCTTAAACAGCGTCTCTCTCCAAAAGAGTCTGAACAACTAGTCTGATATTGCTCTGGCATATGGAACGGAACTCAAAAAAATTATAGTACTATTAAAAAAGAAATTTTATCAATAGTTTTATGTATAACTAAATTTCAAGATGATCTGATAAACAAAGAATTTCTTTTAAGAGTAGATTGTAAAGCAGCAAAAGATGTTTTGCAAAAAGATGTTAAAAATTTAGTTTCAAATCAAATATTTGCCAGATGGCAAGCTTTATTATCCAGCTTTGATTTTCAAATAGAATTTATTAAAGGAGAAGACAATAGTCTTCCAGATTTTTTAACCAGAGAATTCTTACAGAAAAATCATGCGGCCCTTATTTCCAGTAAGGCCCCCAAGGCAATTCATGGAGCAGCACCATAACCAGAACCCACACATAAACAAATATACAGCCCTAGCAGAATTTCCTCAATTACCTCCTCCAACCCCGGTAAAGAAGGAAATAATATCCGGAACTTCGAAACAGTCATTAAATAGTTATGCCAGGAGAAGTATAAACAGTTATTCTGAGGCGGTACAGCCTCCTATCAAACATGAACAAGCAGCAAGCTCTTCAACAGCAAACCCTCAGAAATTCGATTGGATAAATAGTCAACAGATACCAGTTATTGCCATTGAAAGAAAGTTCGTTGAAAAACGAATTACAGAAATTATCAAGACCTGCTACTCAGACAGGAATTACATAGAAACCGATAACCCTTATAAAACAAGAGAGTTTTATGAGGCCATATTAATAGCAACAAATTCAATAGAAATCGAGAATGAATTAGCAGACAGAAATGATCCGAGGAGTATTCGGTACTCCAAGTTTACTATAAAAAAGATCTTAAGCCCTGCGGACTGGCCAGTAGATCATCTACATACGCCAATCCAATTCCCATTACCAGTTGATTTTAAAATATGAAGTTACAATTTTTATGACTATAAAAACGCATGGATTAACTTTATATATTTAAGACCTGGCAGCCATTCATGGTTTGTCAAGTTCTGTGAACAGATTTCAACAAATCCCATTCCCAGATGGTTCTATGAATGGTGGAGTATATTCGGAGCAGATGAAAGAGTATTATCACCTTCTTTCAAACAGCTACGCACAAATTATCAAAAAGAAAATGAAGAATTAGCGGCATTACCAGAATATATACAATTATGTAAATTCTTTGTGGCAAAAAGAGTGTCCTACATTATCAGTTGGGAGTTTAACATTGAAGTACTAAACAAGGTCAGATACCTTGTTAAGACTATTAAAATCAAGGGATGGACCCCTAAAAATAAACAGGTACAAAGTCAGACAAAGACCGAATCAGCTAACAGATTATCCAAAGAAGCATTGAAAAGGAAACTTCAACAGGCCTTGGCGAATTTAGACCAAGCAAACGGCAATGAAATAGCTCAAATTACTGAATTATTGGATACTGCATCATCAACAGCATCAGCAGAAGATAATGGAGATATGGAGGACCCACACGGGATTGCTCAAGCGTATCTCACGGAATTTTAAAGAAGAAGACGACAAATAGATCTTACTTTACTTTTGTGAAGATAAGATTCCTGACAGGAACCCATTATCAGCAATAATGTAAATCTTATCTTACTTTATAAAAGATAAAGATTCCCCGTTAATAGCTCTCCACCTGTAAAGGAGAATAGTATTATTAGCAGCTATAAATACGAATAGAAATCAGAAGTAAGGCATCACTCGAAAATCCCCTTCGAAATATTGCCTACTCTCTCTGTATTACTCTCTCTGTAAACAAATGTTCTTTGAAGTCCAATAAACAGTTCTGATTTTAATAGTAAGTCTTCTGTTCAATTAAATATTTTCAATATTTATTTTAATTATTAGATTTAATTTAATTATTAATCTTTTAATTTCATAAATATGTTTTCCGCTTTGTTCCATTGCCCTTATGAAAGCGATGTACTCCTTTGAAGAACTACCTCCAATATGGATTTATCCGTCCAAAATAATATCCTTCTTACCAAAAAGATCAAAAGTTGGATTACCAAAAAGCTTTTGTACTTATTAAAATTAACCTTAAAAAAATATAACGATGCAAACAATTACTATTGACATTATTTCCGGGTGAAGAGTTGTCACATCTTCAAAAGTTGCAACCCTTCAGTTTTGAGCAGAAGTATTGTGATATAAACAATAGTATTTGACAAAAGTTTGGCAATTGCCAACCGATCGACTGACTGCAAAGGTGCCAAATACAGTTTGAAATCAAAGTACCGACGAATACGAGTTTGTTGCAGCAATCTGTCATAGACTTTGAAATTAATCTAGAATGCAAGGTGGCTAAGCAATTTCAGAAAATTGTTCAATCACGATTTTATGTTACTATATATTTTTAAACATCTGAATTGCTTTAATCTTCCCTTTTATCTACAACAATTATTTTTGTCTTCTACCTGTAGTTATTGGAAACGAACAATATTTTGCACATTCATGTAACAATCTTCTCTCATCTTATTTATTTGTTAAATCAGGAGAGAGAGAACTAACAACAAATTTGTGCCAGTGATTGGAGATACATAAGCCGTAATGAAGAGGTGTTCTTCCACTGTATGACAAATTGAAGTTTGTAATACTTTTATTTATACGAACTTCCATTTGAAAGTTGTTACTCCTTTCCTTGCATATAAAATGGAATCCAAGTAAATTTCGTTTAATAGGTCACTTAGACTATTCCACACGTAATCGGTAATAGTTCTCCTTTTAACAAATTAGATATGTTTCACTACAATAACTAAATATTAGTGATAGAGACTACCACTTTGTCACTTTGACTGCTCATATTTGTAGGTTCAGATGGTACAGGCACAAACTTATTTAACCTGGGTTGGTGGTGTTTAAAAATAGCAAGGTTTATGAAAAATTGTCTTTAATTACATGAGAAAAACAGCAGTTTGTTGAAAGTCAATCACTAACTGACATTCATGGAGATTAATTAAAAGTAAAATCTTGATCCATTTGAAAATATAGTTGATAATGTTGATGGAGTTTTATCCCTTAAAAAGAAAATCTTAGTTTATCATTAATATACGAAAATATAATTTACGATTTGTCTTAAAATTTCAAAAAATGTCTCAAGAATTTAGATGATCCAGAATTAATTCATTGAACTCTCATACATCTATCACTTTTGCACAGACTTTCATGATTAAATAATCTAACAATGTTCACATGTTCCACAATTTAATTCCTGGAACTTCATATAGATGTACCAATTGGTGTCACGACTTTAGAATTAAAAATGGGTCTACAACTATAATGGTAACTGAACTCAAAGTTATCTCTTTCTCCCCAGATTTAAACTTTGAATTTTCATCTTTGCAAACAGAGGTGGACCAAGAATTTGAACACGGCCGGAGCACCATTGTATTTAACGTAAATATGCTAATTATACAGGAAACCAAGTGATACATATACCAATTTTCGAAGAATTTATACCTACAAATACAAAATTTTGTCAACATCAACAGGTGCTGGTGAACCCATTTTTTCTATATAGGCCCGTCTCTGTTTGTGTGGTCAGATGATATTCACCCTATTTGACTTCAGCAAATAAGTCAGCATATGACGATCGACGTTGATCACTCACAAAAACTTGTATGTTACTCTTCTATGTGAAATTATTTACTCAAAGTATTGTTCTAATAACATAATATTATTTTATCTATATCACTATGTACTATAAGAGTCGGCATACACGTGCAACGCACGTGCCGAGAAACTAGTCAGTTAAAAGATGGGAACCAAATTTTATAGCCTCTATGACGAAAATTACATACTCTTCTATATAGTTGCATCTTTCGGAATTACCTACGAAATTTTATGATGTGAAAATTCTAAGCAGAATTGGAAACAAAGTTGGTCGTTTACTAAAAATTGATACTTACACATCGTCCATCTTAGAGGCCACTATGCCCGTATGTGTGTGGAAGTACCAATAGAAACCCCAGTTAACACTTTCATTTAAGTTGGCGAACAAAAAAAGCTTATCATTTATGAAGGAGAAAATATCTTATGCAAATATTGTGGCAGGCTAGGACACATGATTTCAATGTGCCAGCATTCAAAAGAAAAAATGCATAATTGTGCTATTGCCATTAATGACGAAGCTACTTTCTCTTAACTCTTTTAATGTGCAAGATCTGGACAAGAATAAGGAATGGCAAATGGTAAAATTCCCTAGGAGAAAGGGAAAAAGTATACCTGGTAAGTCCAATCTCTCTCATCATTAGGAGAAGTTAATGCGCCGGCACCTTGTCAAAAATGGAAAGTATCTTAACACGCAAACACTCACCTACAAAGGTAAGAACATTAACTCGGAGCATTTCAATAAATATTTACCTTCAAAATCATGATAAAAGTTTAAACAAAAATAGTTTTGAAACACTTTTAGAGAAAACTGAAAAATACAGAAAATTCTCTTAGTAATAATTTTTCTTCACGTGCAACTAAAGTACTGATAAAACACCACGTGTCAATATACCAAAGCACTATCCAAAAGATTTCCAGTCACTACACAATCCTAACCTAAATCATTTGGAAGCTGACAACATAGCTTGCATGCAAGGAACTAACCAATCACAAAAAACTCTGGCAGTCATACCGTCCACCTCAACGAATTCAGACGCTCATAATAATATTCATTCCATTTGTCCTCCCTCACCAATTCAGCCAATGCGTTTGCATATATTTACTACCCCCTCCCACGACTAAACCATTTAAACTCCATGGATATTAACACATCTAGCTACACCCTAGTTTCACAACCCCCATTACAAAATACTACAGACTCTTGCTCTTCCCCTCATAATAATGCTGAGGATTCCCTTAAACCAAAATAGGAGGAGGATCAGACTTCAAAAAACTTAGCACAAATTATTCCTTCCTCACCTACTAAGAATGAACCCAGGAAACCGAACCCAAGCCCAAAACAATCCTCCTGCTCAGAACAACCAACCTCCACCACTCCTGATCTTTTCTATCCCCCTCCTGACAACCCTCTTCCTGCCTCATGGCTGGAGAAAACCCTAATGTGGAGAGCCTTCATGTTTCACTTAATGGTGAACAACTAGGAGATTATAGTGGCAATTCAAAATCCACAATATCTAGCTCGTGCTTTTACAGAAGGAATGAGAATGATAGCTCAAAACTACATGAACTTTCATATTAATCAGAACATTTTGAACCCTCTGGCATGATGCAATCTGGTACGTGAATAAACCATTTACAAGAAGCCAAGCACGGGAGTTGCAACAGTTACAGACCACATTCTCAAAACTGGAGCTATTGGAGCAGATGTTAGAGGCTTCAGGACCTGTTTTCAAGCTAACTACCTCAGAACCAGAACTTTTTCATCGCGATTGCAAGACAGCAGATGCGATCGCGCAACGTCCAGACAGTGCTCAGCGCGATCACGAGTCTTCAGACACGATCTTGCAGGAAGCTGAAAGGGGGTAAAGACAGTTGCTCTTCGCGATCGCGTGACCACAGCCGTGATCGAAAGCTCTGGTTGCTCATACTATGCGATCGCGCAAGTGTTGGCGCGATAGCGCTGAGACGAAAATTAGAAGGCCTCTTTTAGTTTAATGACTTTGTTGCAACCCATTTCAGGGGGCAATTAAGGCATTGTTTTCCATTTTTGGGAACTACTATTTAAGCCATTTATCTTCATTTATTAGGGTTAGCTTTTGATGAATATTGAGTGTGAGAAAACTTGGCTAAGCTTGTTGCTTAAGCACTTAATCCTTGATTTGAAATCAAATATTGATTCAATTGAGGATCAATTAGTATAGGTTCCTTTTGTTAGACAATTAAAGGGGTGATTAGGTCTATTTCCCTAATTTGCTTCTTTAATCTTTTCTAATTAAAAGTGAATCTTGCTTCTAATCACTTTTCAATTCTTGTTGCTTTTCTATCTTTGATGTTGATTCATATTATTTGGTAGCAGAGCTGGATTAGTGTTTGTTCTTACAAGCACTAACTAATCTTAGGTTAGCAAAATCCAAAAATCATAAAAAAAATCAAAAATCCAAAAAAAAAAAAAAAAATAGAGTGATAGATTTAGGTTTTTTTTGGATGAAATTTTTGTTACCACTTGTTGAAAGTTGATCATAGAAGCTGAAACTTGAAAGAATTGGACAACAAACAACGATTGGAGCATCAATTGGAAGAATCAAAAGTTAAGGTTTTCAAGTTCATCAAATAGTAAATTGGAGATTTTTGCATTTTGGGTGTTGTTCTTGAAGAATCAAACATTGGAGATTGTTAGCGAATTAACAAGGATTATATATCTCAAATTTGGAGCAAAAACAAGCTGGTTTGTGAAGATCCAAGTAAAAAGGGTAGCTGGAAAAATGGTTCTGCATAAAGCTTCAGAAACCTACGCGATCGCGCGAGGTCAAGCGCGATAGCGCATTACAGCTAATTAAACACTCTTCGCAATCGCGCCCAGTTGAGAACTTGTTCAACGCGATCGTGACAGTTTCACGCGATCACATAGAACAATAGTTTCTGGAAAAATAATTTTCTTAGAAAGATTGCTTGCAACAGCCCCTGAACAGTTTCCAATCAACCAAATTCCATTTTCATCATTAAGTATAGTGAGTTTATAGATCATAACAATATTTCATCCAAATCCAAATTCATTTCGTACCAATTCAATTCGTGCTTTTCTTCTTTCATTTCGTTGACTTTTTCTAATTTCCGTCCGTTAGCTTTAATTGTACGTTCTTTGCCACAACAACTCCATTCCATCCCAAATTGGATTGAGTTTGATTGTTGAATCGGACTTGAGTGCGAAAAGCAACTTGCATAGCCAAGAGAGGTAAAAGGAAAGTATGGTGAGAGTATTCGAGCGAGTAAAATTCAATCATTGAGTGTAAACACGAGTGGGATGAGTGCAATCAAATCGAGTGTAAACACTTAGGGAGTGAATTGGTGAGGACTCTTTCTACTAACCTTTGTTTGTTTAATTGTTTGCAGGTAATATGGCTCAAAAGGAAGTTGATGTGAACATGGAGACCAATGCCTTGATTTATGCGATGATGGCTCACTTTGACGCCCTCCATGATGAATTCAAGGAAATCAAAGGAACTGTTGATGACCTATTGACGAGGCCAAAGTATATAGAATTTTCCTGCTCGTGCTTTGTCAAATTATAGTATAGTTTAAGATATCGTCCCACTGAGATTGGGAAATTTATGCTACAGACCTATAATATTTCGAATACTATTTGAGAGAATCAAGCTGATGAAAAGTGAATTTTTGAATTTATAATCTACTTTAAATGAAACAAACAACTTCTTGAAGATTTGTAATTGAAAAAGAGTTGAGAATTATTTAATTCACTTGATAATATTATAATAAAATCTCAGCTTTTACATATATTTCTCTTAAAAATAATTGCTTAATGCAAATTCAATTATATTTTTCTCACTAAGAAATAATAAGTTAATAACACTCAGTGAGGTTATGTAAATTAACTGTGTTATAACTAGTGACAGTTTAACCGAAGTATTTTCTTGCTTGAATTGTGAGATAGTAAAAACTTCGTGAGAATATTCTTACTGAAATCAATGATCCTGCCTACAACAATTCATCCGTGAGAATTAAAACTGAGGCAAGCAAGATTACAGACTTAGAATAATAGTATACTAAAAATTACTCTCACTCTACTATGTTATCATTTAGTCATAATATATTAGTTTGCTCCGTGAGAATTACAAAATTAATATAAAAATAACCTATAGATAAAATATGTAGATGTGATCATAATAATTAATAAAAGGCCATTATCCCTGCACAATATAAAATGTAAATAGAAAGTATCAAGCCAAGAACCTGTTTAAACTGAGATAATATTATAAAGATATCAAGCTTCATCAACTATCCCAACAAAAAGAGATTACTCCATTATGGAGTAAGAAAATAAAAGTACTTTGACAAAATATTATTTTTTCTAATAAGAACAACTAAAAAAATTTAGAAAGACAAGAGAATGGAAAAGGGAGCAAGAGCAAATTCTCTGCTCTTTGGAACACATGCGTAGATAGAAAGAGAAAGAAAAAAGTTGTTCCCCTCTCCCTTTACAACATGTGCTATTTATAGAAGATTTCTTACGGAAGAATTGGTGAAAGTTTACAAGATCTTTGGCAAATATCATGTGTGGGGTCATCAAAAATTTGGAGAAGATATTTCATACGTAGCCTTGGTGAGTTCATCAATGGCATGAAAAATGTCATGGTTGATTTGGTCTCTTTTAATTTACGTATGTGCAATTGTTGCATATGCATCTTTCTTCTTTGGCTTTTGCTCAGTTTCTCCTATTTTTTAATATATTTTTTTCCTGCGAGATTTGTTAGAAAAGTGCGAGAATAGAATATTATTATTCATGTTTTATTTTAAAATTTTGTCTTTTTATATAGTAAAATTATATGAATAATTATATCCATCACCTATCCTGCATGTGTAGACTTCAAGAATCAGAAAAGCAAGTGGTGGAGACACCTCCAACCGTGGGGGTGCAGGGTGATGGACCTAGTAGGGTTTCTCGGGCTAATGACCATTATTCTTATATGGTAGCCAAGATACCTACTCTCCAAATGACACTCCACAAGCAAAAGATACCATTCATGATCCTCCAAAGCATGATCTTCTAAGAAATGAAACTCCAAGGCGTGAGGGAATGGTGCATCCACAAAATGATCATCCATATGATGACGAATCTTTCCATTTACTTGATAAATATGATGTTGATCCATTTCTCTTCCTGGGGAGGCACGACAATGAGGCTATAGGGGTCAAGGTGGTCGATTTGCGAGAGGTTACCAAGGGAGAGCAGAACGTGAAGAGGACTACTATGACTATAGGGGTCATTGGTGGAAATCGAAGACACTATGATGAGGAACGGGGATTGAATACCATCAAGATAAATCTTCCTACTTTCTAAAGAGGTAGTGATCCCGAAGATTATCTAGAATGGGTTGTCAAAATGGAAAGGATCTTCCAAATCAACAATGTGCAAGAAGCTACAAAAATCAAGTATGCCATCACTCAATTTGAAAGCTATGCTTCTACTTGGTGGGAATCTAAGCATAGGAAAAGGGAGAATCATAGGCTACTTGCGGAAGATGGATGGATAGCCATGAAGGCCATGATGGAAGATCGACTCTTACCAAGAATTATGATGAAGAATTGCTCAAGAAATTCTACAACTTGAGGCAAGGAAGCAAAGGAGTCCCAAAATACTTTGATGAGTTTGAGAATACAAGGATAAGAGCTAACATTTAAGATGAGGATCGACTCCTCATTCCAAGGTTTTGTGGGGGGCTTGAATAGGGAAATTTTTTCTCCCATGAAATTGCACCAATTTGACTCATTGTATGATGCTTTTCAAGTGGCGCTTAAGGTGGAGAAGGGGCTTAAGTTAGACAAGCCCAAGATCCACCAATTGGAGCAAGGGAAGGGACAATGTGAAGACCTTTTCCCCATGGGATAAGGCGAAGGAACCCAAGCGAGAGTTCAAGGGCTAATTTGACAAAGCCAAGCCCAAAGAAGAGCCAAAAGTGGGAGGTAACAAAGCTAAACTCGAAAGTTTGTCTAACATTCAATATTATAAATGTAATGGCTGAGGCCATGTGATGAGAGATTGTCCAAATAGGAGAATCATTGTTTCCTTGGGGGATGATGGTTATCAAACGGGTGATAGTGATGTAGATGAGGTAGATGGAGATGTTCCTTGTGATGATGACTTTGATGAGAGAAGAGGAGAAGGTGAGCAATTTGAGGAAGACATCGCCGCTACTCTTGTGGTAAGAAGAATAATGGGAGTGCAAGTGAAAGAGTATTCGGATCAAAGGGAGAACTAGTTTCATGCTTATTGTAAGGTCCAAGGAACCATTTGTTCTCTTATCATTGATAGTGGTAGTTGTGTCATTGTAGTGAGTACCACTTTGATTGATCAACTCAAGCTTCCCACTAGGAAACGTCAAAAATCCTATAAGCTACAATGATTGAATGAATGTGGAGAATTAAAGGTGACCAAGCAATCTTTGATCAAATTCAAGATAGGAGACTACCATGATGAGCTCTTATTTGATGTAGTTCCAATGCAAGCTTGTCACATTTTGCTTGGCAGACCTTGTCAATATGATCGTTTAGCAAAGCATAATGGCAAGACTAACAAGTATGCTTTAGAGTTGGAAGGTCGAAAGTATATTCTTAATCAATTGACTCCGGCTCAAGTGGGTGAGGAATATAGAAAGATGAGGGAGTTGAAGTTGAAAAGAGAAAAAAAAAGAGAGTTGATGGGGGGGGGGGGGAGAGGGGGGAGGGGGAAAGAGTGGGAGCTGTCACACAAAAGAGTGAGGAAACAAAAGAGAGAGTGAATATATTCTTGTCAAAAAAAGAGTGCTTGAATGATGTGAAGGAGTGAATGCCCATGATTCTCCTCCTACAAAAACACCATGTTTTACTTACTAATGATCTAACCACTTCTTTGCCTAGTCCTATTTCTTCTCTTTTGTAAGGTTATGAAGACATCTTCCCCGAGGAGTTGCCTAGTGGATTGCCACCACTAAGAGGCATTGAGCATCAAATTGACCTTGTTCCGGGCTCACAATTTCCCAA
Organism: Petunia x hybrida; assembly: GCA_037355625.1. Lineage (NCBI taxonomy): Eukaryota > Viridiplantae > Streptophyta > Magnoliopsida > Solanales > Solanaceae > Petunia > Petunia x hybrida. The sequence continues at coordinate 981,151 of JBBBVM010000698.1, read as the reverse complement.
CAAGGCCGCCTATAGAAGCAACCCAGAGGCCACTAAAGAGCTTCAAAGGTAAGTGGAGGAGTTGCTTGAAAGAGGACTTGTGCAAGAAAGCTTAAGCCCATGTCCGGTCTCGGTCATCCTAGTACCAAAGAATGATGGGACTTGGCGCATGTGTGTGGATTGCAGTGTCATCAACAAGATAACGGTAAAGTATCGTCATCTTATCCTTAGGTTAGATGATATGCTTGATGAGTTGTATGGTTCTTGTATGTTTTCTAAAATTGACTTGAGGAGTGGCTACCACCAAACCCGGATAAAACTGGGTGATGAGTGGAAGACGACCTTTAAGACTAAATTTTGTCTTTACGAGTGGCTTGTCATGCATTTTGGCTTGTCCAATGCTCCTTCAACCTTCATGAGGTTGATGAATCATGTTCTTAAATCTTTCATTGGAAAATTTGTTGTAGTTTACTTTGATGATATCCTTGTCTGTAGTAAATCCATAGATGAACATGCTAATCATTTGAAACAAGTGTTTGATGTTTTGAGAAAAGGAGCAATTATTTGCTAACTTGAAAAAGTTCTTTTTTTTATGTTGATAAAGTTGTAATTCTTGGTTTTTTGGTGAGTGCAACAGTGTGGAATTTAATGATGCTAAAGTGAAGGCTATTAGGGATTGACCCACTCCTAAAAGCATTGGTTATGTGAGAAGTTTCCATGGTTGACTAGCTTTTATAGAAGGTTTATGAGGGGATTTAACACTATAGCCACACAGTTGACCGAAGTGATAAGGAAGGATAAGACATTTGTGTGGTGGAAAAGAGCAAGAGGCAGCTTTTGCAAAATTGAAAGAAGTGCTTAGCTTTATACCTCTCCTTCAATTACCCAACTTGATAAAGCCTTTGAAGTTGTGATGCTAATGGAGTAGGAATTGGAGCCGTGTTGATGCAAGATCAAAAACCTATTGCCTATTTTAGTGAAAAGCTTAAGAAAACAACTGCTAAATACTCCACTTATGACAAAGAATTGTATGCCTTGGTGAGAGCATTGGATCATTGGCGACATTATCTTTGGTCAAAAGAATTTTTCATTAGAACCGACCACCAATATTTGAAACACCTCAAATCCTAAGAGAAGTTGAATGTGAGACAAGCCAAATGGGTGGAATTCCTTGAAACTTTTCCTTATGTCATCCTTTATAAGAAGGGAAAAGAAAATGTTGTGGCAGATGCCTTATCAAGGAAGTTTGTGCTTCAATCAAGAAGACAAGTGTTGTTGAATACTTTAGGGTCCAAGCTCATGGGTTTTGAAAGCATGAAGGAGATGTATGCCAGTGACCTGGAGTTTGGAAAGTTATGCTAATTGTGAGTTGGAGGAAAGGGGAAGAAGAATTAGTAAATTGTGTGGTGAGGAGGAACCAAGTTATGATGTGGAGAAAAAGAGGTTCCACAAGTTTGTAAGGTTCTTGTTTAGAAATGAAAAGTTGTGTGTGCCTAGTTCTTCTTAGAGGGAGTTGTTTTTGAGGGAGGCACATAGTGGAGGACTAATGGGGCATTTTGGAGTGGAAAAGACCATGAAGATTCTTAAGGAGCAATTTTATTGGCCTAGGATGAAGGTTGATGTTGTAAGGGTGTGTTCCTTTTTTCCTTTTTTCCTTCTCCTATACTTCACTCTTACCTCTCTTTGTCTTTTTGGGCAGGCCGGTGTAAGGACAGGTAAATGGGAATGGTATGGGAGAAAAGGGGTGTTAAATTGTATCAGGCTGAAGACTGAAGAAGTCCACAGCTGAAGAACCGGTTTTTTAGATAAGCCTAAATAATGTAACTTACAATAGAAGCACCAAAGTAGCATATTTTCATACCTCAGATAAGAGCTCTGTATCATCCATAGAATGCAGATCCAAAAGGCCAGCCCAAAGTCAACTCTCAATTCAGGAGAATAAAGGTCATCTGACGCTCCGATCCCTCCAGAACTCTGGGCAGTTGGTATATGGCTCTAACGCAGATTCACCATCAAAGTTGATGTTTCACATTAATTTGAAAAGCCTCTGCTTCTCCTCTATAGATTGCACTCCATATCCCTTTAAGAAATACCCCAAGCTCCACCATTAGGTCCATTACCAACAAACTCAGTGAGAAACATCCACAAAAACAAGAATCCCATGATAAGCCCGTGTGGATGCATTCAGAACAAAGAGAATAAGTAGCGGAAAAGGAAAGGATAATGCATGTGATAGAACTCCTCAATTTTTATTATATTTTTTTTTTTATATATTAGCACAAAGGATGTGCTTAGAGAGTACAACCATACTTACAGGACACAAAAAGTGCAAAAACCTTGCTCGACTTACAAGGATCCTATGGTATCTAGCTACATCATCTAAGAAGCCTTCTTTACACCAGAAATGAAACATACAGAAACAGTTCATCTTAATCTTCTGTACGGAGCTAGCTATGTCTTCAAAGCACCAAGAGTTTCTTTCCTTCCATATTGTCCACCAAATGCATGCAGGGATGATACTCCACCACTTCTTCTGTCTTACCAAGCCACCCATACCATTCCAGCAGGTTAGAAGATCACCAGTCGACTTTGGCATTGCCCATTTCAATCCTTTCATGTTCAAAAATAACTGCCAGAGTTTATCAGTGTGACCAACAGATTGCAAGTAGGGCAAATGAAGTTTACAAGGATGCGATGATCCTTCTCTGAGTGAATAAGACAACTGACAAATTACATGAACCCCAGTATGCAAGAATGCAGAAAGCTAGTCAACGAGTGTATTCCCACTAACCACCATGTTGGGGGTAACTAGAAGGACCTTTGGGACCTAAACAGACAGAAGACACAACGAAAACGCCACAATCTCAAACTAGTTGGAGCAAGCTAAATCTCATTATCCATTTTTACCACTTGAAGCTATGATAACTAAAACTAATATAGCAATGATTCATATGTCGGGTTTCTCAGTGCCCTATTAACCTCTAAAATCAAGATTCAAACAGAATATACACACATCATTAAAGGAAAGAAAATTATACCTGCATAAGTAGAGGTTAGGAAGGACGCGCTGATCAGCACCCGTGGGAGAGGCCAAATGCTGCAATCCAGCAGACCGAAGCCAACGTGCCATGATGACAGCATCACCTGCATCACCAGCAGCAGCATTGCCTGGGTGATCATACACAGCAGTAGCATTACTGCTCAGCTGCATTTGGCCACCCATGTGGCACTGTTGCGATCGCCTTTAAGGGTAGCCCGGTGCATAAAGCATCTCACGTTCATGCATGGTCCGAGGAATGGTTGTGTCTAAAAGGTGTGATGTACGCATCCTAGCCTAATGCTAACCCTTTGAGGAGCCAATTTAACTATCTGCCAGTATTACTTCAACTAACAACAAAAAGAAGACTTCAAAATGATAGGAGTAGAATTTTTTCCAATTACATCATTTCTAACTGGAACATAAGTCATAACAACTACGTCTCAATCCCAAACTAGCTCGAATTACCAAACAATACAATGCAGGTAAAAATTCAACACAATCCACATAATTAATTAATGGAATTAAAATAACATAAATATTCATTTAACTGGAATGCTATACCTGTAGAATTAGAATTGAATTATCCAAAATTCTCTGATTGGATTACATGGAAATGATTATAATGTGAAAGATTCTTGATCATATAATAATTTTTATATCTCAACCTTCATGATAGAGAAATAATATCTATCTGTTTTATATATTAATGTATTTTATGTGGGTCTGTTTCACAATTATATAAGTTGAGTGGTGTTAATGTGTTTTTTTTCGAATGTATTAAATGGCTAAATTTGGTGGGTTTTTAAAGTGACTAACATAGTAAAAATGCATTTGGATTGGTAACAAAAGTAGATAAATGTATTAATCTTTCCGTTTTGTAATATAAAGTAATGTTAAGGTGGTAATTTGTGTTTTTTGATCACCTAAAAAGAATAGAAATTTTTTAGTAAGGTCTCTCCAAAAATATTACACCAATCAGATATCAGCTAATACATATCTACACATTTTAAAAGGGGTTTAAGTTGTATCCATTATTAGTGTAAGAAAAAATTTACACTACCAAGTAATTCAACGGATATTTATGAGCAAGCTTTTCAATAAAATATGAGACATGTAATTTTCAAACAAGACAAGTTACCTAGTACCATAGGTAACAATAGAATAGATATAAACAAAAATATTTATTTTTTAACAATATTTATTATGAAAAATTAGGGTGTTTAGTTTAAGAGAAGATAGGTGCTAGATGATGAGCGAATATTAATTACAGTCTTCTAGACTTTATACTAAAGGATCATACATGAGTAATTAATGAATACTTCACTCTTACCTCTCTTTATGGCTACATGAGTAATACATGTGTGGCCAACAAACAAATTGGCTACATGAGTAATACATGTGTGGTCAATGTATGGAGTGTAAGCAAGCTAAGTTGAAGCTACTTTCATATGGTTTGTACTCACCCCTCCCCATTCCCTTAGGTCCTTGACTTGAAATTTCTATGGACTTTTTGCTTGATTTTCCTAGGACAAAAGGGGAAAAGATAGCATCTTTGCAATAGTTGATAGATTTTTCAAAATGGCACATTTCATTCCTTGTCATAAAATAGATGATGTATTCCATGTAGCCAATTTGTTTGTTGAGCATATACTTAAATTGCATGGGGTCCCTAAAACTATTATTAGTGATAGGGATTCCAAATTCAGTAGTCATTTTTGGAAGGAATTATGGGGAAGGCTTGACACTAAGTTGTTGTTCTCTACTTCTTGCCATCCTCAAACCGATGGCCAAACCGAGGTTGTCAATAGAACCTTAGGATCCATGCTTAGAGCATTAGTTAAGGGAAAACTTGTTTCTTGGGAAGATCACTTACCTTTGATTGAATTTACATATAATAGAACCATGCATACTTCTACTTGCATGACTCCTTTCGAGGTTGTGTATGGTTTTAACCTCCTAACCCCCTTAGATCTCATGCCTTTGTCTTGAGATGTAGTTTTAAGCTTAGATGCCAAGGTGAGAGCTCAAGAAATGAAGAAACTTCACGAACAAGTGAGGAAGAAACTTGAAAAGAAGAATCAAGAAGTTGCCAAGAAAGCTAACAAGGGGAGAAAGAAGATTGTCTTTGAACCGGGAGATTGGGTTTGGGTTCACTTTCGGAAAGATAAATTTCCCAACAAGAGGACAAGCAAGTTGATGCCAAGAGGTGATGTTCCGTTTCAAATCTATTAACGCCTCAATGACAATGCATACAAGGTTGATTTGCCAAGTGTCTATCAAGTGCACAATACTTTCAATGTGTGCGACTTATCTCCTTTCAAGGTTGATGATCAAGCAAATTCGTGGACGAATTCTTTTCAAGAAGGGGAGAGTGATGTAACCCGGCTCGTGAATAAACCATTTACAAGAAGCTAAGCATGGGTGTTGCAACAGTTGCAGGCCACATTCTCAAAACTGGAGCTATTGAGGCAGATGTTGGAGGCTTTAGGACCTGTTTGCAAGCTCACTGCCTCAGGACCAGAACTTGTTCATCGCGATCGCGAGATAGCAGACGCGATCGCGCAAGGTCAAGACAATGCTTATCGCGATCGCGCAGGAAGCTGAAAAGGGGTGAAGACAATTGCTCTTCACGATCGCGTGACCATATCCGCGATCACGAAGCTATGGTTGCTCACACTGTGCGATCGCGTAGGTGTTGGCGCGATAACGCTGAGACGACAATCAGAAGGCCTCTTTTAGTTTAATAAATTTGTTGTGGCCCATTTCACGGGCAATTAAAACATTGTTTGCCATATTTTAGAACCGCTATTTAAGCCATTTATCTTCATTTATTAGGGTTAGGTTTTGATGAATATTGAGTGTGAGAAAATTTTGCTAAGCTTGTTGCTTAATCCTTGATTTGCAGTTGAATATTGATTCAACTGAGGATCAGTTAGTATAGGTTCCTTTTGTTAGACAATTAAAGGGGTGATTAGGCCCATTTCCTTAATTTGCTTCTTTAGTCTTTTCCAATTAAAAGCGAGTCTTGCTTCTAATCTCTTTTCAATTCTTGTTTCTTTTCTATTTTTATTGTTGATTCATATCATGGCTCCTCACAATGGTCAAGATCTTCATATTCAACATCTCATGAACCTACCATTCTACCACCCACTGGAGGACAACTCTAAATTTTATATATTTTACCAGTGGCCACCCAGGTCAACATGGACCAACTCATCCACGCAATGAATCAAAATCGGGAAAAAATGGACATCAACCACCTCAAGAAGCTCAACTCTTGAACATATAGAATTCCAATGTTTATGGACAATAAGCACACAAGTAGCAACAATATCAGCGTGTTTCTCTCAACGCACACGCAAGTATACGTGGCCGACAAGTAATAAAGTGATAAGTAGAGTATCGTTCCCACGAGGACTATTCAGACTGGACTCCTAACAAACAATTTCTTAAAAACTACTCAGGGATCTTTTTCCAATGGTGAGGATTTTATTAACTAAAGAACATCAATTAAAAATGGTAGAAGTGAATTCAAACAATGGAACAAAAGTTGGTTGTAAACAATATTAATGAGACGGTCCAGGGTCAGAGTTACGAACAATCCAGTTGAGTTTTCCAATTGATTCCACTTCTTAAATCCTGGATTACTAACTAACAGAGTAAATGTACCCGTGAAAACCTTTCGATTCTTCACGGTCTATGCAGGCTACTCTAATCCCTATATGTCTACGGGTTGAATCACGTGCACGCATTAACGAACTCTGTAATTAGTTAAGCTAGGCGAGCAAATATATGTCTATCCTACTCACAAATTGGTTCCCTGATGCCCGGGTTCACAATATAGCCCTACTCTTTCTTATTGCGTTCATAAATTCCCTCTTTCGAGTTCAATCTAAAAACCATAGATAATGCGTAATAATCGGGCCCTGACAATTACACAAGTGAAATCAAGAAAGAATAAGCAATCCGTTGTGGGATTCAATATATGGAATTCAATCTTCAAACATCAACTTTCATGAAATACTCTAACCCTAGAATGTAAGATTTAGCCACGCATACTCATAATAACAACACAAAGATTTGATGAAATAATGAAATAATGATGTAATAGATTAATGGAAGGAAGAAAAACCCTTGTCAAAGATGTTATGAGCTCTCCAATTTGCTCCAAAGTCTGAACTCCTATCAAAAACTAAGTAAAAGAGCATTTATAGGGTTTACAGAGGCCTGGTAATAAGTTACACCTAAGCCTAGACGAAATAGGAAGTCCAAAAATGCTCCAGGGGCGCTGTAGCTGGCGCCCCGCGCCCCCGAACGCGCCAACCCAAGTAGAACCCATCGAAACTTGGGCTCTTTTGGGGTGCCCCGCGCCACTCAAAGCGCTAGAAGGATGGGTGCTTTTGGGGGCGCCCCGCGCCACTGAAAGCGCCAGGCCAAATTCCTGCTTCCTTCGTCTGCAGCTCGTGTCGCGTTGTGCCTTCGTATTTTCGATCCAATCCTCAATCCAAATCCAATCTTTTCTTGCTCGATCATGCTCTTTAAAGCTCCAATTGCACTTCATAAAAACCTACAATCATACGACATAAAATCAGTGCAAAATCACATTCATTAACTAGAAAACGCGCGAATAAAGTATCCAAACGTAAGGAAAGATTAAGGAAATATAGGCATAAAATGCCAAACATCACCACCCCACACTTGAACCTTTGCTTGCCCTCGAGCAATCACAAATAACTTCCCAACCTAGGTAGAACATGTCTGCCTATGACTATGGTTGATACCGACCATTGAACAAATGCATACAAGACTACTATGGGTCCAACAAACATGCCAATAATTTATCAATCACCAAAACATGAGAACAACCACCCCAAGACAACTCAAATGCACAAACTCAACTCACTGCAACCATGCTCCCACAAAATCACACCTATCTACTCAACCAAGAAGCCACAACTTCACCTATCTCATGCAAACCATGTGCCCTTACCAAAATGAAGCAAGAGAGTGTCCCCCAAGTATCACACACAACAATGAATATCAAGAATAGAACGGGGACAATAGCATAGAAAGAATTCGCTCACTCTCATGAAAAGGTCACATGTCACACACGATGTACCATAGGCTTGCCCGTAGTGTAGGACTCTATTAATGTAAGCTCACTCCAATCGGGATTAACTAGGACTTTAAAAAGTTTGTAATATAGGCTAAGGGGCTGGTAGATACATATGGGTAATAGTGACTACCTCCCTAAGCACTTTTACTACATCACAATACAAATTAAGCACATATCTCATCAAAGCCACCCATTTCACCCAACCAACAAATTTCACACACACCTTTTTCAAGAAGTAGCAACTTTTTACTTTTAAGAACAACACTAGCAAGGATGGATATTCACTTTTTTTATTTTTATTTCGTTTTTCCAATTTTTTTCAGCTATTTTTTTCTTTTTAATTCTTTCCAACCCTTGCCAATGCTCCTTCAACTACTTCACAATTTATCAAATATTCCCCTCATTGGTTCCACTCAAAAACCTCCCAATATTTCAACCACAAACTCCACAATAATATACAATTATCAATTAAAGTGCTTAAGGAGTAAAGGGCTAAAAGAAAGCACTTTAGAACAAGTGGGTAGGCTTGCGGTGTGGGTGCCAACAAAAAGGTCAAAGAGATCACAACAATCAAGGGTGCATATAAGGGTAGACAAATCAAGGTAAAAGGCTTATCCAAGAAGGCATGAATCATCTCCCGACTAGAGCAAACCTAGGATTTCGTTATGCACACACACGAGGCAAGTTCTAGACACCAATATGCAACGTGGAGTACAATAGAATATGCCTCACAACACACATTGCACACAATCCATACAAAGTGGCTCCATCACAATTCTCAATCAGGAAAATAGGTTGCAACTTGTGGAAAATTAAGCACTAATGCACAAAGGTTCACAATAAAGTCAAGCGAGTGGACTCAAGCATCTCAAGGGGGTCATTCCATTTTTCTCTCTAGGCATGCATCACAATTAAAAACCAAAAGATACCACAAATAGCACATGCTCAAGTTCAAGTCCACCGGTATCAAACAAATCAAAGGCACCTTACATTCTACCTATTTCTTTCGTCTAGGGCAACCTACAACTAACTACTCTAATCCTAATAAGAATAAAAAAACTACCCGATTCAAAGGCCTCCTCGTGGAAAAGAACCGAGGTCATAAGAAAAACCACGGGGTGGATGACATGTACCACTAACAAAGACTAAGAAGAAAATCTTTTTGAAATTTTTCATTGGTTTTCTATTTTTTTTCATATATTAAAGCAAGAAACAAATAAAAATAAAGTCAAGTGAAAAAGGAAAAATCCTAACAGTACATGCATCCCTAACCTCAAAAATAAAGGAGAGTTCCCCCACCCCACACTTAAAACTAAGCAATGTCCTCAGTGCGACAAGAAATAAAGTACAAGGGGTAAAAGAACTTCCCTGAAGGCTCTAGTCCTTGGTGCTAGCATCCTCCAAGCTTCCGTATAGTATGAGGTACTCAGACTTCCCTCATCAGGTCAACAATATTAGGCAGGGGTGAGGACACCCCACACTTAAACTCGACATTACATGAACCTGCAATCCAAGGATAAACAATAACTACGTGACACTATAAATAAAATAATACAAGTAAAAACTCGGGTTGCCTCCCGAGAAGCGCCTTAGTTAACGTCGTGGCACGACGACACTTTTAGCTCACTTCCAGTATTTATGTTTTCTCTTCTTACGACGAACCTTTGCTTTCTTCCTTTCTTTGAGAGAACCCATCTTCAACTTGACATGTGATGTGTCACTGCTATTTTGTTCCACATTCTACTCACACATGTCATTTGGTTTACTTCCATATTCTTGTTTGACACATTCAATCATAGAGCACTCTTCAACCTTAGTTATGTGCTCCTTCTCATTATAAACCTTGAAAGTAACCTTTTCTCCATACACTCTAACAGTCATCTCTCCCAGCTCCATGTCAATCAGTGCCTTCGAGGTGACTAAGAATGGTCTCCCCAAAATAATTGGAGCTTCTCGGTCCTCTTCATAATCTAGGACTACAAAATCAGCAGAGAATGTAAACTTACCAACTTTTAGGAACACATCCTCCAACTTACCATCGGGATGAGTAAGTGATCCATCCGCCATCTTAAGAGTAACTGAAGAGGGCTTGATTGCTCCTAGCCCTAACCTTTTGCAAACAGATAGAGGCATGAGATTTATGCTCGCACACAGATCACACAATGCACCAGTGATATTATGCCCTCCAATGGTGCAAGGAATAGTAAACCTCCCAGGATCTTGAAGTTTTGGAGGTAACTTACTCAAGATAGTGCTACACTCCTCAACTAACTCAACTGTTTCTATCTCATGAGGCTTTTTCTTCTTGACTAAAATCTCTTTTAAGAACTTCACAAAGGATGGCATCAATTCAAACACATCAGTCAAAGGAGTGTTAACTTGAAGCTCTTTCAACATACTCACAAAAATTTGATACTGGGCCAATTCCTTCGATGGTATAAGTCTCTGTGGGAATGGTGGAGGCGGCAGGGGTGCCTCCTTCTTCTCTTCTTTCTTCTTTACCTTCTCCACTTTTTCAACTTTGTTTATTTCAGCTCTCTCCTCAGACTTGGCCATCATCTCTCCACCTTCAATTAAAGTCACTGCAAGACATTGCTCAGGCCCTTTTTTAACAGTATTTATTTCTCCCACGAACTGCCCCAACTGGTGCTCCAGGTTCTTTTGAGCATTGGCAAGATCTTGTATGCCCTGTGCATGGGCTGCAGTGTCAGCTATCATTCTCTGCTGGCCCGCCATTATCTGCTTTAACATATCTTCAACTGAATTGCTAACCTGCTGTGGTGGAGCTGGAAGTGGGTGGTAATTATTTGGGGCTCTCGTATTGCCTTGATAATAAGCATTACCAAACTGATTTTGACCCTGCAGCCTGTTTTAATTACCCACATAATAAACTGACTCTGGATTAGAGGAGCAAACCTCTGTAGCATGATCTTGACCACAAACCTCACAAAAACTCTGGAGTTGTTGCACTGGAGCCACTGGTTGCTGAGTCTTTGGCAGAGCTAGCTTGCTAATTTGATTGGAAATAGCATCCATCCTCGCCTTCAGCTCTGAAACTGCATCTAACTGAAGTACCTCAGCAGATTTCTGCGTAGTAGCTCTACCATCTCCCTGCCAGTCAGGATTGCTCTGCGAAAACTTGTCTAGTAATTCATAGATCTGGTCAAAATTTAAGGCCAGTACTTGGCCTCCAGCAACAGCATCTACCACGATCTTAGTATGCGTAGTCAACCCCTCCACAAAAGTATGTGCAAGAACCTCATTGGATTGGTTGTGGTGTGGGAAATCTCTCAATAAAGCTTTAAACCGCTCCCAGGCTGAATACAAAGACTCTCCTTCTATCTGTCTGAAGGACATAATTTCACTCCTCAGCCGGGCTGTCTTGGCAGATGGATAAAACTTAGCTAAGAACTTCTTTGCCAAATCATCCCGAGTAGTGATAGACCCAGACTTTTCAGCCTTTAACCACCTCTTTGCTGCCCCAATCAGTGAAAACGGGAACAATGTCAAGCGAACATAATCAATAGGAACTCCCGTTGGTGTATAAGTATCACTAATCTCCAAGAAATTCTGGATATGTTGTTGTGGATCCTCACTAAGTAATCCAGCAAATTGTCCAGTCACATGTAACAGTTGTATCATGCCGGACTTAATCTCAAAGTTTCCAGTAATTTCAGGCTTAACTATGCTCGAGGCTACTCCCTCCAGACTGGGGAGAGCAACATCTCGCACAGCTAAAGTTCGTTCTGCTGCCATTCCTGTAGGTAAAGATCAAGCAGGACCTAATACCTGAAACAACACAAAACTCAAAGCAAAAATTAAACCTGAATAGATAATAAGTAATCGTCTGAAAAGAAAACAGACAATTGTTTAGTCCCCGGCAACGGCGCAAAAAAACTTGTTGCTCCCAACGCACACGCAAGTATACGTGGTCGACAAGTAATAAAGTGATAAGTAGAGTATCGTTCCCACGAGGACTATTCAGACTGGACTCCTAACAAACAATTTCTTAGGACTATTCAGACTGGACTCCTAACAAACAATTTCTTAACAACTACTCAGGGATCTTTTTCCAATGGTGAGGATTTTATTAACTAAAGAACAGCAATTAAAAATGGTAGAAGTGAATTGAAACAATGGAGCAAAAGTTGGTTGTAAACAATATTAATGAGACGGTCCAGGGTCACAGTTACGAACAATCCAGTTGAGTTTTCCAATTGATTCCACTTCTTAAATCCTGGATTACTAACTAACAGAGTAAATGTACCCGTAAAAACTTTTCGATTCTTCACGGTCTATGCAGGCTACTCCAATCCCTATATGTCTATGGGTTGAATCACGTGCACGCATTAACGAACTCTGTAATTAGTTAAGCTAGGCGAGCAAATATATGTCTATCCTACTCACAAATTGGTTCCCCGATGCCCGGGTTCACAATATAGCCCTACTCTTTCTTATTGCGTTCATAAATTCCCTCTTTCGAGTTCAATCTAAAAACCATAGATAATGCGTAATAATCGGGCCCTGACAATTACACAAGTGAAATCAAGAAAGAATAAGCAATCCGTTATTGGGATTCAATATATGGAATTCAATCTTCAAACATCAACTTTCATGAAATACTCTAACCCTAGAATGTAAGATTTAGCCACGCATACTCATAATAACAACACAAAGATTTGATGAAATAATGAAATAATGATGTAATAGATTAATGGAAGGAAGAAAAACCCTTGTCAAAGATGTTATGAGCTCTCCAATTTGCTCCAAAGTCTGAACTCCTATCAAAAACTAAGTAAAAGAGTATTTATAGGGTTTACAAAGGCCTGGTAATAAGTTACACCTAAGCCTAGACAAAATAGGAAGTCCAAAAACGCTCCAGGGGCGCTGTAGCTGGCGCCCCGCGCCCCCGAACGCGCCAACCCAAGCAGAACCCATCGAAACTTGGGCTCTTTTGGGGCGCCCCGCGCCACTCAAAGCGCCAGAAGGATGGGTGCTTTTGGGGGTGCCCCGTGCCACTAAAAGCGCCAGGCCAAATTCCTGCTTCCTTCGTCTGCAGCTCACGTCGCGTTGTGCCTTCGTATGTTCGATCCAATCCTCAATCCAAATCCAATCTTTTCTTGATCGATCATGCTCTTTAAAGCTCCAATTACACTTCATAACAACCTACAATCATACGACATAAAATCAGTACAAAATCACATTCATTAACTAGAAAACTCGCGAATAAAGTATCCAAACGTAAGCAAATAATAAGGAAATATAGGCATAATATGCCAAACATCACAGTGTCAAAACGATTTACCGGAGGACTTTCAAGCCATATACTTAAGCTTGAGAAAGATAACAATAATGCTATTCATAGAAATGGTAGAAAAAGTATGCCATATTTTGCCCGACCTCTCTTTACAAGTGTTCAATAGATTAGACGTACCTTGCGAATCAACGGGTGGACAAATATACAATGATTATGAGTTTAAGTTTGAGGAACAATGTTAACCACCAACAAGTGGAGAACCTAGTGAACTCCCTATGGAACCCAAACATGCCAATGAATAGAACCTCTTATTTTTTAGTTTGGAACGTTAGGGGTGCTAACAATGCTAATTTTAAATGTAACTTTAGGTCTGCTCTAAACTTACACCATCCTTGTCTAGTGATTCTTTTGGAAACTCATATGTCTAGCCATGCTAGAATTAGAGATGATTTCAATTTTACTGGTATGATTTAAGCTCATGTTGATGCCCATTCTGGAGGTATAGTTATTTTGTGGGATACTTCTTTGGTGTCTGTTGAAGATGTCCATATGACTGGTCAGGAAATACATGCAATGGTAAAGGTATTTCCCTACTACTATTCTTTTTTAATTTTAGCAATTTATGCCAGTTATTATGGAATAACATCTTGAATATCTGTAACTCTTATAGGTTACCTTGGTTAATGTGTGGTGATTTTAACAAAATTTTTAACGTAGAAGAAAAATTGGTGCAGGGGCGGGGGGAGGGGGGGGGGTATGTGTGGTGGGAGGGGTTGTAGATCTCTCAACACTACCCGTACTACTTTTAGAAATTGCATTAATGCTTGTAAACGGCAAGACTTGGGGTTCAAGGGAAGAAAATACATATGACTAACAAACAGTCTTCTGGTAAATTAATACTTAAACATTTAAATAGGTGTTTTGCAATGATGCTTGGATTAAATTGCTTCCTGAGACCTTAGTTTCTCTCTTACCCCGTACCCACTCTAACCATACTCCCTTATTAGTCCAATTACATAGACATCAAATTCATTCTAGTAAAGAACCCTTTAGGTTTGAGAAACGTGGTGTAATCATCCAAATTTGGTTAATGTGGTTTCTAGTTTCTGGGGTTAGAACACTGATTTTTGTGAGGGAACAAAAAATTTTCAACACAATGTCACTCAATAGAACCATGAATATTTTGGTAACATTTTTAAACATAAAAAAATATTTTGGCTAATTTGCATGGTATTAAAAATCCTCCCAGATACCCTACTAGCTCTTTTCTTCAAGATCTAGATAAGGAACTTCAACTTTATTTCAATATCATCCTAAAAAATGAGGAGTATTTTCGAAAATGGAAGTCCCGTGTGAAATAAGTTAACAGATGGTGATGCTAATACTGGAATTTTTCATGTTACTACTCTTAATCATCGTAGGAAAAATAAAATTACTTTTATTAAAGATGAAAATGGTAACATGCTTTTCAAGCAGTCTGATATTGATGCCCACATTCAAAATTATTTTCAGAATCTTTTCACGACTGACCATCTTTTCTCATATTGCGTTCATGGATTCTCTAATGATTTGTCCTTAAGAAATTAAGATCAATTTAGAATTACAGCTCCTATTACCAATTTTGAAAATTTGAAAATCTTAAAATCTTTTAAGCCATTTCAATCCCGTGGTCCAGATGAACTACAATCTTTTTTCTTTACAAAATATTGGAACATAGTTGAACCTTATTTCCTTAGAAAATGTCATGACATTTTCAACTTATGTTACATGCCTAAAGAGTAAAGGAGACATTTTTATGTCTTATTCCAAAATTTGATAATGCTAATGACATTAAGAATTTTAGACCTATAGGGCTTTGCAACACTATTTATAAAACCAACACCAAAAATATTGCACATCGTCTTAAGCCCTAATTCAATTCCATCATTAGTCCTTGTCAAAGCAGCTTCCTGAAAATAGGAGAACATCGGATAGTGCTATTATCAAACAAGAGATGATAAGATATTTTAAACACAAGAAAGGAAAAATCGCCAACATGATACTCAAAATTGACCTTGAGAAAGCCTTTGATCGACTTGAATAGTCTTTCATCCATAAAAGTCATAGATACTTCAAGTTGCCTAGTAACATCATTAAGCTTATCATGTCTTGTATTTCTACATTTTCTATTTTCATCCTTGTTAATGGTAAAAAAAAATTTCTTGTTTTCTCCATCTAGAGGCATTAGATAAGGAGACCCTTTATCACCATATATTTTTATTTTATGTCTAGAAATGCTCTCAAGAAGTATAAATAGTGAAGTCTATGAGGATAATTAGGATCCTATAAAACTTTCTAGGAATGACCCTCTCCTCTCTCACCTGTTCTTTGCAAATAGTTTTACATTTTTTTTTGTCGGGCTTATTTATTGATTCTATAAATAATCATTTGGCAAATTGGAAAATAAAATTCCTAAACATTGCTGGACGTACAACTCTAGCTAAAGCCACTCTGAATTCCATTCCAAATCATATTATGCATGGCACGACCCGGAATCTGGTTAGGCCGAGCGGGCACCCGACATCCTCCCCTAGACCCGTCAGGGCGAACCCTTACCAATTAAATTAGGAAAATAAATATAATAATTCATAAATAAAGACAAGACTTAAAAAAAACACAGACATACTGATACCTCTAAGCTGTACAAAAGAAATTACAGCAGACTACCCGACATACTAGGTTTAAGGTTATCCAGACTAGACATCTAAGAGTACAAAAGAACACAGATACCTCCTGAAGGGAGCAAAATGCAACTCAAATAATAAACAATAAACTGGTGGCCATCCGGAATAAAAGCTGGCTCACCCTGACAGCTGAAGTCGTCTTCGCTCCTTCACCACGTGGCAAACTCAATCCTGAAGCGAACCTGCCGAAACGAAATAGATAAACAAGAAAGAAACAACAAACAAGGGTGAGTCAAAAGGACTCAATAAGTTGGGCAGGCTAGCCGCCTCAAAGAATAGGATAGCTAGCCAGGGAGAAGAAATAGATAAACCAAATTCCTCTTATTTAAATTATAAAAAGGCAGAGCCAGATAATAACCGAAAATACTTTTGAAACCATAAACTCGACTAGGAATACGAACCAGGAATATATCAACAAATAAACAATGCACGTAGAAACAGAACAGTAGTTATGTACCACAAGTTTACATAATGGTATGAAATGAAATGAAATGAGATGAAATGAAATATGATGCAAAGGGTCACATGTGCCCATAATCCCATCCCGAAGCGGAATACTCCTGCATTCAAGGGGAATCCAATCTGATAACCAACTTGAACGGAATACTCCTGCTCCTGGGGTGGAATACTCCTGCACCCGATATAGTATAAACTAGAGGCGGAATACACCTGCACTCTCTTGGGGTAAAATACTCCTGCACCCGATATAATGTAAAGCTGAGGCGGAATACTCCTGCATTCATTATCTGACATAAGAGCAGAATACTCCTGCTCTTGGGGCGGAATCCTCCTACCCTCAATATGATACAATGGAGCGGAATCCTCCTTCTCCTGGGGTGGAATCCTCATACCCTCAATATGATACTATGGAGTGGAATCCTCCTGCTCCTGGGGCGGAATCCTCCTACCCTCAATATGATACAATAGAGCGGTATCCTCCTGCTCCTGAGGCGAAATACTCCTGCACCCAATATGATATGCAATGTAATACATATGAATGCAATGTGATGCAATAATAACCCTTCACCGGCGCGGGACTCTCATCGACAGCCGGGATGTAGATGCCAACTCACAGCCAGAGTACAATACTCAGATCCTCAATGCAATACCAACAACAGGACATAACATATAATATATAATGTAAATCCAAAGCTAAGGCGTAATGAGTACGCCTATCGGCAGCTACACACGTAAGGAACACGTGGTAGAAAATCCACGAGGCCAGGTGCCTCCAAAGAAATGGATATAAACACTTACTTCTTCCAAAAGTTAGTACGACTAATCAACAACCGTTTTATCCTTTGGTTTCCTTGCCACAGGATCCCACTCTATTCAATAAGTAGAAAAATATATCAATTTAGGCTAAAGGCTTCATTCATCACATCTTATGGCAATCCGGTAGGAACCTGATACCTTATTCGCATACGTAATACGCAGGTCAGGCCTATGTACAGGGTTTATGGTCACCTAACCAAATACTAAATAAATTACATTTATATATTGTCTATAACTAACTAAGTCGAATGTATAATCAATTCCATTATCGGGGTCCATTTGACCCTTTAAACTACTAATTGAACTTATTAAAACGATGTATGATATCCCAATTTTTATCGTTAAAATATATCCAAACACACGTAATAAACTCAAGTAATGCATTAACATCATTACCTGAATGTTTCGGGGTGAAAATTCTATCTTTTCTCCGGCTCTTTTCTCATTTTCTGGCATTTTTTTTTACCTCACTGCATTTTCTCTTGCCTGCTTATGTATCGTTTTCGTTTTCTGTTACCCTTGCTGCTTCGAAATGAAGCTTTAGTACTCTCACCGCCTTTATCACTTTGTCTTTTCCTTTGTCATTTTTTTGTTTCATTTCTTTTATTTTTTTTTTTTTCGTGACGAAAATTAAAACAGTACCCTGCGATATTCGAATAATTCCAACTTTTGCATACAAGTTATACAAAATATATATAGCATACTTGCTAAGGCAGATCTCAAATCGGGTTCCCGAAACTCAAGATGCGAATTTAAATGGACAAAAGGTCAAGTTATTTAACTTTCGGCATTTTAGCGGAACTAGCCGAACAACCTCGAAATTTACTTTCGAAAGTTTACAAAAGTCATAAATAATTATACGAACCCAACGGCGCTTCTGGATTTCGAATCGGAGCTCATTCGCCAAAATTGAGCTCAAAAACATCTTTTTAATATCTATCGATAATAAAAACTGAAACCTTCTTCCGATGCTTACCAAACGAGGTCTGATTTAGCTCAAACTTTACAGATAAGTCTTAATGGACCTTACGAATATTTTAAAATTATCGGCACACCAATCGGAGTCCTAACTTCCGAAACGACTAACCGAGGTCGTTTCATTCTCCTCCACTGAGCCTAAGTCTACAGAAAAATTTGCGCGGATAACAAAAAAACTTGCACGACCATGAGCTACTACCCAGGCATTATTTCCTGATTACTGGATCAGAATTATAAAACGTGCACCGATCTCTTTGAATAAAACATATCTTTGATAATATGATAACACCATTGCCCAGCTTATTTTGACTAAACTGACCCTTCCTCGATCACGAGAGGAGAGTTTTACTTTTTCGAAACAAAGATATACGAAACTCTGGGTGGATTAACATGATTCAGCCGATAATCACCTCTTCGATATACCTTTTGATATAGAATAGGTCGATGGAACTGAGTATTAGCTCACGCTTGATGCAATAGGGAAAGCTTTTGAAGTACCTTGTCACTACACACTATAGAAAATTTGATGCAAGCTATATTATTTCTATGAACGCACTATGCAATATCTCAGTTGATGTTAGGGTTGTTCCGCAAGCTCCTTGTGGGTATGTAGTTACTCATATCCTAATGTATGTCAAAGGTTCATCTGAACAGAGTCTATCATATAAGGATAACGATCATGCAAATACTACTAGATAGTATGATGCAGACCAGGAATGATCTTCAGGCTGAACATCTACTTCAGGGTACTGTCTTTGAATTGGAAATATTATGACTTGAAAAAGTAAAAATAAAAGAGACATGTAGTTGGGCCTTGAGCTGAAGCAGAATACCAGCAACAAAGTTGATTACATGAGCACTTACAACGCTAAAGTAACCTCTCAAGGAGTTGAGGCGGGAAAGAGATATGCCAATGAGGGATGGACGACAAGCTGCACTAGACCTTTAACTCTAAATTTTCATGAAGTAAAACAACGTCAATATGAGGATCCAGTTCTAGTTGAATACAGACAGATAGCCAGAAGAAAATTGGAGTCACCATACAGGGTTACTACTGACGGTGTTCTTATGTATAAAGATAGACCTTGTGTCCCTGATGTTACAAATTTACGTGGACAGACTATGATAGAGGCACATTATTCCAATTACACTTTTCATCCAGGTTCGACTAAGATGTACCATGATCTTAAGCAGATGTATTGGTGGGACGGAAATGAAGTGTGACATAGCAGAATTTGTGGCTCAATGTTCTAATTTCCAGCAAGTTAAAGTCGTGTCATCTTTCCAGACTTTATGCTTTCAGCAGATAGGTACGTATATATGATCAGGTTTCCAGCTTATCTCTAGCATTAATAGATTATTGGTGGGTTTAGCAATGATCGACACTCATTGCAGGTTTCTGTCGTGGCCCTAGGTTGGGTCGTGACAAAAGTGGTATCAACGCCTTAGGGATTTAGTATTACCATTCAGTATTCGGAGGAAGACTCATCCACTTAAAGCACAAACTCATGCAGCTATTTGAATAGGAATAATCATCCTCGCAGAGTCTGCTGGACTAAAGAAGGTTTAGCTAAACGCTGGACGTAGGCAGACCTAAGCTACCAACTACCCTTTTGAGTTGCCAAACAGCTGCAACTCTCGAGTCATAACTCCATACATTTTCTATAAGCACCACCGCCTGATGGATCAAATCAAAGGTCAAATGACGCCTCTCAATACCCTTAGTAGCTTTGAAAAACAACAATGTGCTGACCCGGCTACCTGGACTCGCACTCTGGCTCAATACAGGGAACATCACATTTGGTTATTGACCGCCTAAGCTCACCAGTGCCGAGCAAAAAAGAGATGGTAACGGACTGAGGATAGAAATAATTAGAGCTTTAGGAAGCTCATCTTCTTATTCACTTGGCCACCTGAGCTAGACTACTCACGAGTCAAGCTAGCCAAAGAATCGCAATTGAAGAAATAGATATTAAATGAGCTCTATGGAACAACATCCATATCAATTTAGCCTTCCTATAAAAAGGAAACTCTGTCAATTTACCAGAAAACCCTTTTATAACCCAAATAAGCTCATGGGATAACATGACTTTACTAGCATTTCGAACCAAGAGGAGACACATAGATCGAATATTACTTACTAACCACTTTACACCGAAAGAAACAATGACACTTTCTGATGGTGACGAATAAGAATCCCATCATCCTACCGACACTGAGTTTCAAAGAGAGATAGACTGACTTGACATTATAATAGAATGAGGCACAACAAAATGCCAGGCAACAATATCGATACTCACTCACAAATCTCTCATATTTAACCAGATAAACTAGTAGGGTTATCATAAATGCCATAAATAAATCATATCAGAAGCTCACCCCTCTAACGCAACCGATTGTTAATAGAAATGACATCCAAGGAAGCCATCGAAACATGGTAAGATAAACGAAGTTCAGACCGATCGGAAGAATCATATCTTAATCATATATAATGGAAGAAGAATTACATGGGCGTACTACATCAGATACCTCAACATCCTTCCAGACTGGGCTGCCTCTGTGGCTGAGCTGAGCCGTTACCCTGATAATTACTTCTAGAAGAACCACTACCACCACGCTCTCAACCTCTATCGAATGAGGGCATATCTCTGGTTAATTAAGATCTAATTGAAATCCCCTGTGACTGTACAGGTGCCTGATAACGAGAGAAAAGACAACTGCCTACTTGTCGGAGTAAGGAAAAATCCTCAAAGAATAGTCAGACTCACGACAATGATACCACCTTTTTGCTGAAAAGTGGAAGCTGGAAAGATTTTTGATATCTATAAAGAAAAGACTAATTCTGATCTTGATGAGCTACTGGTGCACTCTAAGAATCACGTAACACAAGCTAAGATAACCTGGAAGGTGACCTCCCAAAATAATCAGAACTCTTACCTCCAAAGAGGGTATGGTGCCCACCAAGGCCGTGGGATCTCGCTTCCCGCTCTAACTTATGGTATGCCTAATAACTCTGAGCAATATCAACAACAGCATCAAATGAAGTCCTGACCTCAATTTCTCGAGCCATCTGGGATCTCAAGGAAGGAGAAAGGTCATCAATAAATCTTTGAATCTCACTAAAGGCTCATGGACTAGTTCTAATGCATATTCAGCCATTCTATAGAATTCAATCTCACATTCTGAAACACCAACAGGCTAACCGAAAGGCTACCCTGTCCAATCCACTCAAACTGGCAACACTTTTCGTACTCGAAAGGAACTTTCCACGAATCTAGAAGAAAAATCGAACCAAGTTAGCTAATAAGAGAGCTGTCCACCAATTCAAGGCTGGACCCCTGAAACTGGAAAGCAAAATAATCAACACCATACCGCTCGATATAATCAAAAGCCTGAAGGATACGTTGACATTATTTTATTTTTAAAAAGAATCATGGGGTTTATCTGATGCATTGCTTAAGAATATCGGAAGGTTCAGTTGGGTAAAATAATGCAGCCTTTTCAGATACTAAGTCTGAGCCATAACTCAGGCTAGCTAACCAGCCAAAATAGATAGATCACAACACATGCTACCTCCGTAGCATACTTTACTGCGGCAATATTAAGAACTGGAATAGGAGCTCCCTGAGACCGAACATCTGCACATGCGGCAACCTGATAGGTTGCCCAGTGAATAATAGGTTCTTGCGCTATCTGCGTCGCCAAGATCCTTGTAAAAGAAACGTAGAGAGCCAAGGGAACCTCAAGGCCCTTCTCCCTTGCACATCACGAGCTCGTACAATAGGGGCCTTCGTAACTAGATCGTCAGCACGATCAAAACTCTCGGGCTTCGTCAGTGCTAGCCCCAGGCTAGACTGCTACATCTTGAACTCATACCTTTTGCTGATCTGTCATACGAGGGTTCACAATTGCCACAAACGAATTAATAAAAATACTTTTGCCTCCTAGACTAACGCACGATCAGAAAAGAAG
This sequence comes from Petunia x hybrida, assembly GCA_037355625.1. NCBI lineage: Eukaryota > Viridiplantae > Streptophyta > Magnoliopsida > Solanales > Solanaceae > Petunia > Petunia x hybrida. The sequence goes on along the minus strand of JBBBVM010000698.1, from coordinate 958,811 downwards.
GAAGTGAAACTTCCTAAATGGCATCATAGCCTCTCGTAGATAAGTACGGACGTCTACGTACCCATCAGCGAGACTCTACTAGACACTATCTTAGTCTGGATAGACTCACAACCGGGCTCTGATACCAATTGACACGATCCGGAATCTGGTTAGGCCGTGCGGTACCCGACATCCTCTCCTAGACTTGTCGGGCGAACCCTTACCAATTAAATTAGGAAAATAAGTATAATAATTCATAAATAAGGACAAGACTTAAAAAAACACAGATATACTGATACCTCTAAGCTGTACAAAAGAAATTACAGCTGACTACCCGACATACTAGGTTTAGGGTTATCCAGACTAGACATCTAAGAGTACAAAAGAAGGCAGATACCTCCTGAAGGGAGCAAAATGCAACTCAAATAATAAACAATAAACTGGTGGCCATCCGGAATAAAAGCTGGCTCACCCTGACAGCTGAAGTCGTCTTCGCTCCTTCACCACGTGGCAAATTCAATCCTGGAGCAAACCTGCCGAAACGAAATAGATAAACAAGAAACAAACAACAAACAAGGGTGAGTCAAAAGGACTCAATAAGTGGGGCAGACTAGCCGCCTCAAAGAATAGGATAGCTAGCTAGAGAGAAGAAACAGATAAACCAAATTCCTTTTATTTAAATTATAAAAAGGCAGAGCCATATAGTAACCGAAAACACGTTTGAAACTATAAACTCGACTAGGAATACGAACCAGGAACATATCAACAAATAAACAATGCATGTAGAAGCAGAACAGTAGTTATGTACCACAAGTTTACACAATGGTATGAAATAAGATGAAATGAAATATGATGCAAAGGGTCACATGTGCCCATAATCCCATCCCGAAGAGGAATACTCATGCATTCAGGGGGAATCCAATTTGATAACCAACTTGAGTGGAATACTCCTGCTCCTGAGGCGGAATACTCATGCACCTGATATAGTATAAACCAGAGGCGGAATTGAAACAACCTCGGTTAGTCGTTTCGGAAGTTAGGATTCCGATTGGCGTGCCGATAATTATAAAATATTCTTAATAACTATTAGGACCTGTCCGTAAAATTTGAGCTAAATCAGACCTCGTTTGGTAGGCATCGGAATAAGGTTTCAGTTTTTATTATCAATAAATATTAAAAAGAGATTTTCAAGCTCGGTTTTGGCGAATGAACTTCGATTCAAAATCCGAAAGCGCCGTTAGGTTCATATGATTATTTATGAGTTTTGTAAACTTTCGAAAGTGAATTTCGATGTTGTTCGGCTAGTTTCCGCTAAAATGCCGAAAGTTAAATAATTTGACCTTTTTTCATTTAAATTCGCATCTTGAGTTTCGGGAGTCCAATTTGAGATCCGCCTTCACGAGTATGTTACATATATTTTGTATATCTTGTATGCAAAATTTGGAATTATTTTGAATATCATAGGGTACTGTTTTAATTTTTGACACGAAAAGAAAAGAAAATAAAATGAAAAGAAAAGATAAAAGAAACAAAAGAAGACAAAAAGAAAATAAAGTGGGCGGTGGGTAGCTTATCATGTACTGAGTAGAAACAAGGTAATCCTTAGCTAATTATATAGGAACGGAAACAAGAAACGAAACAGAGGAAAACGCGGGGAGGAAGAAAAAATGCCAGAAAATGAGAAAAGGGGCCGGGAAAGAGTTGAATTTTCACCCTGAAACATTCAGGTAATGATCCTAATATATTATTTGAGTTTATTACGTGTATTTAATATATTTTGACGGTAGAAATTGAGATATTAGACAGCGTCCTAATAAGTTCAATTAATAGTTTAAAGGGTCAAATGGACCCCGATAATAGAATTGAATATATTTTCGTACTCAGTGAATTATGGGAATCATATAAATGTAATTTATTTGGGGTTTGGTTATGTGACCTTAAACCCTGTATATAGGCCTGGCATGCGCATTGCGTATGCGAATAGGGTATCATGTTCCTAATCGGATTGCCCTAAGATATGAGGAATGAAGCCTTTAGCCTAAATTGATATATTTTTCTGCTTATTGAATAGAGTGGGATCGTGTGGCAAGGAAACCAAAGGATAAAGCGGTTGTTGATCAGCCGTACTAACTTTTGGAAGAGGTAAATATTTATATCCATTTCTTTTAGGCACCTGGCCTCGTGGATTTTCTACCACGTGTTCCTTACGTGTGTAGCTACCGATAGGCATACTCATTATGCCTTAGCTTTGGATTTATATTCTATATTATATGTTATGTCATGTCATTGGTATTGCATTGAGAATCTGGGTATTGTACTTTGGCTGTGAGTTGGTATATATTTCCAGCTGTCGATGAGAGTCCTGCACTGGTGATGGGTTATTATTGCATCATGTTGCATTCGTTTGCACATTGCATCATATTGAGGGTAGGAGGATTCCGCCCTCGGAGCAGGAGGATTCCGCTCCATCTATTTGGCCTATATGACACCATTGCATCATACTGCATTCATCCAATTTCATTGCACCGCGTGCTGACTATTGTGTGACTATCATGCTGTGTTTTGTGTATGCGGTATGTATACCATATTGTGGACATATTTAAGTTTGCCTATATATTTCTGGCTCGTATTCTGAGTTGCGAGGATCGGGTTTCACGCTGCAACCGTATACAAATATACGGATCGGTTTGCATGCCGCAACGGTGTAAATGATATGGATCTGGTTGCATGCCGAGACGGTATGAATATATGGATTGGGTTGCACGCCGCAACAGGATGTATTTTTGATTGTTGATATGTTCGGGATACCTATATGTTCTGGCTATCTTACGTTCATGGTTTTAATGAGTTTGTGATTACATACGTGTTTCTAGTTATTATCTGGCTCTGCCTCTTGATAATTTAAATAAGAGGAATTTTTTTTATCTGTTTCTTTTCTCCCTGGCTAGCTATCCTATTCTTTGAGGTGGGTAGTCTGCCCCACTTATTGAGTCATTTTGACTCATCCTTGTTTGTTCTTTGTTTTTTTTTTCTATCTATTTCGTTTTGGCAGGTTCGCTCCAGGGTTGAATTCGCCACGTTGTGATAGAGCGAAGACGACTTCAGCTGTCAGGGTGAGCCAGCTTTTATTTCGGATGGCCACCAGTTTTACGTTTATTATTTCAGTTGCATATTGCTCCATTCAGGAGGTATTTGTCTTCTTCTGTATTCTTAGATGTCTAGTCTGGATAACCCTAAACCTAGTATGTTGGGTAGCCAGCTGTAATTTCTTTTGTACAGCTTAGAGGTATCAGTATGTGTGTGTTTTGTTTTAAGTATTATCCTTATCTATGAATTGTTATATTTATTTTCCTTATTTAATTGGTAAGGGTTCGCCCGACGGTTCTAGGGAAGGATGTCGGGTGCCCGCATGATGTAACCGAATTTCGGGTCGTGTCAGGTTGTATTAGAGCCCGGTTTAGAGTCTATCCAGACTGAGACAGTGTCTAGTAGAGTCTCGGTGATGTGTACGTAGACGTACTTATCTTTGAGAGGTTATGATGGCATTTAGGAAGTTTCACTTCCTTCATTTCTGATCGTGCGTCAGTCTAGGATGCAAAAGTATTTTCGTTAATTCGTTCGTGGTAATTGTGAACCCTCGTACGACAAATCAGCAAACGGAAGGAGTTCAGGATGAAGCAGTCTAGCCTGGGGCTAGCACTGACGAAGCCCCGAGAGTTTTGATCGTGCTGACGATCTAGTTACGGAGGTCCCAGCTGTACGAGCTCGCAATGGGCAAGGGAGCAGGGCCTTGTAGTCCCCTTGGCTCTCTACGATGCTTTACAAGAATCTTGGCGACGCAGATACCGTAAGAACCTATTATTCGCTGAGCAGCCTATCAGGTTGCCGTATGTGCAGATGTTCGATCTCAGGGAGCTCCTTTTCTGGTTCTTAATATTGCTGCAGTAAATTATATTCTGGAGGTAGTATGTGTTGTACCTCTAATTGTTCTAGCTGGTTAGCCAGCCGAGGTATCAGTTCAGTCCGAGTGTCCGAAGAGGTTGTATTATTTTACGCGGTTGAACCTTCCGATATTCTTAAGCAATGCATTAGATAAACCTCGTGATTCTTTTTAAAAATAAAATGATGTCAGCATATCCTTCAGGCTGTTGGTTATCTCGAGCAATATGCTGTGTATTATTCTACTTTCCAGTTTCAGGGTCCAGCCTTGAATTGGTGGGCCGCTCTCTTATTAGCTAACTTGGTTCGGTTTTTCTTCCAGGTTCGTGAAAAGTTCCTTTCGAGTAACGAGCAAGATGAAAAGTGTTTCCAGTTTGAGTGGATTAGACAGGGTAGCCTGTCGGTTAGCCTGTTGGTGTTTCAGAATATGAGATTGAATTCTATAGAATGGCTGGATATACATTAGAACTAGTTCATGAGCCTTTTGAGAGATTCAGAGATTTATTGATGACCTTTATTTTTCCTTGAAATCCTAGATCGCTCGAGAAATTGAGGTCCGGATTTTATTAGATGTTGTTGTTAATATTGCCCGAAGGTTCGAGGCATACCATAAGTTAGACCGGGAAGAGTTAGAGCTGGAAAGTAAGAGATCCCACGGCCCTGGTGGGTAACCATGGTACCTCATTTGGAGGTAAAAGTTCTGATTATTTTGGGAGGTCACCTTCCAGGTTATCTCAGCTTGTGTCACTTGATTCTTAGAGTGCGCCAGTAGCTCATCAAGATCAGATTCAGTCTTCTCTTTACAACTATCAACAATCTTTCAGCTTCCATTTTTCAGCGAAAATGTGGTATCATTGTCGTGAGTCTGGCTATCCTTTAAAGAGCTTTCTGTTACTCCGGCGAGTAGGCAGTCATCCTTTCTCTCGTCAGGCACCTGCACAGTCGTAGGGGATTTTATTTAGATCTCAATCAACCAGAGAAATGCCACGATCCAGTAAAGGTTGAGAGCGTGGTGGATGTTATTCTTCAGTAGGTAATTGTCAGTGTAGCGGCTTAGCTCAGCCGCAGGGGCAGTTCAATGAACTGCCAGTCTGGCAGGATGCTGAGGTATCCGATGTAGTACACCCAAGTATTTCTAGCTCACTTATAAGTGTGTAAGCTTTGATTCTTCGGGTCGATTTGGAAATGACTTTCTTATCATATTTCCATAGTTTCCTGGGATGGCATTTCTATTAACCTGTTGTGGTAGAGGGGTGAGCTTCTTGGATGATTTATTCCTGGCATTTGTGATGACCCTACTAGTTTATCTGATTTAAATGTGAGAGATTTGACGGTGAGTATTGCTATTGCATGCTTGGCATCCTGTTATGCCATTTGTGTTATTATGTCAAGTCATTTTACCTCTCTCCTTGGAAATCAGTGTTGGTAGGATGATGGGATTCTTATTCGTCACCATCAGGAAGTGTCGTTGTTTCTTCCGGTGTAAAGTGGATAGTAAGTAATGCTCGATCTATGTGTCTCCTCTTGGTTCGAGATTCTAGTAGAGTCATGTTATTCTATGAGCTTGTCTTAGTTGTAAAAGGGTATTATGGTAAATTGTCAGAGTTTGCTTCTTATTGGGAGGTTAAATTGGTATGGATGGTTTTCCATAAAGCTTATTTAATGTCTATCTCTTTAATTGCGATTCTTTGGCTCGACTGACTCGGAAGTAGTCTAGCTTTGGTAGCCAAGCAAATAAGAAGATGAACTTCCTGAAGCTCTAATTATTTCTATCCTCGATCCATTTCCATTTCTTCTTCGTCCGGCACTAGTGAGCTTGGGCGATTGGTAGCCGCTTGTGACGTTCCCTGTGTTGAGCCAGAGTACGTGTTATTGTAGACGGGTAAGCATATTATTGTTTTGGATATCATTTTATCCGGGTATCCATTCCCATGTATTGTATAGTGCTGGTTCTGTTTTTGCGGATCATCCAATTTCAGGGGAAACTCTGCCGAAATTTTTATATAGAAGTACCACCCATCAGGCGGTGGTGTTTACGGCAAAGGTATGGAGTTGTGAACTTGAGAGTTGCAGCTGTTTGGCAACTCGAAAGGGTAGTTGGTAGCTTAGGTCTGCCTACGTTCAGCTTTTAGCTAAATCTTCTTTAGTCCAGCAGACTGTGCGAGGATGGTTATTCCTATTCAAATGGCTGCATGAGTTTGGGCTTTAAGTGGAGGAGTCTTCCTCCAAATACTGAATGGTAATATTAAATCTCTGAGGTGTTGATACCACTTTTCTCACGACCCAAAGTAAGGCCACGACAGAAATCTACAATGAGTGTCGATCATTGCTAAACCCACTAATAATCTATTAAAGACAGAGATAAGCTGGGAACCTGATCATATATACTTACCTATCTGCTGAAAGCATAAAGCCTGGAAAGATGACACGATTTTAACTTACTGGCAATTAGAACACTGAGCCAAAAAAAATTCTGCTATGTCACACCTCATTCCGTCCCACCAATAAATCCGCTTAAGATCATGGTACATCTTAGTCGAACCTGGATGAAAAATGTATTTGGAATAATGTGCCTCTATCATAATCTGTCCACATAAATCTGCAACATCAGGAACACAAAGTCTATCTTTATACATGAGAACACCGTCAATAGTATCCCTGTATGGCTACTCCGGTTTTCTTCTGGCTATCTGTCTGTATTCAACTAGAACTGGATCCTCATACTGACGCTGTTTTACTTCATGGAAATTTAGAGTTAAAGGTTTAGTGCAGCTTGTCGACAATCCATCATATATCTTTTTCACACCTCAACTCTTTGAGAAGTTACTTTAGCGTTATAAGTGCACATGTAATCAACTATGTTGCTGGTATTCTGCCTCAGCTGAAGGTCCAACTACATGTCTCTTTTATATTTACTTTTTCAAGTCATAATAATTCCAATTCAAAGACAATACCCTGAGGTGGATGTTCAGTTTGAAGATCATTCTTGGTCTACATCATACTATCCAGTAGTAGTTGCGTGATCCTTATTCTTATACGATAGACTCTGTTCAGATGAACCTTCGACATACATTAGGATATGAGTAACTACATTCCCACAAGGAGCTTGCGGAACAACACTAAAATCAACTGAGATGTTGCATAGTGCATTCGTAAAAATAATATAGCTTGCATCAAATCTTTTATAGTGTGCAGTGACAAGGTACTTCAAAAGCTCCCCCTATTGCATCAAGCGTGAGCTAATTCTTAGTTCCATCAAACTGTTCTATATCGAAAGGTATATCAAAGAGGTGATTATCCCCTGAATCATGTTAACCTATTCAAAGTTTCATGTATATTTGTTTTGAAAATGTAGAACTCTCCTCTCGTGATCGAGGAAGGATCAGCTTAGTCAGAATAAGTTGGGCAGCGATGTTATGATATTATCCAGATATATTTTATCCCAAGAGTTCGATAAGCGTCTTATAATTCTGATCATGTAATAAGAAGATAATGCCTGTGGAGTAGTTTATGAACGTCGTGCAAGTTCTTTGTTATCTGCGTGAATCTTTCTTTAAGACTTATGCTCGTTCGAGGACGAACGAGAGTTTAAGTGGAGAGAATGAAACGACCTCGGTTAGTCGTTTCGGAAGTTAGGACTCCGATTGGTGTGCCGATAATTTGAAAATATTCGTAATATCCATTAGGAATTGTTTGTAAAATTTGAGCTAAATCAGACCTCGTTTGGTAGGCATCGGAATAAGGTTTCAGTTTTTATTATCAATAAATATTAAAAAGAGATTTTCGAGTTCGGTTTTGGCGAATGAACTCCGATTCAAAATCCAAAAGTGTCGTTGGGTTCATATGATTATTTATGACTTTTGTGAACTTCAAAAGTGAATTTCGATGTTGTTCGGCTAGTTTCCGCTAAAATGCCGAAAGTTAAATAATTTGACCTTTTTTCATTTAAATCTTGAGTTTCGGGAGTCCAATTTGAGATCCACCTTCACGAGTATGTTACATATATTTTGTATATCTTGTATGCAAAATTTGGAATTATTTCGAATAACGTAGGGTACCGTTTAAATTTTTGTCACGAAAAGAAAAGAAAATAAAATGAAAAGAAAAGATAAAAGAAACAAAAGAAGACAAAAAGAAAAGAAAGTGGGCGGTGGGTAGCTTATCATGTACTGAGCAGAAACAAGGTAATCCTTAGCTAATTATATAGGAATGGAAACAAGAAACGAAACAGAGGGAAACGCGGGGAGGAAGAAAAAATGCCAGAAAATGAGAAAAGGGGCCGAGAAAAAGTAGAATTTTCACCCTAAAACATTCAGGTAATGATCCTAATATATTATTTGAGTTTATTACGTGTGTTTAAATATATTTTGACGGTAGAAATTGAGATATTAGACATCGTCCTAATAAGTTCAATTAATAGTTTAAAGGGTCAAATGGACCCCGATAATGGAATTGAATATATGTTGTACTCAGTGAATTATGGACATCATATAAATGTAATTTATTTGGGGTTTGGTTATGTGACCTTAAACCCTGTATATAGGCCTGACCTACACATTGCGTATGCGAATAGGGTATCAGGTTCCTAATCGGATTGCCCTAAGATATGAGGAATGAAGCCTTTAGCTTAAATTGATATATTTTTCTGCTTATTGAATAGAGTGAGATCGTGTGGCAAGGAAACCAAAGGATAAAGCGGTTGCTGATTAGCCGTACTAACTTTTGGAAGAGGTAAGTGTTTATATCCATTTCTTTGGAGGCACCTGGCCTCGTGGATTTTCTACCACGTGTTCCTTACGTGTGTAGCTGCTGATAGGCGTACTCATTACACCTTAGCTTTGGATTTATATTCTATATTATATGTTATGTCCTGTCATTGGTATTGCATTGAGAATCTGAGTATTGTACTTTGGCTGTGAGTTGGTATATACTTTCTAGTTGTCGATGAGAGTCCTGTGCTGGTGATGGGTTATTATTGCATTCGTATGCACATTGCATCATATTGAGGGTAGGAGGATTCCGCCCTCCGAGCAGGAGGATTCCGCTCCATTGCATCATATTGAGGGTAGGAGGATTCCGCCCTTGGAGCAGGAGGATTCTGCTCTATTGCATCATATTGAGGATAGGAGGATTCTGCCCTCGGAGCAGGAGGATTCCGCTCCATTGCATCATATTGAGGGTAGGAGGAATTCCTCCCTCGGAGCAGGAGGATTCCGCTCCATCTATTTGGCACATATGACACCATTACATCATACTGCATTCATCCCATTTTATTGCACCGTGTGCTGACTATTGTATGACTATCATGCTGTGTTTTGTGTATGCGGTATGTGTACCATATTGTGGACATATTGCAGTTTGCCTATATATTTCTGGCTCGTATTCTGAGTTGCGAGGATCGGGTTTCACGCCGCAACGGTATAAATATACGGATCGGTATGCATGCCGCAACAGTGTAAATATATGGATCGGGTTGCACGCCGAGACAGTATGAATATATGGATCGGGTTGCACGCCGCAACAGGATGTATTTCTGATTGTTTATATGTTCGGGATACCTATATGTTCTGGCTATCTTACGTTCCTGGTTTTAATGAGTTTTTGATTCCATACGTGTTTCTAGTTATTATCTGGCTCTGCCTCTTGATAATTTAAATAAGAGGAATTTTGTTTATCTGTTTCTTTTCTCCCTGGCTAGCTATCCTATTCTTTGAGGTGGCTAGTCTGCCCCACTTATTGAGTCATTTTGACTCACCCTTGTTTGTTCTTTGTTTTTTTGTCTATCTATTTCGTTTTGGCAGGTTCGCTCCAGGATTGAATTCGCCACGTTGTGATAGAGCTAAGACGACTTCAACTGTCAGGATGAGCCAGCTTTTATTCCGGATGGCCACCAGTTTTACGTTTATTATTTCAGTTGCATATTGCTCCCTTCAGGAGGTATTTGTCTTCTTCTGTACTCTTAGATGTCTAGTTTGGATAACCCTAAACCTCGTATGTTGTGTAGCCAGCTGTAATTTCTTTTGTACCGCTTAGAGGTATCAGTATGTTTGTGTTTTGTTTTAAGTATTATCCTTATCTATGAATTGTTATATTTATTTTCCTTATTTAATTGGTAAGGGTTCGCCCGACGGGTCCAGGGGAGGATGTCGGGTGCTCGCACGACCTAACCGGATTTCGGATCGTGTCAGGAATACTCCTGCACTCTCCTGGGCTGGAATACTGCTGCACCCGATATAATGTAAAGATGAGGCGGAATACTCCTGCACTCAATATCTGACATAAGAGCGGAATACTCCTGCTCCTGGGGCGGAATCCTCCTACCCGCAATATGATAAAATGGAGCGAAATCCTCCTGCTCCCGAAATCCTCCTACCCTCAATATGATACAATGGAGCGGAATCCTCATGCTCCTGGGGCGGAATACTCATGCACCCAATATGATATGCAATGTAATGCATATGAATGAAATATAATGCATATGAATGCAATGTGATGCAATAATAACCCTTCACCGGCTCCTGGGGTGGAATACTCCTGCACCCGATATAGTATAAACTAGAGGCGGAATACACCTGCACTCTCTTGGGGCAAAATACTCCTGCACCCGATATAATGTAAAGCTGAGGCGGAATACTCCTGCATTCATTATCTGACATAAGAGCAGAATACTCCTGCTCTTGGGGCGGAATCCTCCTACACTCAATATGATACAATGGAGCGGAATCCTCCTTCTCCTGGGGTGGAATCCTCATACCCTCAATATGATACTATGGAGCGGAATCCTCCTGCTCCTGGGGCGGAATCCTCCTACCCTCAATATGATACAATAGAGCGGTATCCTCCTGCTCCTGAGGCGAAATACTCCTGCACCCAATATGATATGCAATGTAATACATATGAATGCAATGTGATGCAATAATAACCCTTCACCGGCGCGGGACTCTCATCGACAGCTGGGATGTAGATGCCAACTCACAGCCAGAGTACAATACTCAGATCCTCAATGCAATACCAACAACAGGACATAACATATAATATATAATGTAAATCCAAAGCTAAGGCGTAATGAGTACGCCTATCGGCAACTACACACGTAAGGAACACGTGGTATAAAATCCATGAGGTCAGGTGCCTCCAAAGAAATGGATATAAACACTTACCTCTTCCAAAAGTTAGTACGGCTAATCAACAACCGCTTTATCCTTTGGTTTCCTTGCCAAACGATCCCACTCTATTCAATAAGCAGAAAAATATATCAATTTAGGCTAAAGGCTTCATTCCTCACATCTTAGGGCAATCCGGTTAGGAACCTGATACCCTATTCGCATACGCAATACGCAGGTCAGGCCTATGTACAGGGTTTATGGTCACTTAACCAAATCCTAAATAAATTACATTTATATGTTGCGCATAACTCACTGAGTACGAATATATAATCAATTCCATTATCGGGGTCCATTTGACCCTTTAAACTACTAATTGAACTTATTAAAATGATGTATAATATCCCAATTTTTACCGTTAAAATATATCCAAACACACAGAATAAACTCAAATAATGCATTAACATCATTGCCTGAATGTTTCGGGGTGAAAATTCTATCTTTTCTCCGGCTCTTTTCTCATTTTCTGGCATTTTTTTTTACCTTACTGCTTTTTCTCTTGCCTGCTTCTGTATCGTTTTCGTTTTCTATTACCCTTGCTGCTTCGAAATGATGCTTTAGTACTCCCACCACCTTTATCACTTTGTCTTTTTCTTTGTCATTTTTTTGTTTCATTTCTTTTATTTTTTATTTTTTTGGTGACGAAAATTAAAACGGTACCCTGCGATATTTGAATAATTCCAACTTTTGCATAAAAGTTAAACAAAATATATATAGCATACTCGCTAAGGCGGATCTCAAATCGGGTTCCCGAAACTCAAGATGCAAATTTAAATGGAAAAAGGTCAAATTATTTAACTTTCGGCATTTTAGCTGAACTAGCCGAACAAACTCGAAATTTACTTTCAAAAGTTCGCAAAAGTCATAAATAATCATACGAATCCAAAGGCACTTTCGAATTTCGAATCGGAGCTCATTCGCCAAAATTGAGCTCGAAAATCTCTTTTTAATATTTATCGATAATAAAAACTGAAACCTTCTTCTGATGCCTACCAAACGAGGTCTAATTTAGCTCAAACTTTATAGATAAGTCTCAATGGACCTTACGAATATTTTAAAATTATCGGCACGTCAATCGGAGTCTTAACTTCCGAAATGACTAACCGAGGTCATTTCAATGCAGTTTCATAAACTCCCAAAAAAGTGTGCAATACTATTGACAAAATCCAAAGAGATTTTATTTGGGGTACAACTCCAGAAAAAATCTAAAATTCTCCTCCTAAGTTGGGATATTTTAACCCTAGAAAAATCATAAGGAGGATTTGACATGATTAAAGCTAAATCCAAAAATCTTGCTTTCCTGGAAAATTTAGCCTGGTGCCTTATCTCAAAGCCTTATACTATTTGGGATAAAACTCTTACTGCAAAATACACTACCATGGACCCCAATTCTAACACAATTTTCACTAAATCTTCCTACAAAGGCACATGAAAAAATATCCTTACAGGTCTAGATCTTTGCAAAAGAGGAACCTATTGGTCCATTGGTAATAGGAAATCCATGAAGTTCTGGGACATTGAATGGGTTCCCAGTCAGACTATGAGACCCTTGATCCATGGCCCTCTAACAGAAGGAGAGGAGAATCTCACAATAGATAAACTCAACTCCAATGGGAAACGAGTCCTATCAAAACTTTCTTTCTCTTTCCCACACTTTATAAAACACATTATTACAAACACTCACCTCCCTTCACTCTCAAATGACAATGACAAAGCATGCTGGAAACTATCTAGCAATGGCCAATTCACCATGAAATCAGCCAGGAAAACTATTGAAAGTAATCCTCTAATATCTTCATCACTTGGATTTGAGATCTTCTAACATTGAATAAAATTAAATTCTTCCTTTGATTGTGCTATCATGACCGTCTTCCTTCAAGATTTTATCTTCATCATATAGGTATCAATATTAGTCTTAAATGTCCTTCGAGCCCTAATAAGTATGAAATATTTCCCTATATATTCCTTTTATGTAAAAGGATGTCTCCAATTTGGCATGATCTTCTTATCAATACAAGCTCCTACAATCAATAGAACATCCACTGACTAGAGTGGATCCATCAAACCCCTGGTCACTTCTCTCACAATTACTATGATTGGAATACATTTTCCCTTTTCTTTTGTGGAACATTTGGATAAATCAAAATAACTTACAAATGATCCTTCTCTTCCTCTGATCCATAAGCGTGCTATGAAATATATCTTTTTAGCTAGATGATAAGTTGGTATTTACCAATTTAAAGGCTACTTTAAGCTTTCGTTTTTGAATCCAAAGGCAACATTATGTGCTACTAATGCCATGAATTGCTTAGCTTCAGGTTATGACAAATTTACAAGAGTGATTGACTAAAAAGTGAAGCTAAAAATAAAGAAGAGAGCCAAAGTATGACGAAATGCAGCTGAGCAAGAAGGTGTGCCCCACCTTCTGGGACGCAGAAGAATACAAAGTTTGAATGAATGAGGGCACCCTGCCCTAATTAGAGGGCGCCCCGCCTCCAGAGATATAGAAGTAAGAATTCTGAAGCTACAAGGGGACGCCCAGCCCTTACCTGCAGAACAAAGTGAAAATCAGCTGAGTCTTAGAGAGGTCGGACCGCCCCATGGCCTTGGGCTGGCGGGCCGCCCATGAAAAACTAGTAATTAGTTTTCAGCTATGTATAAATAGAACAAACTAGAGTTTTAACACTATTCTATTCTATATTTTACATTATACTCTTAGAGACAAGTTTGGAAGATAAGATTGGAGGTTTTCATTGATTTGTAAGCTTCATTACTTGTACTTTTGAATCATTAATCATATATCAAACACATATTTCATGTTTGAATCCATTATATCTTTTTATTACATGTTCTTGTGTTTGATTCAAACCCGGAGTATGAGTAGCTAAATTCATAACTGGGGGTGTAAATGTGCTATAAGTAGTTGAAAATCAATGAGTGTTGTTTAAATTCACCATACATAACATAAGTAACAATTATCCAACTCCCATTACATTAACATCAAAATCTTGATATTCATCATATTAGGGTTTAATTTCTACGTTGCTGGCTAAAGACTCAGGAGAGATTAGCTAGTGTAGATTACCGGAGTTGGCAAGGATTTGGATTTTATTGGCTAAGACTTAGCCTAACCCATCTAAAAGGGGTTACATTTGGAGGAGGTCTCATTTTCTTGGGTCCAGGAGTTAGAGATTTATGCGCTTAACTATGGCTTTGGCGAGCGTAGTGAGGTAGACCCCTCTTAGGCCTGGCGGATTCTAGGGGTTAGATAGGTGAAACTACTCTACCCTTGGACACCGTCGTTAGCTATTTACGCCTTTAGCTTCTTATTATAGAACCAATTACGTGTTTTTAATTTACATGATTTGTAGTTTATGATAGCTTTACAACAAAATTCCTACCCCTAGGACTCTTAACTATTATCACTTGACTATCTATTTGCGACTCTCTCACTTGAGCGGCTAGTTTCCTTGGGAAATCGACCCCGACTCTTATCGGGTATATATCTTTGACAACCGCCTTTACCATTAATGGTGTAGAATTGAGCGCGGATCACTAGACATCAATCTTCAGCATCTCAAACTCTCACTCTTAACCTAAAATGGCACCAACCTCCCCCTACACAATATAAGTTGAACATAGATGGATCAAATAAATTAGGTAAAGATGGCACATGAGGTTTTATAAGGAATCACAAAGGAGAATGGATCTTGGGTTTCTATAACCATGTCTATTCCACTAGTAATACTAAAACTGAGCTTCTAGCTCTTTGGCATGGGCTTAATATCATAAAAGATAATGATTTTCTTCCCACCATAATAGAAACTTACTCCTCAGATGTTGTTGCTCTAATGACTGACCAAAATGCTAATGGTAATGCTTTGACTAATGATTGCAGAAACTTAATGATTGCAGAAACTTGACGGAGAGCATGAGAAGCCTAGAAATTAGACATTGCTTCAGAGAACAAAACAATGTAGCTGATTTGTTGGCAAAAGAAGGACTGGATAGAGTTGCTTTTTCTACTTTTTTTATGTGTGATCAACGACCTACTACTAGTATTTTACTTTCGTGTTTAATTAATGATGCAAATGGGTGTATGTACCCAAGAAATATCTCTTTTGAATTACGTACTGTATTGGCCAATCTTGGCAACTTTGATGCTCATTAGGTAGTCTTGCCTGTTGCTAGCACACCGTAGTATCTATAATATTTTGTATTTCTACAAAAATGAAGAAGTGTATGTTTCGGTATCTTCTCATCGCCTTTCTGTATCTGATATCTCACCCTTTCCTGTCAGATTTCTCATCCCCCGTACCTTCTCTGGATCAGCGTTGCTTTGATCTTGTAATTTAGTTGCTTTAATTTATCAATACTATCAATATTGTCATGTTATTGTGTGCTTGGTATAGTGTACAATATGGATCGATAGGACATTACAGCTCCCTCCCAGGAACATGAACTACTTCTATATGTGAGTATGTATATAGCTCTATTATTCCATAATGTTACACCAGATCTTATGACAGTTGGGCAATCAAATCAAAAAAGAATAAAAGGAAACAAAAGACAAATAAGACAACAATCGAGGTGTTATTAGGAATTTTCCAAGTTGTAAAAAATGAGAGCAACTAGTTTAGCAGGACCAGATGGGTACAATGGTATGTTTTACCAAAAGTGCTGGGATATCATAAAAGAAGATCTTATTGCATTTGTACAACATTTTTTCAATGGAGCAGGTCTTACTAAATTTTATTCTCATACCTGTTTGTCTCTAATCCCACAAGTGGATTCTCCATCTATATTCTACCAATTAGTTTGAGTAAGTTTTCTAGTAAGATAATCTCCAAGATCATTTCAAAAAGGCTCAATCTAATGTTACCAAAGGTGATATTAGAAAATCAGTCCGGATTCGTCAAAAGAAGGTCTATTATTGAAAATGTCCTCATGGCTCAAGAAATTGTGCAGGAAACCAGTAAAATAAATATAGAGGGTAATATGGTTATCAAGTTGGACATGGAGAAGGCATACAACAGGATGTCTTGGATCTTTCTTACGATGATGCTGAGAAGTTTTGGCTTTTTAGAGGTTTTTATTGATATAGTTTGGAATATCATGTCAAATGTATGGTACTCTGTTATAATAAATGGCAAAAGACAAAGTTTTTTTTTTACATCATCTCAGGGTCTTAAACAAGGAGATCCACTTTCACCTTCCTTATTCATTTTGGAAGCAAAGGTATTATCAAGAATGCTGAAGAGTCTAGTCTTTAATGACAACTTTATTCCTTTCTCTATGCAAGCTAGAGGACCAATTGTGAATCACTTGGCCTATGCTGATGATATTGTTATATTCACTGCTGATAACAATAATTCAGTTAGGTCGGTTATGAAACAATTGAGCATGCATGCGATGTCTGGTCAGAAAGTAAACAAGTATAAGAGCTTCTGCTTGACTGATTCTAAAGCTTCTACTTCGAGGTGGAAGAGTATAAGAGCATAAGAGCTTCTCCAGATATCATTTTGTGGGAAATTTGGAAGAGTAGATGTTCTTGCAAATATGGGGATCAAAGAACTTTTAAGCACAATAGTATAATTTATAGCATTTTCTGAAACATCAAAGCAGCTCTTGGAAGGGCATATCCTAACTCTGACACTAAATTGTCTTGGCATAAAATGTTCCTTACAGGTCTAGATCTTTGCAAAAGAGGAACCTATTGGTCCATTGGTAATAGGAAATCCATGAAGTTCTGGGACATTGAATGGGTTCCCAGTCAGACTATGAGACCCTTGATCCATGGCCCTCTAACAGAAGGAGAGGAGAATCTCACAATAGATAAACTCAACTCCAATGGGAAACGAGTCCTATCAAAACTTTCTTTCTCTTTCCCACACTTTATAAAACACATTATTACAAACACTCACCTCCCTTCACTCTCAAATGACAATGACAAAGCATGCTGGAAACTATCTAGCAATGGCCAATTCACCATGAAATCAGCCAGGAAAACTATTGAAAGTAATCCTCTAATATCTTCATCACTTGGATTTGAGATCTTCTAACATTGAATAAAATTAAATTCTTCCTTTGATTGTGCTATCATGACCGTCTTCCTTCAAGAGTTTATCTTCATCATATAGGTATCAATATTAGTCTTAAATGTCCTTCGAGCCCTAATAAGTATGAAATATTTCCCTATATATTCCTTTTATGTAAAAGGATGTCTCCAATTTGGCATGATCTTCTTATCAATACAAGCTCCTACAATCAATAGAACATCCACTGACTAGAGTGGATCCATCAAACCCCTGGTCACTTCTCTCACAATTACTATGATTGGAATACATTTTCCCTTTTCTTTTGTGGAACATTTGGATAAATCAAAATAACTTACAAATGATCCTTCTCTTCCTCTGATCCATAAGCGTGCTATGAAATATATCTTTTTAGCTAGATGATAAGTTGGTATTTACCAATTTAAAGGCTACTTTAAGCTTTCGTTTTTGAATCCAAAGGCAACATTATGTGCTACTAATGCCATGAATTGCTTAGCTTCAGGTTATGACAAATTTACAAGAGTGATTGACTAAAAAGTGAAGCTAAAAATAAAGAAGAGAGCCAAAGTATGACGAAATGCAGCTGAGCAAGAAGGTGTGCCCCACCTTCTGGGACGCAGAAGAATACAAAGTTTGAATGAATGAGGGCACCCTGCCCTAATTAGAGGGCGCCCCGCCTCCAGAGATATAGAAGTAAGAATTCTGAAGCTACAAGGGGACGCCCAGCCCTTACCTGCAGAACAAAGTGAAAATCAGCTGAGTCTTAGAGAGGTCGGACCGCCCCATGGCCTTGGGCTGGCGGGCCGCCCATGAAAAACTAGTAATTAGTTTTCAGCTATGTATAAATAGAACAAACTAGAGTTTTAACACTATTCTATTCTATATTTTACATTATACTCTTAGAGACAAGTTTGGAAGATAAGATTGGAGGTTTTCATTGATTTGTAAGCTTCATTACTTGTACTTTTGAATCATTAATCATATATCAAACACATATTTCATGTTTGAATCCATTATATCTTTTTATTACATGTTCTTGTGTTTGATTCAAACCCGGAGTATGAGTAGCTAAATTCATAACTGGGGGTGTAAATGTGCTATAAGTAGTTGAAAATCAATGAGTGTTGTTTAAATTCACCATACATAACATAAGTAACAATTATCCAACTCCCATTACATTAACATCAAAATCTTGATATTCATCATATTAGGGTTTAATTTCTACGTTGCTGGCTAAAGACTCAGGAGAGATTAGCTAGTGTAGATTACCGGAGTTGGCAAGGATTTGGATTTTATTGGCTAAGACTTAGCCTAACCCATCTAAAAGGGGTTACATTTGGAGGAGGTCTCATTTTCTTGGGTCCAGGAGTTAGAGATTTATGCGCTTAACTATGGCTTTGGCGAGCGTAGTGAGGTAGACCCCTCTTAGGCCTGGCGGATTCTAGGGGTTAGATAGGTGAAACTACTCTACCCTTGGACACCGTCGTTAGCTATTTACGCCTTTAGCTTCTTATTATAGAACCAATTACGTGTTTTTAATTTACATGATTTGTAGTTTATGATAGCTTTACAACAAAATTCCTACCCCTAGGACTCTTAACTATTATCACTTGACTATCTATTTGCGACTCTCTCACTTGAGCGGCTAGTTTCCTTGGGAAATCGACCCCGACTCTTATCGGGTATATATCTTTGACAACCGCCTTTACCATTAATGGTGTAGAATTGAGCGCGGATCACTAGACATCAATCTTCAGCATCTCAAACTCTCACTCTTAACCTAAAATGGCACCAACCTCCCCCTACACAATATAAGTTGAACATAGATGGATCAAATAAATTAGGTAAAGATGGCACATGAGGTTTTATAAGGAATCACAAAGGAGAATGGATCTTGGGTTTCTATAACCATGTCTATTCCACTAGTAATACTAAAACTGAGCTTCTAGCTCTTTGGCATGGGCTTAATATCATAAAAGATAATGATTTTCTTCCCACCATAATAGAAACTTACTCCTCAGATGTTGTTGCTCTAATGACTGACCAAAATGCTAATGGTAATGCTTTGACTAATGATTGCAGAAACTTAATGATTGCAGAAACTTGACGGAGAGCATGAGAAGCCTAGAAATTAGACATTGCTTCAGAGAACAAAACAATGTAGCTGATTTGTTGGCAAAAGAAGGACTGGATAGAGTTGCTTTTTCTACTTTTTTTATGTGTGATCAACGACCTACTACTAGTATTTTACTTTCGTGTTTAATTAATGATGCAAATGGGTGTATGTACCCAAGAAATATCTCTTTTGAATTACGTACTGTATTGGCCAATCTTGGCAACTTTGATGCTCATTAGGTAGTCTTGCCTGTTGCTAGCACACCGTAGTATCTATAATATTTTGTATTTCTACAAAAATGAAGAAGTGTATGTTTCGGTATCTTCTCATCGCCTTTCTGTATCTGATATCTCACCCTTTCCTGTCAGATTTCTCATCCCCCGTACCTTCTCTGGATCAGCGTTGCTTTGATCTTGTAATTTAGTTGCTTTAATTTATCAATACTATCAATATTGTCATGTTATTGTGTGCTTGGTATAGTGTACAATATGGATCGATAGGACATTACAGCTCCCTCCCAGGAACATGAACTACTTCTATATGTGAGTATGTATATAGCTCTATTATTCCATAATGTTACACCAGATCTTATGACAGTTGGGCAATCAAATCAAAAAAGAATAAAAGGAAACAAAAGACAAATAAGACAACAATCGAGGTGTTATTAGGAATTTTCCAAGTTGTAAAAAATGAGAGCAACTAGTTTAGCAGGACCAGATGGGTACAATGGTATGTTTTACCAAAAGTGCTGGGATATCATAAAAGAAGATCTTATTGCATTTGTACAACATTTTTTCAATGGAGCAGGTCTTACTAAATTTTATTCTCATACCTGTTTGTCTCTAATCCCACAAGTGGATTCTCCATCTATATTCTACCAATTAGTTTGAGTAAGTTTTCTAGTAAGATAATCTCCAAGATCATTTCAAAAAGGCTCAATCTAATGTTACCAAAGGTGATATTAGAAAATCAGTCCGGATTCGTCAAAAGAAGGTCTATTATTGAAAATGTCCTCATGGCTCAAGAAATTGTGCAGGAAACCAGTAAAATAAATATAGAGGGTAATATGGTTATCAAGTTGGACATGGAGAAGGCATACAACAGGATGTCTTGGATCTTTCTTACGATGATGCTGAGAAGTTTTGGCTTTTTAGAGGTTTTTATTGATATAGTTTGGAATATCATGTCAAATGTATGGTACTCTGTTATAATAAATGGCAAAAGACAAAGTTTTTTTTTTACATCATCTCAGGGTCTTAAACAAGGAGATCCACTTTCACCTTCCTTATTCATTTTGGAAGCAAAGGTATTATCAAGAATGCTGAAGAGTCTAGTCTTTAATGACAACTTTATTCCTTTCTCTATGCAAGCTAGAGGACCAATTGTGAATCACTTGGCCTATGCTGATGATATTGTTATATTCACTGCTGATAACAATAATTCAGTTAGGTCGGTTATGAAACAATTGAGCATGCATGCGATGTCTGGTCAGAAAGTAAACAAGTATAAGAGCTTCTGCTTGACTGATTCTAAAGCTTCTACTTCGAGGTGGAAGAGTATAAGAGCATAAGAGCTTCTCCAGATATCATTTTGTGGGAAATTTGGAAGAGTAGATGTTCTTGCAAATATGGGGATCAAAGAACTTTTAAGCACAATAGTATAATTTATAGCATTTTCTGAAACATCAAAGCAGCTCTTGGAAGGGCATATCCTAACTCTGACACTAAATTGTCTTGGCATAAACTATGTGATATAGTGCAACCTCTTAGACAGGTGAAAAAAATGGCAACACGTGACATGGAAATTTCCAACTGATGGCTATAAAGTTAATACATATGGAAGCTACATGAAATCTAAAGGACTTGCTGGAATTGAGGGCATAATTAGAGATGCACAAGCTGAACTGATATTAGCTTTTGCTGTTTCTGTCGAGTGCAGTAATAATCAAGCTGAGGCCATGCTTTTTTTTTTTTTTTTTTTTTTTTTGGGGAGTAATCTGTTGCATAAGATTGAGAATAAATAACTTTATTTTAGAAGTTGATTCAGTGCTAATTACAAATATAATCAAGAACCAAGGAACTGACAATTTAAAATTAAAAATGGTCATTGAAGACACTCTACAGAGTTTGTGCCAAGCAGATGTGCAGATTGTTCGTTTCTATAGGGAGGTCAATCAAATTGCAGATGGATTGGCAAAATATGCTACTACTTTGAAGGAGGAAAAGATTTATAACTCTTTCCAACAACTGCCAGCATGTTGCAAAGGTCCTTTTCAATTAGATAAATGACAGTTTCCAAGCATTAGGAGTAGGCTTGACAAAGCAAACTTTTTTGTAAGCTAATTGTGCAATAGGGAAGGAACTTCACTGTATAGTACCTCCTTCCCATGACCACTCTTTTTTGTTGTTATTTGTTTTAGTGCTGTTTATGAGGCCAGGTTAAGCCCTACTCTGGTTTTAATGATCAATACAACAAGTCAGTTCCAATTTTAAAAAAAACATTTGACATTTTTATTTGGCATTTGTTAAGGGTAACTAGTTAAGTATTACAACTGGAACGATCCAACTCTTTTTTCTTTTTTTTTTTCAAACTCTCATTTTCCTGATTTAGAAGCATGCTTCATTTCCAATAGTTCTTGTAATAGTGTACTTTTTTTTTTCTCACTAGTTGTGTATTGCCGCAAGCTTACGTCCGTTTGCTTTTGGATCTAGTAGCTAGTATCATCTTGTAGCACTCATAGAAATATAAGTGTGAAAAAATATTGATTTATCTTGAGTTGAAACTTGAAAGAAGAAAGTGATCGAAATACAATGAACTTTAATCAAAGCACCACTTCGAATAGATATTTTAAGACATCAAGAAAACTTATTTCTTGTTATACCGTAATCTTTCTTATAACCGCGATACGAAAAGTAAGTAACCTTTTTCTTGCACCACATTCACGGTGTTTTCTCTTTGCATTTCTGAATCAATGGAAAATGAATTCCTGCATTGACATTCATATGGTTTGCCTCTTTTCTCTTGGTAATTTATATATTGCGTTTTTTTTAGTTATTCCTCAATAATCATCCTCAGTTTCTCGTCCATAAATCATGTGAGGTATCACATAAGATTGAAGAAAATAAAAAGGGGGGAGAGTGAGAGAGGATCGGAATCGCCAATGAAAAGAAAAAAATGAAGAAACGATTCTTGCTTCAGATAAACAAAGATGACAAGAAGAAAATACTTAACAAAGATGAGTAGAAGACAAGAGTCTGCACTTTAATCTACATAAGAATAGACGAGGCCTCTTAATTAATAGAAGCTCATCCGATCCCTCAAGTTCTTTGGTACCCTAACACAACTATCTTGATCATATATAGCAGCAAAGTTAGTTTCCTAGAATGTAATGCTTTCACCTTGCAATGCATACTTGCTTTCATCAACATACTGCCCAAATATAAAAGAAGATTCAGCCTTTATTAGATCAAATAAGTAACAGAATAGAAAGATAGTTCCAAGGTAAAAAGTACAAAGTTAGCTATTAGTAGCAAGGAATACACCAAATAGCCTCGAAGAAAATAAGCAGTCAGTAACTAGATTATATCTCAAAGCTTATCCTTCGTTAAATAATTCCTTGGTTTAGGAGTCGTTCGGTAGCGTTAATGAGGGTATTATTTAATAGGGCTATAAATTGATGTCATGTGTCCACCTACTTAAGTTATGGAAGAGATTATTTTAATTTTAATTACTAAACAACTAAATATGGTAGTGTAGTAATTAAGTAAACAACAATTTATAGCCCTGATAAAAAACTAACCCCAAGGGCTACACCTAAGCGTCATTGGTGCATTCACATACCACAATATGCATCTCTCTACTGCTCTTTTATCTATATGCACAACATCTCTATTCTTACTCTAACTATAGGCAGAACATCCTCCTTACTGTTCAAGAAGAGAAAATAGTCCAGTACTTTTTAGTTAAATTTCAAGATACCCAAATAATAGAGTCAAGATAACTGCTCTTACGAAAGTTGAATTGTTTCTTGAAAAAAAGGTGTAAAATAGGAAAACGACTAACAAGAAACCAAGCAAGATGGAGATAGAATTTAAATGCATTTAATAGAAATGTATAGAATGTAACTCTTACAGGTAATTAATTAACAAATGATAATCTTCATGTTAGTAATTTCAGCCTCCGTTCACGTCTGTGGTCCGTCCTGTAGAAAGGGAGAAACCAGACTCTTAACGTAAATTTCTGCCTCCATAAATGGAAGAAGGTTAGTAACATCTAAATATCTGATTGAGTCCTCCTTTGGATTGTATTCCATGAAACGTGATCCAAGCTGAAACAAAATTGCACCCCCATTTGATATAAAAATGGGTGGATGCTGAAAATATCTTGTGTAATCATCAATACTAGAGTTGATGGTAAACATCTTTGTCCAAGATTCTTTTACCCCATATTCTTTCATAACCCAAACATCTACATGAATCCATGTACGAAGAGATAACATAGAAAGATCACTTCCAAACACTGCTAACACCAAAGCACCGTATCCTTTAGAGTAGAAGGGATGCTCTATCATTGCCCATTTCTCATCAGCCAAATCGATAGAATAGATGAACCAACCTCTGTCAAGCCAATGGAACTTCCCATTCACAAACTTACCAGGAGCATTCAACAACTCCTTGCCATGAAAATCATCGACACGTCTCCAAGAATCACTTTTTAAGCTATATATTTTGACCTCAACACGACTCATAAGTTGATTTATGTAAATAGGGAATACACCGACTACTTTGTAATCATTCTGGAACACATCATATGCGAAACCAAATTGGAAATAAACTTGTTCATCCTCGCGGCTTACATTAAGTGTACAATTAGGCAACTTCTTATACTTCCTAGTAGATGGATTCCATAAAAACAAGTCATACGATTCGTCAACTAATCTAATGCCAAGACATATCAATCCATTAACAGAACCCACAATCCAAGGATAAACCTTGGGATCTTTACCAGGATAATCTAAATCAAATGCCTCAGTAACAGAATCATAAAGTAAAGTGCTAAGAGAACAGTCCTTAACACCGTGGTAATCCCTGCTAGCATCAGAACATTTAAACATAACCCCATGATGGATGCAGTCCTTGTTATTAGTGGACGATAAGAGATGAGCCTTCACAAATTCAGGACTAGAGATTAGAGAACCCCAAGACTTTAAAACGCACCTGAATCGCAAGAGGGATTTCACTGGAAGCTTAAACAAGATTTCTGTGATGAGTTCTGCGGGAACGGCAGGCATTAAATCTTGGCTTGAAGAAGGAGCAGGGTTTGAGGGCTTCTTCCCTTTTGGCCGGGCGGATTCATCCATTTTTGCAATGGAAAAGACTACGAGCTGAAATCCTAAAGAAGTGATTTATATGATACGTGTGCATTAGATATAGAGGGGGGAGGGGGTTGGGGGAATAGTGGGTAATGCATTTAAGTATTTTCATTTGAATTACTTATGTAAGAGAATATAATGTCTACTCCTATTACATACGCATATGTGTTAGGGGAAAAGGGTTTTACTTAACCATAATGTAGTTTATACCAATCTAATTTAAATTCCTTTTAAGAGCGTATGATTAATTTGAAATTATGCCTTTGTCAGCAGGCTTTAAACTGATGATATGCTTACGCTGCTATTCACACATCACAAATTATGCTTTGTGGAAACTTAAATCATTTTAATTAAATCTTATAACGCTCTTAGTAAAATAAGACTATAAGATTTTGATTTATCTTGAGTTGAAAATTAGCTTAAAACAAGAAAGTGAAATATTATGAATGGTAATTAGACGAGAGTTAATTTTCACTCAGTCACTAAAAAAATTTGTGTAAATTAAAATTAGAAACACCTGGAATATTTTTGGCATAACAAAAAAATCAGTCTACTACTTAAAATATCTCCAAACAGAGAATCTAACACCAGATTTAGCAGTCAAGGAAAACTATTTTCATAATATTATACGGTAGTCTTTCATTTTATGACCAAGATAAGAACAAAATATCGACACGTCAATAGATTACCACAATCCAAGGTATAGTAGATTATTTTCTGTTATTAGTGCCAGTATATCTGCATTATTACTTTTTTTAATAAGTAAATACCACTAAGCACATAGCTTAACGGCTAATTTTATTAATAAATAAATAAAAAATAATAATACGGTCTTTACAATCATGAATGAAATACAAACTTGCTAAGACTAAATATGAATGAAATACAAATTTGCTAAGACTAAATAATGCGTAAGTAGTGGTATTATAGCAACATACCCAAGCATTGTGTTCACTTCATTGGGTTGAGTACCATACAATGCTAATACCACCAATTGAAACAAATTTAATACTTAGGTAATGCGCTTTACATGAATCACCACACTACTTAAGAATAATATGTATGAAAAACTAATGAAATATGTAGCTAAATACTTGATTAAAGCTAAGCAAAAAAATCTTGAAGTTCATTCTTGAATATGTTGCATTGCATCCATAATGAAGCATCCGAAAGTAGAGCAAAAAAATGAAGTGGTAGCCCTCACATAATAGCTTGTTGAGGAGTTTACAAATCTGCTTGCACCCTTGTATTTCCTCCGGCGTGCACATAGCAGCCCCTCGCTCGCCAAGGACGCTCGTTGAGGAGAGCAAAAATCTGCCCGCAAATTTCCCCCTCAGCTTCGCTCGTTGACTTAGCTCGCTGAGGTAAGCAGAATTCTGCCCAATCAAAAACTGTCCGCACCCCTTCACAATTTTTCTCGCTGGCTGCGCTCGCTGAGACGAGTGAAATTCTGCCCAGCTGCTGTCAAGACCCTCTCGCTGCCTCACCTTGCTTGCTGAGTTGCTCGCTAGGCGAGCTGAAAATATGGATGGTCGTTGCCATAACTTAATGTAGCTCGTCCAGGAGCTCGTTGAGTAGTGCGAAATTCTGGGCAACCAACAAATTCTACCTCGCAATGAACAGCCCCAAGTCGTATTCAAGCAATCCAAAAATAAATGAACCAACAAATTGCATAAATCCATGAATAATTTCCATTCCAAAGCATTGCATACTTCCATCCAAACCACCATGAGAATGATGAATCTTCATAGCATGACTTAGAAGTATGAGAGCATTTACAAAAAGGAAAATAACGTTAGTAGTAAAAGCCTCCACGCTCTCCTCTATATAGCTTCACGCATGAAGGAAGATTCCACCTCCCTTATTTCTATACATTCCTCCTCGGCCTAGTGCGAATGCATTATTACTTTTTCAAAAAACCCTTAATTTCATGTTCTTTTTTTCCATTTTTTTCCACTAGACAAATTTATCATCTATAAAAGGTGGTGGTTAAAATTTTCTTCTATAAAAAGAGTTGTGATTAGCCTTTCTGTACCTCATCTCGGTCTTGATGATGCATTTGCATTTATAAGGCTTAATTTATTCAAATTTGACATTCATCAAGCAAGTAAATTATTCTTGATCTATCACGGTCAGCTCTTCTTCACCTTCTATTCCTTCCCTTTATTAATAACTAGTATACTTACCCGCGCAACTTAAAAACGAAATCAAAATATGACTTAACATTAATTTCATAATAATTTCTATCTAAAAAATAATATTAACTAATTCATCATTTCATAATAGCACATCTTTCATGATTGCCTTATATACTATTATACTATGTAAAGTAGAATAAAATAACTCTGTGTGGTTTTAATGAGATTAAGAGCATGTTTGGCATTGCTGCAAAAAACGGATTATTTTGAGAAGTGCTTTTTGCATAAGTACTTTTAAAAAAAATACTTTTAGATAATAAACAGTTTATGTTTGGACAACTCATCGGAGAAGCACTTTTGATAAATAACTTGTATTTGACTAATCTTTATGAAAAGTACTTTTGAGTGTCAAATTATGAAATGGACATCCAAGTTCATTTTACATTTGGCTTAATAGAAACAAAAAAATAATTTTAAATGTTTATCATAAAAGACTTAAATTAAAAAAAAATTATTTTGTTATAATATAAAACATAAAGTAAAAGATATAAATTTAAGTTATTGAACAACATAAAATACAGTTAATCAAAGTGATAACTGAATTAGAAATTTTTAGTAATTACTTACTTTTAAAAGATGATTTAAAGAATAGAGGATCCTACGTACGGTTGACAGAAATACCTATAAATAAAAAAATATTCCTAAGAGGGAGATGATTTGTAAAAGTGCGTAGTAAGAAAAAAATAGGAAAAAGAAAAATATAATTTTATTTTGAGAGATATATGGTTAATTTATAAGGACTGATTTGGTAAATATGAATTTTTGGTAAGGATATTTTTGTCTTGAAAAAATTAATAAACTGCTTCTAGTTCTGCTTCTTGGAAGAAGAAGATATTTGTAGCTTCTCCTCAACAATATAAAACTACTTCTAGTTCTACCTAAAAGTACTTTTTCTTGGTTGCCAAATACCTCAAATATTCAAAAAAAGTATTTTTTTTTTTTTGTAAAAAAAAGCACTAAGTTTTGGAGCAGCAATGCCAAACAGGCTATAAATTAATAAACATTTTTTTAAAAAGAAATTGTAAACAATTTAATTCAATGAATTAATCAATATAGTTAACCTTATTGGCAATAATGTTTGAAGTTCTAACCTCTTTACCAACTTTGTCAAAATGTTGTTTATATATATCGTTAATACATAGGTTCTACCTAATGAAACTTCTATTAAGATACATGATACGAATAATCTAACTTTGAAATTTCAATCAAATTTTTGCATTAAATGTTTAGATGTAACTTAGAAAAATAATATGTTTCCAACACTCAATATGTAGAAGGAAATATATGTAACTTTCGTCCTCTAACCTTCCCTTTCTAATTAAAGAAAATTCGTAGTTCCACAATGAACAACTTAATGAATAAGGAAGAAATTCAAAGGTATAGCACCATTATAAAACTGTGAATGCATTACACTGTTTTATAAATAGGTTAGAAGATCCTGAATAAAATTAACATACCCAACTTATTTGATGCACGCAGAGTGCTTCCATGAGAAATATCTCCTCAACAAAATGAAGCAATATATATATATATATCAACCAAAAGTTGCTCTCCATCTTTTTTTGTTGGCTACCAAATCATTATGATCCATTCTCCCTGGGGTCAGTCCTTTAATCTGGTGCAAACTAACATCCTAAAAATAATACTAATATTCAACCATGACCTAAAAGGGTAGTTTAGAGAACCGGCAACTGGAAATTATCAGACAATGAATAGAAGTGGATATTGATAATAACTATAACAGAGTTTTTTAGCAGCTAAAATATAATAGATGAAGAACTTGATATAGATAGTTGCCAACTACAAGAAAAAGATGCCAGGATGAATATTACATGTTCTTGCCTCTATAAAAGTCAGAAAATTGTGTACCATTAAATTAAAATTTCAATTATACAGCAAACAAAAACATGTCATACCGATTTCAAATGCAGCAACAGAAGTAACTCAATGCCATCTCTAACTGTACATACAAAATTTATGATTGAGAAAGTAGAAATTAATTAAATAAAATCTGTAATTGGACAAATGATACTGAACGTCAGTGATCAAATTATATAGTAGTAGTGCTCAGTGTTAAATTGTAAAGAAATCCATTAAATTCCTTAATCATGTAATGACATTCCGTTCTTCCGTTTCCAAATTAATTGAGTCCTTTATGTGAAATAGTTGTGGCTATTAATCTACTTCAAAGCAGTGTTTTAATGCTTCTTTAATAGAGACTTTATAGTCATGTAAAGTGATTTCAATTGAATTTTTAGAAGAATAAAGTGGTGAGAAGTCCAAAAAAAAGAGAAAAAAGATAATTCAATTCCTTAGCTTTAGAGAGTGCCAAGTCATCTTTTTTGAGGCTCAGCTATATATATATATATATATATATATATATATTGATTCAAGGCAAATTAATCATACAGAGAACTCAAATGAGATACTCGTTTTACCACATCAAATTAAATGTTCAATAATGATATTAAGATATTCCTATAATTTAGTACAAGTACTGTTTTCAGAATTAAGATGACAAAATTAAAGTACTTTCATCAACTTGTCCTCGACATATATGATTTCTTGAATCTTTTGTTAAATCTTATAGCTTGATTGATAGCAAATGCAATATTCCTCACTTGGAAAACAATAAGTAAACAGACATAATTTATAGCAATTGCAAGAAGGTTTCACATCCGAAGACACGTTAAAGGGAAAGGAATCAATGCTTATCTATTCGCTTCATAAATCATATCAATAAACTATCAAAATAATTTCAATTGCATGATAGTTCAAGCTTAAAAGCCTTTTCGTCCCCATTCTGCATCATATATAGGGGATATCTCACACTACTAAAAAAAACTGAATCTGCGACTACCAAATCGGTCGCCGATCGGTCGCCAGGTCGACCGATCGGCGACCGATACGGGTAGTCGGAAAATTCATGGTAGCAAATAGCCCTGCGACCGAAAAACGGTCGATATTTCGACCACCATGCGACCGACTTTCGGTCGCACAATAGCTCACATACAATGACCAACTATGCGACCGATTTTCGGTCGCACATCCTAGTGCGACCGAAAATCGGTCGCATACTTGGTCTCATTTGTGGGAATTAATGGTGACCAAGTATGCGACCGAAATTCGGTCGCACAGAATGTGCGACCGAAAATCGGTCGCATACATGGTCTCTGTTGTGACCGCTATGCGACCGAAAATCGGTCGCCAAACCTGTAAAAACCTGCAATAAAAATCCTGCAATCAGGCACATCGCAACAACAAAAACCAGCAAAAAACAGCACCTGGACAGCAATAAACAGCAATAAAACAGCAATTTATCAACTAAGTAAGCACGTCACAATCAGCAAATGATATTACATAAATCATATTGTGTGTTTATGTACATTACAGTAGGTAATTAATAATAAACTACAAAGTACAAATTGGTTCAATCAACTTCATCATCCGATTCATAGTGACTAGCAATTTCATCCTCGGACGGCTCGTCACTATCTATGTTTTCATCAGCCTCGCAAGCCCTTGAAGTTCCTTCTCCAAAACTAGCCGTGTTTTTTGCACGGCTAAATTCAGATGCAGCCACCGGGTCATACGTCCCATCAATATGTTGCAAATTGTCTGCAAGTTCATTATCCGCTACCAATGGAACAGATGAGACCTCATTCTGGTATGCAACATCTAACCTATCAGGTACTTCAATTAATCCCACCGGTTTTCCCTTAAGAACCGCCCACCACTTGGATTTGGCCTTTGCTTTTGATGCGTTCTTCGTCCGAGGGTAAGGAACAAACCACACTTGTTTTACATTCTGTGCAATGATGAAAGGATCATAGTTTCCATATGACCTTCTATGATTAACCTCAACTAGCTTTGAACTCGGATCAACCCGCGTACCCCTGCTACCTGGATCAAACCACTTGCACTTGAAGAGAACCAATCTTTTCTGAGGCCATCCAACTCTATACTCAACCTCTAAGATCTCCTCAATCACTCCGTAGAAGTCAGATTCGGCCCCCTGGTCACCAGTTCCAGCACTCACGGACACACCGCTGTTGTAGGTTTTTTTACCCTCTGACCAGCTGTGTGTATGAAACTTGTACCCATTTACGAAGTATGTGTTCATCTTTTTATACTCGTAATATGGGCCATGACATATATGTCGCAAAAAATCAAACTTGATGCCATTCACCGGATTGTTTACCTATATTAAAATTAAATGGATTAGAGTAAATTAACCAGAGTTCGATGACGGTAGTAATGTTTTTAAATCAAAGGAAAAATATATGAGTTTCCGTAACACTTACAAATGTCGTAAACCAGTCTGTAAAATGATCAATGACTGCATGTGGACCAAATTCAGCAACAAAGTGACTGCGTTATGTAACGAACTACTTTACATTAGAAAGAATACTTATGTTAGTCACAATTTAGTGGTTACCATTAAAATAAAACATACTTGTAATAAGGAGTGACTTCGGGACAGTTCAACAACACATGTGTTGTAGCTGCTTTCCTATCCGTATCAGTGAACTGGTATTTTCTGGATGATAATGTACTTCCCCTCCCTGGTTGATTGAATATGGAGAATGCTGGGTAATTGGGATCATTATTATCTCCCACATCATGCCGATCCGGCCTAGTGCGCATACAGGGAACATCCTTGTCGAAGTAGTATGAGCAAAAATGTGAAGTTTCTCTTGACAAATATGCCTGGCATATCGATCCCTCAATTTGTCCTCTGTTCTTCACATCACGCTTACACTTACCAATAATTCTACAAAAAGTAATCTGTTAGTACAAATATGTTGCGTAAAATAAATAGTACTTGAATAAGATATGGAAGCTTACCTCTCGAAAGGGTACATCCATCTGCAGTGCACTGGGCCTCCTAGCCGAGCCTCTTCAGCGAGGTGAACCGGTAGATGCTCCATCACATTAAAGAAGCCGGGTGGAAAGATCTTTGACAGCTTAGACAATACAACAGGAAAGTTCTGTTCCAACAAGTTCAAACTCTCTTCCTTCAAAGTCTTGCTGCAAAGCTCTTTAAAAAAAAAAGCCCTGTCTCAGTTATTGGTTTCAAAACTTTATCTGGCAACCCATTGAATGCAATTGAGATCAAGTTTTCCATAAAAATGTGACAGTCGTGGCTCTTCATGTGATGGAGTTTTAAGCCACTCATATCAACACACCTTTCTAAGTTAGATGCATATCCATCAGGCATCCTCAAGTTACTCACCCACTCGCAGATCATTCTTCTCTCATCTTCGTCGAAGGTATAGCAAGCCTTTGGAAGTAAAATGCTGTTGCCATCCCTGACCGCATGTAGCTCGGGTCGCCTGCAAAGTTCCTGTATGTCAAACCGTGCCTTCCAGTTATCCTTTGTCTTACCCTTGACATCCATAACAGTATTAAGGACCACCTCGAAGAAGTTCTTCTCAATATGCATTGGATCGAGATTATGGCGCAGAAGGTTATCCTTCCAATAAGGCAAGTCCCAGAAAATGCTCTTCTTGGTCCAATTATGTTCGACCCCAAAACCAGGTGTTTTAGTTTGCAAGTTTTCTGTTACCTTTGGAAGGTCCTTAACCCTGTTCCATATCTCTATCCCTGTTAACCTGCGAGGAGGCTCCTCATAATCAACCTGATTCTTCATGAATGCATTTGTATTATTCCTAAAAGGGTGCTCCATTGGCAAGAATCTACGGCAGCAGTCAAACCATGTCACTTTACCTCCATTTTTCAATGTGAAGGCCTTTGTATCTTCCATACAATATGGGCACGCTAGCTTCCCTGCAGTGGACCAGCCAGACAACATCCCATAAGCTGGAAAGTCATTTATGGTCCACATCAAAGAAGCATGCATTTGGAAGTTCTGCTTCATTGATACATCGTAGGTTTCCACTCCTTCATGCCAAAGTGTCTGCAATTCATCAATCAAAGGCTGCAAATAAACATCAATACGAGTTTTCGGGTTATGTGGACCAGGTATTATACAATTCAAAAAAAGATATGGACTGGTCATGCACATTCCGGGAGGCAGGTTGTATGGTGTGACAAATACGGGCCAACAAGAATATGGCGTGGACGAGACATCAAAAAGGGTAAAGCCATCGGAACACAGCCCCAACCTTACATTCCTCGGCTCGCTAGCAAATGACGGATACACTTGATCAAAGTGTTTCCATGCCTCACCATCTGAGGGGTGTGATAGAATACCCGCCTGCCTGGTCCGCTCATGATGCCACCTCATATGAGGAGCAGAACTCATGGAAGCATACAACCTCTTTAACCTGGGTATAAGCGGCAAGTAATGCTTCCACTTAACAGGTTTCGGCTTCTTTTTTTGATTTTTCTCGGGCTTGTATCGAGGCTCCTCACAAAATCTACATTGCACGAGCTCTGCATCATCCTTGTAATATAGCATGCACCCATTAACACAGCAATGAATCTTATGAGAAGTAAGGCCTAATGAGGAAACCAACTTCTTTGTGAAGTAATAAGAAGTTGGTAAGTCCATGTTAGCCGGCTTTAGTTCATTCATAAGGCCTATGATGGAATCCATGGCAGCTTGAGAAATACTATAATCTGA
Organism: Petunia x hybrida; assembly: GCA_037355625.1. Classification (NCBI taxonomy): domain Eukaryota; kingdom Viridiplantae; phylum Streptophyta; class Magnoliopsida; order Solanales; family Solanaceae; genus Petunia; species Petunia x hybrida. Next base: position 925,400 of record JBBBVM010000698.1, on the reverse strand, counting down.
TTTGATACTCTGCAATCTGACAGCAACAGACAACTTGGAATGTACCGAGCCCTCATGGAATGGACTTCCTCCAACATTTTATAGAATTCACTTGCCTCGGCATTTGGAATGTGCTCAGTGTTAGGCTGTGATGTACCCGGCTGCATGGGATCATCATCCGGGTACATACCAAAAGCATCACGAACCATATCATCCATTCTATAATCATTACGGTCTGGTTCCAAAACCGGAGAACTAGTAGTGCCATGAATATTTTGAAGCATTTGAATGTGACCCTGCAAATCCCACGGCTCTCCATGATAACGCCAAATATAGTAATCTGGCATAAACCCCCTTTCTAACAGATGCACTTGCACGGTCGTCATATCTTGGATGGTGCAACATTTGCACTTTATGCATGGGCACTTAATTGTACCAAACCTTATAAAAGGTTCGGTTGTTTTTGCTAAAGCAACAAATTCCTTAAGACCCTCTTCAAATTCAGGCCTTATCCCCCGCCGACCGGGGAAAAGTCTATTGTCCATCCACAAACGACGTGCATTAAAGTCCATATCTACACAAAAATTGCCAAATTGAGAACAATCCCAACATATCCCAACAATCACTATTATTAATCCCAATAATCACAACCCTATATTTAAAGTTCATCAACCCAAAACAACTTACTCGACATCACATTATATATAATAAACTATTATAACTAACAACTAACATGTTAACAACATATATAGGCTCTCCATTATTTATAAATATATATATATAATTAAATTCGGATTATTAAACCCAAAAAAAAAATTACCTCTACTTTGTATTGGATCCAATGGCAAGAAAGTATGAGTTACCAATGTGCTATCCACCCAAAAACTACAAAAAAAGTGAATTAAAAAGTCATTATATGAGTTTTTAAAAAAATAACAAAAATTACTAAAAAATGAAATTTACCTTGAATTTGTAGGTTTAGATCGTGTTAAATGTTAATATGGAGGTAATAGAGTAGTAATTTAAAGTTATATGGGGTTTATAATGGTGGGAAGTTGATTATGGGGTGGGGGGGTTCGGTTTTTTGGGATTGGGTGGGTTTTGGAAATTTTGAAATGGGGAAGAAAGGGGTTCTGCCCCGTTTTTAGTTACAGTTATGCGCCGACATGCGACCGATTGTCGGTCGCATAGCTGTGACTAATTTTTCAGAGACCGATGTGCGACCGATTTTCGGTCGCCACTTTTTTTCGTTGAATGTGCGACCGAAAATCGGTCGCACAGCTGTAGAGACCGAAAATCGGTCGCATGATGGTGGTCGCAGATTCAGCTTTTTTTTAGTAGTGTCAGTATCAGTCGTTAGGTTGAAGAAACAAACTAATGTCACTTAGATCATTAACTGACTGCAGTCCCTTTTACAAATTTGAACTGAAAACTTAGTTGTTATACTTTCTAAATATTTGATTATTCTACTTATATTAATATTGCGATATGAAATCCCGTGAGTGCCATCTATGAAGCACTTAAACTTGGAGTAAGACAATAAAAAATGTACTTCCCACTACCAAAAAAATAAAAGAGAAAAAAGCTAGAGAGAGAGAGTCCCCTTCTCACTAAAATATACTTCCCACTACCAATCTTATCTACTTGCTACCCTAGATTAACATCCTTTCTCATGGAACTCAAAAACACCCAATGGAGGTTAGTAGGTTACTATACCTCCTGACCATCCTAACAACTCGAAAATGTTTAATTAAAGATGGATCCTCACATTGTGATTATGAAAAAAATCCATCCTTGAAAAATTATCACAACCTATTCCTCTAATACAACCATGCAATCTAAACCAGCAAACTCTCCAACTGCCAAACGACTTTAGTGGCACTGATGTCGACATGCATGCAAAAGAAAATGACAGTAAATGTGTTACTCTATCAAAAGCTGATCATAATAGGCTATACGAGCCTTGGAAATATTCCGTTATAATTAAGGTGTTTGGAAAAAAAATCAGCCACCAATATCTAAAAAATCGTATCATTCAATTATAAAAATCGTATAATTTATAGCCATTGCAAGAAGGTTTCACATCCGAAAACACGCTAAAGGGAAAGGAATCAATGCTATCTATTCACTTCATAAATCATATCAATAAACTATCAAAATAATTTCAATTACATGATAGTTAGTTCAATCTTATATTATGTAATGTTCGCTTCCGTAAACTTTTCTTCCCCATTCTGCATCATATATAGGGGATATCTCAGTGTCAGTCGTTAGGTTGAAGAAACAAACTAATGTCACTTAGATCATTTACTGGCTGCAGTCCCTTTTACAAATTTGAACTGAAAACTTAGCTGTTATAATTTCTAAATATTTGATTATTCTACTTATATTAATATTGCGATATGAAATCCCGTGAGTGCCATCTATGAAGCACTTAAACTTGGAGCAAGACAATAAAAAATGAACAACCCTAACCAGACAGCCAATTTCACTTACGACTACAAAGTGAAGGCACTTCCTACTTTTTTTATAGGGAGAATTACCAAAACAGCAGTTTGGGAAATAATAGTATACCCCAGAAATATTTCCCACAATAATACACAAGAATAGAAGAGTACAACGACACCAAGTTTCTTAACGTGGAAAAGTCTTTTAACAAAAAAGTAAAATAGTCACATATTGAGAGGAGCAAAATAACTTCACTATAGTGAAAAATATTACACACTGTAATCGTAGACTACTACACATTTTAAAGACACCTCACTATGATATTGCTCACACTCTCTATTTTCCTGCACAAACTATTTTCTTTCAGTCTGTGAAATACATTAAGCAACTACTGTGTTGCTTCTATTTTTTTGGTATATATTAACTGAAGGCCAAAGATCCTTTATATAGAAAATGTCACCGCCCTAAAGGACCAATCAGAATTCTGTTGGCAAAACTGTTTTGCCAAAACCATTTTCATTTCTCATAACATGCTTGTTATGATTTTCTCATAACAGTTACCAACTAATATTTATTTATGGAGTAGGTCCCACAAATCTCCCCCTTAATTTTGATTTTTCTTCTTCATTCCAAGCATTGCTCTCATTCTCTAAAAGTCTTCAATTTTGAGTGGCTTTGTAAAGATATCTGCAACTTGATCGTGAGACTTTACATACTTGAGCTCTACCTCCTTCTTGACAATGCATTCTCTGATGAAGTGATACCTTGTGTCTATGTGCTTGCTCCGATCATGATACACAGGATTCTTTGCAAGCGCTTGTACGGACTTGTTATCAATGAAAATTGTCGTGGCTTCAATTTGAGGCAAATTGAGCTCCTTCAACAATCTTCTCAGCCAAATAGCATGACAGCATAAGACGTTGCTGCTACATATTCAGATTCACAAGTTGAGAGAGTGAAAATGCATTGTTTTTTTGAACTCCAGGTAATAAAGAAAAAGACAAAGCCAGTTGTGGTTTTTCTATCATCAATATCTCCCGCAAAATCACTATCACAAAATCCCTCCAGATTGAAATCATTAGTAGGAGAGTAAAATAGCCCATAGTCAATCGTACCTTTGAGGTAACGGAGAATTCCTCTAGCAACTTTCAAATGAGCCGAGGTAGGAGCTTGCATGAAGTGATTCACTATGCCAACCGCAAAGAGTATATCCGGCCTCGTACAAGTAAGGTATCTTAAGCTTCCCACAAGACTTTTGAAAAAGGTAGGATTCACCTTTTCTCTATCATCAAACCTTGACAGCTTTGTCCCACTCTCCATTGGTGTGTTTACAGGGTTGCAATCAAACATCTTGAACTTCTTCAGTATCTCCTTTGTATAACTTTCTCGAGATATGAAAATTCCTTCCTCCATCTGCTTCACTTCAAGACCCAAGTAATATGACATGAGCCCTATATCCGTCATATCAAACTCACGGGACATAGCTTTCTTAAAATTTTCAAACAAGTTGGGGTTATTACGCGTAAAAATAAGATCATCAACATAAAGACAGACAAGTAAAATATCTCCATTAGAATGAATTTTAATATAAAGAGCATATTTATGGAGACAGCGAGTAAACTCATTGTCTTGAAAATACTTGTCGATGCGACTATTCCATGCCCTTGGAGCTTGCTTCAATCCATATAAGGCTTTGTTCAATCTAAGCACTTTATATTCATGATTTTTGACCTCAAAGCCCAATGGTTGCTCAACATAGATTTCTTCTTCAAGATAGCCATTCAAGAAGGCTGACTTGGCATCTAGTTGATGGATTTTCCACTTTATTTGTGCTGCCAAAGAGATAAGCAATCGGATCGTCTCCATGCGGGCAATAGATACATAGGCTTCATCATAGTCAATGCCATGCCTTTGTTTATAGCCTTTAGCCACAAGTCTTGCCTTGTATCTCTCTATATCTCCATCAACATTCTTTTTTGCCTTGTATACCCATTTCATTCCAATTGCTCGATGACCCTTGGGAAGAGTTGTTAACTCCCAAGTGTTGTTCTTCTCTATTAATTTGATCTCCTCCTCCATGGCTTTTCTCCACCTTTTGTCTGTAACAGCTTCATCAAACTTCATTGGTTCACTATCAGCAAAGAGAAAATATAAAAAATAAAAATTAGTTATTTGATCTGTATTATCATAGAGTTCTGCAATTGTCCTCATTCTTTCTGGTGCTTCATTTGAACTTCCTGGAAAGGAAGGAGATGCAATATTGGTTGGGGATGGAGGTGGAGTTGTGTCTTGTAAGGGTTCCTCAGCCTCTTGTGCTTCTTCTTCTTCATCTTCAAAGTACGGAAGAAAATCATATGTATTTTCTTCCTAAGATTCCCAATTCCATGTCGCTTCTTCATCAAATTCAACATCACGACTCACCACCACTGTGCCATTGCCAGGGTTGTATAACTTGTAGCCTTTTGAACTTGTGTCATATCCAAAAAACACATGCTTGACACTTCGATCATCAAGTTTAGCTCTTCCTTGATGTGGCACATGAGCATAGGCTATGCTCCCAAATATTCTCAAGTGTTTGACACTTGGCTTCCTTCCGCTCCATGCTTCTTGAGGAGTTTGATCTCTAACATTTCTTGTTGGAGATCTGTTGCTCAAATAAAATGCACAAGAAACAGCTTCGGCCAAAAATTCCTTGGGCATGTTTTTAGCTTTCAACATACAGCTAGCCATATTAAGAACTATTCTATTCTTTCTTTCAGCAACTCCATTTTGTTGTGGTGAGTAAGGTACACTACTAGAAATATTGCATATTGCGTCGGTTATATAACAACGGTTAAACAACCGCTGCCATAGACCACTTAATGCAATGGTTATAACCATTTTATCACTATTAGGATGGTATCATCACAGTTATAAAACACACATGTTGCGATAGTGCATAAACTGTTGCAATAGAATTATGTGTGGGGTCGAATATTTTAACCGTTGCTATAGATGTTTCTGTTGGGACGGTTTTGGTGAATTTTAGCTATTAGGACACCTGGTACAATTTTCCTCTTTTATTTTTCACTAACCCGCCAAAGACCAATATTTTACTACTTTACTTTTTTTAAAACTTTCTTCTTTATTTCCCTTACAGTACTCCAACAGATTAAAGCCCTAGCTTCTCTGATGATTTGTGCTCCAGCGCCGTGACGTCTCCACCAAAGTTACACCGGCCTTTCTCAGCTTTTTCCTTTCCTACTTGCTCTGCTGCTTTAACCATAGACATCAAAGTTACACCGGCCTTTCTCAGCTTTTGGTGCTCAAAGCCAAGGTATGAATCTCACATCCTTTAGTATTTTCTCTCTTTTTAGAATTAAATCCTTTGTTCATTTGCTGAAATCTCAAGCCCTAGCTTCTACGGAGGCTATGGTAGAAGCTAAATCCATTCTAAATTTTTTGTCCATTTCCTTTCCTACTTTCTCTGTGCGAATATGTGACAGAGGCATTTGAATATGATAGAAAATGTGCGAAGAGTGGGAGAATAATAGAACACCATGATGAAAGATTAGGAGGCAGATGAAAAAATGTATTCACTGTACATAAGTTAGCCAAAACATCTGTATATATGCTACTGTATATGTTAGTTTTGTTATGTTGAATTCATCCATTTAAATAACATAATAAAAGACAAAAATTTTCCTTTGAAAAAGCTATAGATCTTGACAAATAAGAAAAAGAAGGAAGATCATAAAGATAAGGGCCTAAGGGGAAGGAGATAAGGGGTCTGGTATTTATAAGCAAGCAAAATGATTAGTAAAAGAATTAGAGGTATTATATTTTTTCTAAAATGAGTATATCATTATTCTTTCTAACGGAGAAAAGGAGGCAAAAAAATAAAGTGAAAAAGATAGGAGATGATTAGCCATGAACACTAGAAATAGAACTAATTAATACGCTTTTTCTAACTTTTACCTATGGTTAACTTTTTCTTCCCTAGATGCGTAATTTGTATAAAGCTGATTATAGCTAGCGCTCGTGAGAGATAGCTGCAAAAATATACAGAAAAGAAGATGGATATCACTAGTAAAACTACCATTTGTGATTGTGATAATTGATGAGAAAAATTAAAAATTAAGAAAAGAAATTGCATAAGTAGTTGTTGATTCCATGCCTTAAATTAAAAAAAGGGGTTCTGCAGGGTACCTTTTACCTAGCATCATTCTTACCTTTCACCAATTTGATTATTTTTTTATTGGAAACCTACCTTTTAGAATCATAGAGAGTACACATTACTACTAATTATGGTTTATCTGAAAACTATTGCTTATATCTGGAACATAAATAGCTAAGCTCGTAGTTTAATGAACAAGGATTTGTTCTATAATCTAGATCTTTAACCATAAGTGCTTTATGGCATTTTTATGTATAATTTTATCATACTTAGAGAGGGTGTTGGGGCACTTGTATGTATAATTTGCTCATACTGAAGGAGTATGTGCTTTGCACTGAATTCGATAATAGTTACTTCACAATGCAGTATGCACTGCTAGTTTTATTCTTTATCAGGACTGTATTATAGAGAGTTGTCTGTTTGTGAAATTTGATTGGAGTAGTTGCTCTCCAGCAGTTGTCCCCTTGATTAATGATAAGTCTTAAAGCAATGAAGATCAAGTGATCAATCATATGTTATACTAGTGGTTGGAAGTATACGCTCTTGCATTCAGAAGTGTTATTGGTAAAATTGTGTATAGGTTGTAGCTTATCATGCTTTATTCATCACGCTGTTTTGGATAACCTGAGAATAAATTTTTCCTCCTCGTTGGACATCATAGATATTGAGTAAGAAAACCAAATGACTTAGAAAAGTCAATTTTGTTCTTTTCTTGAATTGAGCACAATATTTAGATGCTATCCTGGTCTTGTTCTTATGTTGTCTAATTGCAATTTTAAACTTGAAGTGTGTGACATGTTAAAACAGTTTAGAGATACTTCATATTTCAAAGGGTTATGTGTTAAATATGACTGATTTTCTCCTAAAATTTGAGTTGATTGAATTATGTTTCTTAGTTGTTTCTCTGAGAAAGACTAACACATTACAATGTTTCTAAGCGGCTTCCAAACTTTATGCCTAAAGAATTTCTCATTATGTGTTTTCTTTATTTTATTTTACTTATTTATTTGGTGAATTAACTGAAAAAGCTACTCTTTGGTGCAGAATTTTAATATCTTTATACTCTTTTTGTGGGTTTGAGGCTCGGATCTTCCACTTATCACACTTAGCTACTCCGAAAGCTCAGAAATCATAAACTGAAGGTAAAGTTCCTCTTATATTACTGTTACTATTCAATATTTATTGAACTAAATTACGAATTTGTCTGTTTGTCTAGAGATGTACAAAATTGTCTTTTGACGTTCTTAGTAATCTTACTTTGTTGTGTGAAATTACATATAATTGTGTAGTTCTTGTTTGACTGAACTATCTGCATCTTAAATCTCTGTTAAATACTTCATCTTGGTTTACATTTGAACTATTGATATAAAGTACATTTTAGTTGGTCGAAATTTTCAGATACTTTGTAGTAAAATGTCTAACAATTAATGTTGATACTCCTCTGGTAAACTTGGCATGTTCTACCAAATTTCAACTATCAGAGAACCGCTATACTTGTGAGCAACATGTAAAGTTTCTTGAGTTTTGATTATTTTGCCAGTTTCAGCAAGTATACTTGTTTCAGCCTATATACTTGGTTTAATTTATTGCCTTTCTTTAGATTATTTTTCCATAATTCTAAGAATTGGGGAAGGACTATTCTATGTGAATATTATTGCTCATTTTCTGTTTATGCTAATTTGATTGTTATGACACATATGGTATTTTAGATTTAATCGATTATGGAGATAAAAGTTGGATGGATCTTCCAAGGACATCCGATGAGTACTCTTAAGGAGTGAAAAAATTTCTTGATCAGGCTTTTGAACAAGCTTCTCAGGGAGATGGAATTCTATGTCCTTGCAAAGAGTGCGCAAATTATCATTGGAAGCAAAGAAACGTGGTGGAGAATCACCTGATTGTTACTGGATTTACTCATGGATACATCAAATGGGTTTTCCATGGCGAAAGGATATCCTCAAGAAATACTCCATGTCCAAGAATTGATGATAGAGCTTCCCAAATTCATGATGATATTGACGGGCTACTTCATGATACTTTTCGAAATGTAGAGGATAACTTGGGACATGAAGAAAGAGTGAGAGGGGGGCCACCCGAAGATGCAAAAAGATTTTTCAAATTAGTCGAAGAAGGGAATTAATCAAGAGTTATGTCCGTGGTGCGAGAGTTTCTCCAAACTGGGATTTACCATTCGATTATACTTGCTTAAGTGTATCCATAGGTGGAGTGTTGTGGCATTTTCAGACTTGTTAGCCTTGTTAAAAGAGGATTTTTCGGATGCTAAGCTACCTGGTTCTTTTTACAAGGCAAAGAGTATGATAAAGGATTTAGGTCTTAATTATGAGAAAATACATGCATGCCCAAATGACAACGCAAAGGCAGATAATTGTTCTGTGTGTGGGGCTTCTAGATGGAAGAATGTTGTTAACAATTTGACTAATGCAAGAACCAAAACCCCTGCAAAGATTTTAAGGTACATTCTTTTAAAGCCTAGACTCCAGAGAATGTTTATGTGTCCTGAAACAGCTGCAGCTATGAGATGGCACGCTAATGAACGACCAAATGATGGAAATCTAAGGCATCCTGCTGATGGGGAAGCTTGGAAAGATTTTGATTCCTTGCACCCGGACTTCTCCAGTGACCAACGCAATGTTAGATTAGGTCTTTCGAGTGATGGTTTCAACCCATTTCGAACAATGAGTATTTCCCATAGTACGTGGCCTGTTATGTTAATGAATTACAATCTGTCACCATGGATTTGCATGAAACCAGAGTATAAAATATTATCAATTATTATTCCAGGCCCATCGTCTCTGGGAAATGATATTGACGTGTACCTACAACCTTTAATTGTTGAATTAAAGGAATTGTGGGAATTAGGTGTACAAACATTTGATGCTGGAACTAACCAAACCTTTCAAATGCGTCAGCCTTATTATGGACAATTAGTAATTTTCCCGTGCTAACAATGCTTTTGGATGGAGTACAAAGGGGAGAACGACGTGCCCCACTTGTAATTAGGACACATGCTCTAAATATCTCAAACATAGTCGCAAGATGTGTTACTAGCGTCATCGTGCATTTTTGCCTCCTGAACATCCATACCGAAGAGATAAGAAATCGTTTGATGGTAAGGAGGACCATAGATCTGCACCTACTCCCTTGTCAGGCGTAGAAGTGCTCAAAAAGTTACGTGACTTCACAAATGTTTTTGGGAAGGGCAAAAAGAAAAGAGCTCGAGATAACAAAGGTCCGTGGAAGAAAAGATCAATCTTTTTTGAATTACCATATTGGGCAACTAACAAATTGAGGCACAATCTTGATCCAATGCACATTGAGAAAAATATATTTGATAATGTGCTTGGGACTTTATTGGAGATAGATAAAAAGTCCGAAGATCATGTAAATGCTCGTTATGACTTGCAAGATGTGGGAATAAGAAAGGAGCTTCAACTAGTAGAAGATAGTGAAACTGGAACAATTTCTTTGGCTAGAGCTTGTTTCTCCATGGAACCATAAGAGAAGAGGTTGTTTTGCACCGTCTTTAAAAATTTCAAGTTACCTAAAGGGTATGCATCGAATATAGCACGACGCGTGCATGTGAAAGAGATGAAAATATCAGGGTATAAGAGCCATGATGCTCATTTTATGATGCAATATTTGCTCCCGATTGCCGTTAGGAAAGTGCTTCCCAACATTGTTTCTTTGACATTGATTAGGTTGGCGAACTTCTTTAAAGCCATATATGCGAAAGTTATAAACCAAAGAGATCTCAATAAATTGCAATCTGAAATCGAAGAGATTCAATGTGAGCTAAGATATTTACCCCAACTTATTTTGATATAATGTCCCATTTGCCTGTCCATTTAGTAAATGAAATTATGCTTGGGGTCCAACTCATTGTCGTGGGATGTATTCCATGGAGAGAAATATGTGCAAATATAAGGTATTTGTTCATAATCGTTCTTGTCCAGAAGCATCGATTGCGGAGAGTTTTTTGTCCGAAGAGTGTTTGAATTTTTGTTCAAGATACCTACATGATGGGGTAAAGGCAAGATTTAGTAGGTACCAATCTGAGGATGGGGTCATTGAGGAAGCTGATTTGTCACCTATATTCCCTAAGTTAGGCTATCCGATCGGAAGTAAGAATAATGGAGAAGGAAATAATGCCCTCTTTGATTTGCAATTATGTTCCGAGGCACATAGATATGCTTTGTTCAATACTGGAGATGAAAAAGTGGAGACGTTTATCACGTAAGACAACATCTATAACCATCACTTTTATTATGAGCTTTATTTATTTGAAAAAAATAAGAATTTTTTAATTTTCATTCATAAAGCCCTAATGAGTAGTTTGAATTATCATGCTTGCAGGGAACATAAAAAATATAATTGATAATTGTACAAGATCAAATGCATGGGTAAGAGCAAGAAATCATAGTCGAAACTTTAGCGACTGGTTTAAAGATAAAGTTAAAAGTGTTGAAGTGCCCGATCATTTAAGATGGCTAGCTAAAGGGCCTAATATGGTGGGAAAATGGTATACTGGATATTTCATTAATGGATACCGATTTCACACGGTAGAACGGGATGCCTTGTTGAAGACTCAAAATAGTGGGGTGACTTTGGCAGTAACAATAGATAGTTTTGCTAGTGCTAGGGATCAAAATCCTATCGATTGAGAGGTTCTCTATTATGGAGTTATTCAGGATATCACTGAGATTGACTATTTTGGTCATTTTAGTGTTGTACTATTTAGATGTGATTGGTTTCGTAATGAAGTAGATGAATATGGGTTAACTCGAGTATACTTTAATAGATTGTGTTGTACCGATGATCCTTTTGTATTGGCATCTCAAGTAATTCAAGTTTTTTATGTGGAGGATTCAATTGAAAATGATGTTTATTATGCAAGGAATAAAGTTCTTATTGATGCGTATAGTTCGGAGGATGAGAATATTCTTAATTTTGAGGAGATATTTTGGAGGGAGCCTAACGATGACGTTGGTCCATCGATCAGATTAACTGATGTTGATGTTAGATGGTCGAGAGAAGACGTGCCTGTTGATGTCACTAATGATATTCCAACTCATGCAAAGGATTTTGAAGACACGGCTATAGAGACATCAGGAGAGGAAGATGATTTTGATGATACTGACCGGGATTGGATGGACCCTGATGGTTGAATGATGAACTTCTGATTCTTTTTGTTTTAATATTTGAATTTGGATTTTTTCAGATTCTCTCTCGTTCAATTCTAGCTGCTCTATTTAGTTGTTGTAAGTCACTTCCTAAGTTGTCTGCTTCTTGCTTTAGTATTTATTTCTTGGTTTGTTGTCTGCTTTTTGTTTCAATATTTAGTTCTTGATTTGTTATTATTAACTCTTCATTTTCTTATCTTGTCACAGATTGGGGCAGTCATGGATCAAGAAAGGTCTTCAAAACCAAAAGAAGAGAAAATGTGTACATAAAGGCTGGAACAATGGCATCTTTGGTAAACCAAAGAAGGAGTTCGTTTAATCAGAAAAATACTACTGCATGTCGACCATCAAACAAAGAGCGTTCTTTAAGTATGATAGAAGAACATCCGCTACCAACACCACAACATGCTGGAGCATCAGTAGCTCATGTACAAACCAATTCTTCCACTCCTCCAACAGAAGCAATAGAGGAACAAGTTCAGTCAGATGCTACCACTCTGACAAGTGAGGAACAATGTGAAGAGCAAGGTGAGAACTTTTAGATTTTATTTTGTAAATGTAATCCTATTTCAATAGTATTAATTTGGTGGTTTTCTTTTGTTCATTTAATTGTAGGACCTTCCATTCGAACAAGAAAAAGAGGTAAAACAAAGATGAAATTAAGTTTGGAAGCTTCCTCGGAACATTGGCAAGAAATGCAAATCTCTGCCCTCTTGATATACTTGATTGGAGGTTTATGGACACAAAAGATGATATATGGGAATATACCAAGGTTTGAAGTTTTTCATGTTCAATTTTTAGCTGATTAATTCGATACTCTATGCATTAACCTAGTTAAATCAATGGCAGGACAAATATGATATTCCTGAATCTGGTAAAAAGTGGGCTTTGGAAGCAGTCGATGCTGCTTGGAGAAGGCATAAATATCAATTGAAAAGAAAACAGTTTCTTGCCTATCCCACTGATGAACTTTGATTGCAAAATGCTCCTGAAGACGTTCCAGTATCTCAATTTAAGGAGCTCCTCAAATATTGGAAATCTGGTAAAGTCCAAGTAAGTCTTCTGAAAAATTATTCTCCTTCTCCTTCTTCTTCTTCTTCTTCTTCTTCTTCTTCTTCTTCTTCTTCTTCTTCTTCTTCTTCTTCTTCTTCTTTAGCGTCACTGTCGTCGTGTGTTGCAGTTGCTGTTATTTCATTCTCCTGCTGTGTTGCTGTCACAGATGCTATTTTTTTTTTACTTTCCGTAGTATTCTGCTTCTTGATTGCTGCTGCTACTTCTTGACTGCTGCTACTGCTCTAGTTTTCTTTTTACGGTGTGTCGCTGCCCATTATTTCTCATCACTGCTTCTATTTTTTTCGATAATTCAATATTGTTTTGGTTCTTATCCTCGTAATTCAGTCAACTATCTCCTTACAAATGGTCTCAACATACTAACTAAGGCTTACTAAAGACAGGATATATACTTCGACTAATTACCCGCAGTACAAGCAGATATCGGACAAAGCATCATTCAACTTTTAAAGATTAGAAACTCTTGGCCTTCAGTGGAGTTTCTAAGGCTCCCGTAGCTCGAATATTGCATATTCAGACAATATCCCGGGCTATACCTTCTTGATCTCTTGTCACCCCTCAAAATTTTTTAGTGTTTCTCTCTTTCCGTAGTGCTGAAATGAACTTTGGGTAGTACATTTTTATTAGTCTTGCCTATGTGGTTCTCCCCTTTGCATGCAATATAATCCAGTCCATCTGTTGAGCCTTGAGAATAGGAGGAGAAAATATCACTTTTGGCCTAGCTGAATTTTGATAGAATTGGGACCCGAAAAGCTCCATTTGTGATTACTGTTGCTGCTGTTTTTTCTTCCTTTCTGTACTGTGTCGCTGCTTCTTTTTTCCTTGTTGCTACTATTTTTTTCTTCTAGTTTTTTTGCTACTCTACTTGTAAGATTGTTTGGTGTTCCTTGCTTCAGAATATGTCCAAGATTGGGAGTCAGAATCGAAAACAATTAAAGAATCCACACACTTGTGGGAAAAGAAGCTTTGTTGTGGTTCGCCATTTTATGGTCAGTTATTTTACTTATTAGAATAGCTAGTTATTTTATTTATTATTAGATATGTACTTATCAATATTTTAGAAGATTTTTTAAATCCACTTTAATTTGACCAGCAATTAGAGAGGGATCCTTCAGATTCTAAATCACCAAAGGAAATCTTTGTAGCTACAAGAAAAAGGAAGCCTGGTCGAACATACAAGTGCTTGGATGAAGACACAACTAGTAAAATTGTGCGAGTTTTTTTTCTAATTGCTACTATGTTGACATCACTTATTTATTATTATTATTTACTTTTATTTACTTAAGTTCTCCCTTTATCGAATTTGCTTTGTAGGCTGAAATGGAGGAAATTGAAAAACAACAAAATGAAGATGATAATGGGTCTGTTAACGCATTTGCATCTGTCATGGGACCTGAACATCCTGGACGTGTGAGGTTGTATGGACGGGGAGTTACAAAAACATCTTTGAAGGGGAAAGTTGGATCTTTTGAACCCTCATCAAATGATACAAGTTATTTGAAAAGAACTGGAGGATAAGATACAAAGACTGGAGGATGAAATGGAGGAACAAAAGAAAACTATCCGTCAAGAAGTTGTTGCAGATTTCCTTGAACAACTTCATAGTTCTGGACATGACATTGACCCAAAACTTATTCTAGCAGCTTTGGGTTTATCGAGAGGAGCTGCCTCTGCATGTGCAGCTGTTCAACCTATTCATCGTCCATCTACCAGTAGCAAGAATGAGGCCAACTCAGTCCAGGTAATATTTCAACTTCTTACTCATCCTTGACAGAAAAAAAAATTGTCCTTCTACGTTCCTCCATCTCTTCTCTCTTATACTGATGCTATTCTGAATGTCGACAAGATGTTAGTGTTTGATGTTGTCCTATTTTGGGTTAGACATTTTTTTGATTAGATTATAACATCAAATCTCAGTCAGCTACCTTATTGGCAGTGGTGGAAATTTCCCGTTCTTGTCTGCATAATGAATGAAATGATGGATCAGACATTGTTCATGCCTTAAAATGAATTATTCTAGGTTCTCTTGTTCTTTTTAAAAATATATGAAAAAGAAAGAGCCAAACTAGGCACAAGAAATGGACAAAATGTATAATATGTAAACTGCCTTATCAAAAAAATAATGTAAACATGAAATTTAAATATATTGACTTCATTTTCTTGGCCAGAGGTGCTAGTAACAACAAGCAGAAGTGTGAACGCTCGCCTCCGTTTTTGTTACCGAAGTTTAGTTTAGTTTGCATAGCTTTGTAACAGAAGTTTAGTTTGCTTGTCTATAAATGCGTACCACCACCTTCATTTCCTTTTGACTTATGTTCTACAGAGCTGACATTGCTTGGTCATTGTTACTAGGTCGATTGGTTGTTTGCAGATCAATTTTTGTTAATTTAGTTATTGGATTGTGTGTGACAGAGCATCTGTAGTCTATTCCCATGTAACTGACTTCCTTCTTATTCTTATTTAACTGCTTGCACCCAGCAGTAGTTCATAAACGTACTAAGAGTTGATTTTACCTTTCCGGGTGTATTCTAAACCTATAAATACCTCATTACTTAATTGTTATTGGTTATTTGCTATTATTACAAAACAAAAATATATTGTGTGAGACTGCAACCTTATGTTTCGAATTGAACAAATGATTTCCTGTTTCAAGAGGATCGGTTTCTTCAAGGTAATCATTCCTCTAAGATTTTATATCTTGTTCTAATTGTCGTTCTTGCGCAGTTTAGAATTTAATGGATCCATTATGGGGTTTCAATTCATTCAAGTGAGCAAAGCGAAAGAGATGCTTAAATAGTTTTTTTTTTTCAAGCAAGCTAACTTAAAGGTTGGTGTGATAGAATTTTTAAAATTATTTTTTCTTTACCCGTTATCTTATGAATGCTTACCCAGTAGAAATTAGAGTATGTGTGGATATGTGAATAAAATCAGCCTTCCCGGCCTGCAAGTAACATCGTGGTGTAGTCTGAATAATAAAAAAACAAGAGAATATAGTTTACCTATTTCTCACTCTTTTAATTTCTATCCTAGTTCTTTTTTTTTTTTTTTTTTTGTGAAATAAAGCTTCCCAGCTTCTCTAGGTAGCATCTGCTCTGAGAATAAAAGTTTTGGTTTGGGCGAGTAGGCGACCTATTTTGCTAATCCATCGGCAACCTGATTAGCTTCCCTGAAATAGTGAGTGATATCTACTTCTGCTTATGCCATAAGCTGTATTGTTTCCTCGATATTAGCCATAGCTTTTGGTTCTTCACTAACTTCTTTGCTAGCATTTCAACCACAATCATATAATCAAGTTCCACTATTAAATTTTGGTAACCATTTCTGATGCACCATCCAACTCCAACTCTAGTTGCACATGCTTCTGTCACATGATTGATGGTCCCTTTCATAGGCATTCAAAATATCATTGATCAACTCCCCTCTATGATTCCTCAAGATTCCCCCTAACTTCCTGCTTGTTCAGAGTAATGTAAAAAGCTCCCATTAGTGTTCAATTTGACCTTTTGTTCCGGTGGTAGTTGCCATAAGACTTGTAGGCTTCTAGGATATGGCTTATTTCTACTACTTGGCAGGATTTTTATCCAAGACATATCCCAGTCACATCTAGGGAAAACCATCTATGCTAGTACTAACTACCTTCCTTGTACCACTTGCAAAAGATGGCTATGCTTGTATGTCTCGTTTAACCAGAAGGCTATGCACATGTTTACTAAGTAGCATATATATTTTGTGCTCATATTTTGGTAGTAAAAGTATGGTCAGCGGCTTGTTTTATAGTTTATGCTTGTTGGATTATTCTACTGCATATGCTTGGTAAATATGTATATAACTTGATAATACATATTTTGGAAAAGTTGTGCTTAAATGATTATTTATTGTGTTTTGTAGGTGGAGCAGGGAAAAATGAAAACAGTGATGAAGACCTTACTTAATTAAGTTAGACTAGTGTTGGTTGTTGCTGTTACGCCTACTACTTCTCATGTTATAGCATTTTTTGTCATAGAGAAGTACTTTAATTTTTGGCAAACTTTATGAATTATGTCCAGCAATCAATAGAACCACAAATCAATCCAGTCATTTTGGCATACTTAATATTTTGGATTCAACTCGGGGCGAGTAGGGTTTCAGATCTGACTGGGTAACTCGTTTGAGTTTAAGTGTTGGAGTCGCCACCTAACATATTTTTAACTAGGCGTATTAGGGCACCTATTTTGTTTCTAGCCAATTTTACAATTAACTCCGAAACTTAGTCTACGAACAAGAAATTCTAGGTAAGAGGTTCAAGTTAACTCGAGAAGAAGAGGTTAGGTACCTCTCGAGCTCCACCAAATGTGGTTACTGGCCGGACTTTATAATTGGAATTCTAAGTAATTAATTAAACGAACTAAGCAATAATACATTTAAGCCATGATATACTGATTTAAAGACAAGTAAATAAATATTCGTCTCGTGCCTTGCAAAACAAATAAAATAAGTTAGTAAAATTGTTAGTCAAAATTAATAAAATAAAATTAAATAAAGTAAATGAGTTTGGATATTTTTATTCCTTTTCGAAAAAAGGTTTTTCTTTGGTAATTTCACCGCGATGTACCTCGCAAAATATAAAAAAAATAAGTTAGTGAATAATAATATTAATAATAATAAAAGTAATAAAAATGCAATGATAATAATGTTAGTAGATAATAATAATAATGAAAATAATGATAACAATAATAATAAAAGGATTTCTCTTCTCTCGTTGTTCTCTTTCAAAAACAGGACGTCGTCTCCTGTCCAATTTTTCCTCATAAAATATAAAGTAAATAAGTTAGTGAAAATAGTGACAATAATAATAATAATAATAATAATAATAATAATAATAATAATAATAATAATAATAATAATAATAATAATAATAATAATAATAATAACAATAACAACAACAACAATAATAGTTTTAAAATAAAAGGGGAAGAGGATTTTTAAAAGTGTCGGCTCAGGTGTGTATGAATTTGGTGGAGGTTAGGGACGTCGATAAGGCTGCGAACACGCCGGCCGGTCGTGTTGCCATGCCAAGTACCGGTCTCATCACTCCATCACCGGCTCGTTTGTAATCACGGTTCATGCACGTTATCATAGCCTTTTGTTGTAGGGACGTAGAAATGGGATTGTTTATCAGTAGGCCTCAAATAAAAAATTATTTTCCTTGGCTTGTCAATATTTGCACAGTACTTGTTCAAGTCAGAGACAACCAAACACAATAAACACAACAGGAGTTATAACATTGCTTTCGTCCAATGGTCCTGCAAGAAAACGACAAAGCAGACTAGTACTTGTACCAAATAATGTTAGTAGGATCGAGTCAACCGACAAAATGTGGGTATATATAACAAAGAATTCAACACCAGTGAAGGAAAAATCTCAAACAACGGTGACTGAATCGTTAGCACAACAACAATATCAGTAGTTCAAGAGCAAATTTTCAGATTCGTCAATGGACAGTCTTTTCCATCGAAGCAACGGTGGCGACGAACAAAAGTAACGCCACCAACGCAGTGGAGGAGCGACACCAGATCCTCCTTGGCGGCGTCACTACAGCCCCCCAAACGTCACGATTCAGATCAAGGTTTCGACGGCGTTGAGCTTTCCAGTGGTGGCGGCGATGGTGCCTCTGTTTCCAACGGTGGTGCTACCGTTCAGTCCCTGTCCCCGATCTTCCTACTCCCTCTGCTTTTCAAGCGATATCGATGGCCTTTCCCCTTCCCTCGTCCCCAATTTTTTTGTATGTGTATGCGAGTTTCTGGATCTGTATTGTTTGGTGGATTTCTAAGAGGATGAGGGGTGTGGAACTGTGTGTGGAGTTGTTTTGTGGGTGTGTGTATATGTCTGTATAGAGAGGAGAGAGATGGAATCGTGTGAGGGGAGAGAGGAAGAAGATGATGGTGTGTTGTGTGTGAGAGTGTATTGTACTGATTTTGTATTATGTATGATCTAAGGAAGAAGAAGACGTGGGGGTCTGCTTGGATTTTGGGTACTGATGTTTGTGAGATAAAGGAGAAGACGGGATTCGTGCACTGTGTATTCGGGGAAAGAGACTTGGCGTGGGGAAGAAGACCCCAAAGTCTTCGTATGTGTACTGTACTGTGTTTTGAAGTATGTCTGATGGGTATCGTGTTTGTATTGTCTGATTTTTTTTTTTAATCCTTGATGATGATAAGAAAGCCAAAATGGTCTTCTTTTCTAAAGAAGAAGAATTTCAAAAACTAGTGGTTAGGGAATTGGAGATGATTGGGATTTGGGGGGATTTGGGAATGATTGTAGGAGATTATGATTAGGGAGGGGATTATGGAGAGATTAGGGAATTTGAATTGTTTCCAAAACGGGGAAGGGAAGATAAGATATGGGGGGATGAACTTGGACGGATTAAATAAAGAAAACGAATGTAGACCATATTTTGTCTAGATTCAAGTAGAAATAGAAATCTTGAAATTAGGAAGAAAATGATTTAATGTAGGAAAATGTATTTGGTTATACTACGTCTAGGTTCAAATGAAATTTGAAGGAATTGAAATAAAGTGAAAAATACATTTTGTATAAGAAAAAATGTAGAAAAATGAACAGTGCATAGTTACAAAAATATTCAAGAGAATTCAAACTAAATAATTGGAGGAAAATAGCAATGGATTTTTAATAGAATGGACGTACCTAGACAGACAATTGTCCAGGTTCGTAGGAAAGATTTAACAAAAGGAGAAGGAAAATAAGTAAATAAAAAAATAAAATGAGAAGTGTACATTTTCTTTTAAATTGGCCAATATTCAACTTAAAGGTGTAAATAAAAATATAGATATACGTATTTTATAAAATGCACAAATAATTATTAAATAAACTCAAATAAAATTATTTAAATATAGGTAATCACAGATAATTACTAATTTACGCAAATAATCACCAATTGAAACAAATTTAACATGTAGCATAAATGATGCAATTATGTAATATATTATGAATGTACTAAATTGCACAAGTATTCACATTTTGACAAATAGCCTAAATAATGTAAATTTACATAATATAGCCACACTTAAGTATATTATATATAAATAGAGGATAACGCACGTAAATACATGATTTCTAATGAACATTTTGCACAAATAGCCAAATTACACCTTTAAGTTGATTTATAGCCGATTTAAAAAAAAAGGAGGGATAAAATTGGGTGTCAACAGCTGCCCTCTTTGCCCGGGGATGATGAAAGAGTCTTCGTGCAAAGATAGTTGACGGAGTAGCTAATTTTGTCACGACTGGAAGGCGAAATGATTAAAGGGGAAATGGGAGTTTTGGGGGGGGGGGGGGGGGGTATTTTTGGCCGAACCCCAGTCTATGAGTTGCCTACATATCTCGGGTTTCACGAGAATCAGGCCGTGTGTAGTTCTAGCATGGCGTTTTGTCTGTGTGAGAGATTTATGATGCACGATTTTATATGTAAGGACTAAACTTATCCAGGTATGTAAAGTTTAGATTCGTATATGCTTTGCCTCTTGGCGAGATGAATGAAGAATAAAGCAAAGGTATTATCGAAGATGAAATACATCGATAGACCAAGCGTGGAAAAGAGGCTTATAATAATTCTAGTTATGAAAATGTGGCGCGCTACACACCCATAAGGAGGAGTTTATATGCACATAGTTTCCACTTCATCTTGATAAATGATTAATCTCGCCTTCAATATTGCCTTGACTGAGCTGGGAAGAATTTGAGGAGCGAGTTTTAAAATGTACACGACTCAAGCAGATGAGCACGATTAAGGACGAAAACACGAACGATTGACGCAGATAGACTTGAATAAGCACAATAGGCATTAGTTGGATCAAAAAGCGAAATGACATCCTTATTCACAATGGAGGATTAGGCAGATTACTTGTGAGAGCATGAAATGATAGGCCTTTCGGCACGTCAGAGTTCAACAGAGTAGGTATTTTGCAGGTAGGACAAAAGCGTTGTCGAAGTCAAGATAACATCGATAGACTGAGTGTGGTGAAATAGGCTTGTAAACATCCTAGTTATGAAAATGTGGTGCACGACACACCCATAAAAAGGAGTTTACATGGGCACATTTTCCACTATAACTCGATAGATGAGTCATCTTGGCCTCAACATTGTCTTGAACAATCTGAGGAATATTGAGGAGTAAAGCACGATAAATATGCACAATTAAAACAGATAGGCACGAATAGGAAAGGATACAGAGCTGGCACCCAACTGGCAAGGAAAGGTTGGGTAGATCACTGGTGCTTTGAACTCTTTGGAACTTGGCAAAATAGGTAGCTTGCGGCTGTAGAAAAAAGCATCGTCGGTAGGATTAGGCCTTTTGAATGTCTTTTGGAATGATGCTTCGAGGTATATTTGAGGCTTTGTGGTTGCATAATTGGTAGTGATTTTAGGAGAGTATGGAGTAGGGGTTTTTCGGGAGATCGGGGAGTCCCTACAGTAAGATTATGATAAATGCAATTTGAGATAAAAAATAGAGATAAAGTAAACTTCCCTGTTGAGTTGAGCTCTCCTTTGTCTAGTCCACTTTCAGGTGCTCAGTGCTAGGGAATGTGTGCCTCTCCTCTGGGGGATATCTATTTGCTAAGTTCTTCTCGTCAGGAGGTGGTTGCTTTGTCGTGCTAAACTGTTGTTGGATCATCTTGCCAATGTATCGCCGGATTGTATGTCCATTGCTATGTGTGCTTTAAATGTGTGTTTGTCACGTCGGGCTGTATACTCTTCTTGTATTGAGCTGTGTATCTCTTAATGTAGGGTTGCCTATAATTCTTTCATCTTGGTTGCACACCCTTTGTCATTTTGTCCTTTCAAACCGGCTGTCTAATTCCCAGGCTGTCTTCCTGTTACAATGTCAAAATTTGCATAGGACTGTGTACCGTCCGCGGTGTCAGTTTCGACATCGGGCTGTGTACCCTCAGTCGATGCATTGGGCTGTGTACCCTCCGCAAGAAATGTAAATGCAAATCGATATCAGGCTGTGTACCCTCAATCGACGCTTCGGGCTGTGTACCCTCCGCAAGAAATGTAAATGCAAATCGATATCGGGCTGTGTACCCTCAACCGACGCCTCGGGCTGTGTACCCTCAGCTAATTTAAATGACAAATCGATATCGAGCTGTGCACCCTCAATCGATGCCTTGGGCTGTGTACCCTCGACTAATTTAAATGACAAATCGATATTGGGTTGTGCACCCTCAACCGACGCCTCGAGCTGTGTACCCTCAGCTCATTTAAAATGCAAATCGATATCGGGCTGTGTAACCTCAACCGACGCCTCGGGCTGTGTACCCTCAGCTAATTTAAATTGCAAATCGATATCGGGCTGAGTACCCTCAACCGACGCCTCGAGATGTATACCCTCAACTAATTTAAAATGCAAATCGATATCGGGTTGTGTACCCTCAACCGACACCTCGGGCTGTGTACCCTCAGCTAAAGTAAATAACAAATCGATATCGGGCTGTGAACCCTCAACCAACGCTTCGGGCTGTGTACTCTCAGCTAATTTAAATAAAAAAATCGACATCGGGCTGTGTACCCTCAGTCGATGCTTCGGGCTATGTACCCTCAGCTAATTAAAATGACAAATCGACATCGGGCTGTGTACCCTCAGTCGATGCTTCGGGCTGTGTACCCTCAGCTAATTATAATGAAAATTCGACATCGGGCTGTGTACCCTCAGTTGATGCACCAAGAGTAAAGTAAAGTGCAACTAGTAGAATTCCATTGTGTGTCATGCAATGTACCAAAGAGGCTATCATGTTGCTGTTGTTAGGACTTTTCTTGAAATTTTTGAGAGGTTCTCAAAAATTTCTGCCCCAGTTTCAAGTTTGTATCTTTTGAAATTTTTGAGGAGATCCTCAAAAATTCTGCCCCAGTTTATTATTTATGACAGATCACCGAGATGAGGTGGTTGTATTGCACTAAACACCGATGTATTGGCTAAAATATGCATTCGCCCTTTAGTGTGACGATTAGATGTATTGATGACCATGAGTATGCAGATATTTTGCATACTCATAATGGGGTTTGATATTTGGATTTTGCCGGATTTTGAAGGTTGTCAGAATGGTATTTGTCTTAGGTTGTGCTTTCGAAGGTAATGGAACTAACTTTGGTGGATAGGCCTTCGTAGAAAACGTGCCTGTGGTTTGGGAGTTAGAGTTTCCCTTTGTTGGTTTTTGTACTGTTATCTTGCTTTGGTGCAAGAACACTTTGAACTTTGTGTTTCAGTGTTGGATGTCTTGCGGTGTCATGGTATGGACTGTTTCAGTGTAGATCTTGTTGGATCGAATTTTGGAATGGACATCCAGGGAGTAGTTCATCTGCTGGTTGCAATGTCATTTGATTGGGTTAAAGGAACAAAGGCGTGAGGTTTTGTCTTTTTGTATATCCCTGATTTGGTTGAGCCTGATAAGGTTATGATTGGAAGTCTTGACGAAGAGAAGGTTGTTTATTGTATAAGTTGGGATGTAGTGTAAGGTTGTGAGCTCGGTCGTATAGTGATTGGACTTCTTGGTTGTGATTCTCGTGTGAGTATGATGCAAGTTGTATGGTGTTGGGATTGTCTGAATGCCCTTGGTGTCATATGCTGATGGTTTAAAAGATTCTATAGTAGGAGAAAGTGTTTTCAACTCGGCTTGCCGTTTTGGCTTTTTTGAATGCAGATTCTTGACCGATTTCAGTGTTCAGGCACAAGGCAACCTTAACAAAGTGGTGAAATGCACAAGGCAGTGTGGGCATGTTAGCAAAGACTTGAATCAAAAATGACACATGAGCTTAAGAGAATGACTAGACCGCAGATGACGGATTAGCGCTTGAATTTGGAGGTTGTGATGGATCGTATGGATATCACAAGAGATTGCCTAAGTACTTTGTGTAGCAGTCCAGGCAAGGATTTTGGCCCAAATGACCAATGCTTGTTTAAGCAGGAGATGAGGAGTTTCATATCAATGAAAGGTGGTAAAGGATGTTGTGTAAGGAATAGATTGTGTTGTGTAACAGAAATGGATGTTGGCTTTTGTCGAATATCAAGACCTTGAGTGAATTTGTCATCCTTCCTTGCAAACTTGTCTGTCATGATGGCTATATGTCCTTGAAGAGATACTTAGCGTCTTTCATACTTATCAACCAATTGCTACAATATAGTCCTTGCACCAACTTCCCTTGTTGGATAACATCTTATTGCTGCCGTTGAACTCGATGTAGGTTTGCTATGTATCATGTTCATTCTTAGATTGCTACGTCCTTTTGTAGTAGTCATCATGGGACTTCATATCACCCTAATAAAGCCTTCGACCAAGGTTGCTCCAAGAAGTCTATTCGTCTGTGCTTTTGTATCAGCTCAATCCTTGCTATGGTAAGGGTGTCGAATAATCTCATTGTCTTTCTTTATCTTTGCTAGTGGATAGGGATATGCTTCCAAATGCTCCAGGGGTCTCCAGGTTGGTTATATGATGATGGCTTTGTAATTGTGTTTTGTCTCTCTTTTGCAAGTTGAATCGGCTTGCTTGTTTTGGTTGTTGTGCTCAAGTATTTGCTACACCTCTGTCTTTCTAATATTATCTTTCACTGGCCTTTTGACTGCTATTTTGATCATGATGGGAATAAGTTTGAAAGTGCTTTGGGTCATAGTCATGTATTGTAGGTGGTGTACTGTGTGGACAGGTGCAACAAAATGATCCTTAGATGTTGGTGTCAAAAGGTCTTAAAGTTCCTTTGAGTTTGACCAACATTTTCCTTGCCTTGTCAATTTTCATATTTCTCGATGGAACAATTGAGGTGCTTCGGACAATAAGCCCGACAGTTTTTCATTTCTCGAACAATTGAGTGTGGGATTTGGCTAGTAGATTATAGTTTCTTTTCGGTCTTTGGTTTGCATCAGGGCGAGGCCTTAGGAGGATATGGTAGTGTATTTTCGATAGTTGGATTGGGTGTTTTGCTGGTATGGTGGATGATTTGGTGTTGGGATGTGGAATATATGTCGAGTGGGCTGAGCGGGATATTTAGGTGGTATGTGAGGGTAGGGATAAAATGGTGGCGTTGTTTGATAATAGTATTTGAAGGTAGAGTCTTGAATGGTTGCGACAAAAGAGACTTCATTTTTTCTCTTTTGAAAAGGCTCGTATTTTCAGGCTGGCTAGCTTTATTGGTAGTTTATAGTGCAGTGGAGGTAATGTCGAGATAGAAGAGGGCTGGTGGGAACTACTGTGAAAACTTCCTTATTTTAGGAAATCCCTGACAAGTGCACTCGATTAACCATGTCTTTTGCCTTGGTATTCAACTCGAGCCAACCTTTTGGTAACAGACTTTTGAATGAATTAGAGCCAGTTTGGACGTGCTAAAGATTTTGGATACCAGGATTTGATCATGGAGTAGGGAGAGGAGGTGCCTCGGTAGGAGATTGAATTTAGAGAAAGAATTCCTTTAGAGACCTAGAGGAACAGACAGACTCATGGAATGCACACATATCAAACAAGAAATGCATCCTATAATTCTAAGGACCTTTTTACGCACGATGGTTTGAAAAGCGCTTTGTGCCACATGTATCATTTCACTTGCTAAAAAAATGTAAAGTCTAAAGATAATATCGCATTTATTGGACTTTTGTTACATTGGCTGATATTGAAACAGTGTAAGAGAGAAAAAACTTTGCTAGAGTTTTAGATCATGGCCAGGTGAACATCTTTTATGCTGATCCTTCCCCAGAAGATTCTTCTTCTTCTTTCTCAGTCGAGTCTTCTTCGGACAAGCTTGCCTCTGATGAGTATCCTTGGAAGATGATATTGTCTGCATCAGTTAAGAGCCGGGATATGTCAAATGTGAAGTTCTTCAACATTTTCCAAGCCTTTCTTCCTTTCTCCTCTATTCCTTTGTTTGCCACAGAGTTCATCCCCTCGCTAGCCCATACGCCGATAGACTCTATGCGTTTTGTTAGGAGTTCTGCCTTACTGCGCCATTTGCTTTTTTCTTCATTCTTTGCTTCAACCAAACTTTGCTTCTTTGCTATTTTTTCCCGTGCCCTTGCCAGTTGTCTGCATAACCTTTTGTACTCAGATTTCAACTCATCAGCATTCTTTTTCCTTTTTGTTGTTGCACTTGGTTGAATTGCCTTTGCTATGTCTTTCCTAAGCCAGTCTGGGCAATCTTCATCATAGCCAGCATCAAACCTGTCTCGTCTAATAGTCTCGATTCCCATTCATTTTCTTTCTTTCCAAAGTTCTATTATCTTGTCTTTGAATGGTATCTCTCCTCCGAGAATACTAGCTTTGAAACTTCTGATGTTCGCCATTTGGGGTACTGTCTGATTTCTCCCTGCTTGTCTAAGTGTCCTTAAAGGAGTGTATGGATAAACTCCTCTAAAGCCCACTAAGATGAGAAATGAGTCTCTCTCGGATCGTGTGATTACTGTTGTGCTGGAAAAGTAATCAAACACCCATTTTATGTTTTCAGGTGTCAGTCGACAGAACATGTGGTGCCAACCATTGATAGTTGTTGGTTGGTCCCATTTCCAAAAAGCATTGTCCATGCGAGCGGTATGAATTAAGATGTAGTTTTCCTTCGGTATGGAATGGAAAGCATGGTCTGTGTTATCCATCCTTTGCAAATGCTCCATCAGCTAAATTTGTAAATGCAAGTTGCAACCTTCAAAGAAACCAGCGCCCTTCTTGCATCTTTCTAAAGCTCGGTACATCTATGCAACAATTATCGGTACCAAAGTGTCGTTCTTGTTAGTGTCTTTGAGTAAGGCATCAGTAATTGTGACCATGCAAACATCAACTCGTCCTTTGTGTTGTGGAAATACGATAGTCCCTAAAAAGCTAGTGACAAAAGCAAGCACCTTCCGCTCTTGCCAATTTGCCTGGTTAATGTTGAAATAGTCTCCGGCTTCTTGAATTGATTCTTCATACCCAAATTTGATGTAGAGGAAAGTCAGAGAAATTCCTGACTGCCTTATACTGTCTGTGCATAACTCGGGCTCAAACCCCACCATTTCGAAAAACTCCTCGGGTGCGATGTTCTTAGGTATCAAGACTTCTTCAGTTTCAAATGGTAATTGAGTTAATCCGCCTATTTCTTCCAGTAATGGTGTCAACTCTACATTCCCAAAGTGAAAAAACTGCTCGGTTTGCATCCCAATAGTGTACTGCTGCTTCTATCATTCCTTCCACCGCAGTGTGCTCCATTAATGAAATCAGGTTCCCCAACACCATTTTAACTCGGTCTTGTTGACCTATGCTTAGGTTTTCCCACCAATCTCTAAGCAACTGAGGGGTTTCAAGAACCATCTCAAATGTGGCAATGGTCTTTTGGAAAATGTGAAGGGTGATAGGAGAAAGGGAGAAGAGAAAATGCCTAAGATTTGCTTTATTGTGAGCAAAATGATCAACGTGTGGCACAAGTTTTTGAAAACAATGTGACAGAGGATATGAGGAGATGTGTCGTTGTGAGTTGAGAACCTTTTAGACACTTGAGAAGGAAATTGCTAATGGACTTGTGACATGCCAAGGATGTCAAGTCTTTATATAATGCTTAAAGGATAAATGTACGTTATGTGTCATCCCGTCTATCAAGTGGTTATTTCTGCTTCAAATTGGGCCTTTAATGCCTCTTTGGTTACCATTTAATGCCTTTGAATAACATTGAATACAGAATGATTCCAATTGTTTAAGAAATAAACAGTCGTTTCTAATTCAATTTGAGCTTGACGCCTCATCATTTACCTTCGTGCCTTTGAATGGCATTGAATACAGAATAACTCTAATTGTTTAAGCAATCATTTCTGATTCAATTCGGGCTTTTGATGCCTCTTGGGTAAATTTTGTGCCTTTGAATAGCATTGAATACAGAGTACCTCTGATTGATTAAGAAATCATTTCTGATTCAATTCGAGCTTTTAACGCCTCTTGGGTAACCTTTGTGCCTTTGAATGGCATTGAATACAGAGTACCTCTGATTGTTCAAGCAATCATTTCTGATTCAATTCGGGCTTTTGATGCCTCTTTGGTAACCATTGTGCCTTTGAATGGCATTGAATACAGAGTAATTCTGACCGTGTAGGAATAAACAATCATTTCTGATTCACTTTGGGCTTTTAAACCCTATTAGGTAACCTTTGTGCCCTTGAATGATGCTGAATGCAGAATAATGTTAATAAACGGTCTACATTTGCACTTTTAACCCTTTAAGTAAATGCAAATAAATCATATCCAACGCTCTTTGGGGTTTAAAAACCCGTTCAGATTGATTGAACAAGTTGGCCTATTGGACTTGAGAACAAGTCGATTAATGACATGTCATGATGCATGATTCCTAACGCCGCTACTAAGGAATGGAATTGGTTAGACCGGGTTTTATTATCCTCCCAAGCGGACGACTCGGGAGCGGGAACGTCTCGGATCAAATAGATTCCAAGTCGTTCCCCCTAAAGGGATTTTTATGTGAAGGAAGAGGTGGTTGTAACCACCGTATTTTCAACTCACAATTTAGAAAGTTGTCAGGAGTGGCGGAAGGTATGCATGATATGCACAAGTTCAAAAATGCACAAGTTTTAAAATAAATACACAAGTCAACCTCGGGAGTGGGAGTAAAACTAACACATGAAACAACAAGTTTGAAATAATAATTTCATATGCAAAGCAGATCAATACACATAATATGCATGATAGGCGTCATCAGATGACACTTTTGGACGAGGTTGACTAATGGACTTTAACATACCAAGGATGTTAAGACTTCCTAATTTGATTATGGTATTTAAAATTGAACGTGTATTTTGTATCATCCCAATTGTTCTCATAACCAAAAATTAACAGAAAATAATTTTATAAAATAATTAATTGTACTGTACAAATGTAGAAATAACATTTTGTTTGAGGTAAATAGAAATAATAATTAATCTTGCTACATTAAAGATAGAAGAAATTAATTTAAAATCTATGATTTTGTTTTAGATTACTACATTAAAGATAGAAGAAATTAATTTAAAATCTATGATTTTGCTTTCATAAAAGTAGAAAAAAAATTAATTTCGTTCATAACCCAAAAATAATTTTATAAAATAATTGGGTTCGTTTGAATAAATAATTAATTTTGTTATGAGAACCCACTTTTATGTGAACAAATGGTCTACATTAGACACGTTCAACTTTAAATAAATGCACACATAACATATTCAAACGTCCTTTAGGGTCGGAGACCCATTTGGTTCGTTCAAATATGGTGAACTAATTGACTTAGAGGGGAGCCGAAGTCAAAATGGTCCTAAATATGACATGATGCATGATTTCTAGAATAAGAGTGGGGTAATCTAGACAAGGATATGGTTCACCCAATTGGACAACCAAGGAGTGGGAATGCTTAGAATTGTTGGTTGTACCACGGACCAACTAGATTCTAACCGTTCCTCCTAAAGGGTTTTTTGAGAGTGAAACAGCCGTGAGATCCACATAACCGTTTATGGTGTGTGCAAGTGTAAAAAAATTTGCAGGAGTGGAGGAAGTGACAATGCAAAATAACAAAGAAAATACAATTAAGCAATTAAATAATTGAGCATCAAAATTCAAAAATTCAAAAATTCAAAAATAAACCTTAATCCTGTAAAAAAAGAAAAGAAGAAAAGTTAGTATCGAAATAAATGGCAAGAAGATAAAGCTGATAAAGAATCCCAATTTAAAATCCGTTATGGTTTGAACCTTGATATCCCCAGCGGAGTCGCCATTCTATCATACCCGATTTTGGACTCAACTCGGGGCGAGTCGATTTTCGGATTTGACTAGATAACTCGTTTGAGTTGAAGTGTTGGAGTTGCCACCTAATATATTTTTAACTAGGCGTTAGGGCACCTATTTTGTTTCTAGCTAATTTTATAATTAACTCCGAAACTTAGTCTACGAAATAAAAATTCTAAGTAAGAGGCTCAAGTTAACTCGAGAGGAAGGGGGTAGGCACCTCTCGAGCTCCACCAAATGTGGTTACCGGCCGGAATTTATAATTAGAATTCTAAGTAATTAATTAAACTAACTAAGCAATAAAATATTTAAGTCATGGTATACAGATTTAAAGACAAGTAAATAAATATTCGGCTCATGTCTTGCAAAACAAATAAATAAGTAAGTAAAAATTGTTAGACAAAATTAATAAAATAAAATAAAATAAAATAAAGTAAATGAGTTTGGATATTTTTATCCCTTTTCAAAAAAAAAGGGTTGTCTTTGGTAATTTCACCGCGATGTATCTCGCAAAATATAAAGAAAATAAGTTAGTGAATAGTAATATTAATAATAATGAAAGTAATAAAAAATACAATGATAATAATATTAGTAGATAATAATAATAATAATAATAATAATAATAATAATAATAATAATAATAATAATAATAATAATAAAAGGATTTCTCTTCTCTCGTTGTTCTCTTTCAAAAACAGGATGTCGTCTCCTGTCCAATTTTTCCTCGTAAAATATAAAGGAAATAAGTTAGTGAAAATAGTGACAATAATAATAATAATAATAATAATAATAATAATAATAATAATAATAATAATAATAATAATAATAATAATAATAATAATTTAAAATAATAATAATAATGATAATAATAATAATAACAATAACAATAATTGTTTTAAAATAAAAGGGGAAGGGGATTTTTAAAAGTGTCGGCTCAGGTGTGTATGAATTTGGTGGAGGTTAGGGACGTCGATACGGCTGCGAACACGCCGGCCGGTCGTGTTGCCATGCCAAGTACCGGTCTCATCACTCCATCACCGGCTCGTTTGTAATCACGGTTCATGCACGTTATCATAGCCTTTTGTTGTAGGGACGTAGAAATGGGATTGTTTATCAGTAGGCCTCAAATAAACAATTATTTTCCTTGGCTTGTCAATATTTGCACAGTACTTGTTCAAGTCAGAGACAACCAAACACAATAAACACAACAGGAGTTATAACATTGCTTTCGTCCAATGGTCCTGCAAGAAAACGACAAAGCAGACTAGTACTTGTACCAAATAATGTTAGTAGGATCGAGTCAACCGACAAAATGTGGGTATATATAACAAAGAATTCAACACCAGTGAAGGAAAAATCTCAAACAGCGGTGACTGAATCGTTAGCACAACAACAATATCAGTAGTTCAAGAGCAAATTTTCAGATTCGTCAATGGACAGTCTTTTCCATCGAAGCAACGGTGGCGACGAACAAAAGTAACGCCACCAACGCAGTGGAGGAGCGACACCAGATCCTCCTTGGCGGCGTCACTACAGCCCCCCAAACGTCACGATTCAGATCAAGGTTTCGACGGCGTTGAGCTTTCCAGTGGTGGCGGCGATGGTGCCTCTGTTTCCAACGGTGGTGCTACCGTTCAGTCCCTGTCCCCGATCTTCCTACTCCCTCTGCTTTTCAAGCGATATCGATGGCCTTTCCCCTTCCCTCGTCCCCAATTTTTTTGTATGTGTATGCGAGTTTCTGGATCTGTATTGTTTGGTGGATTTCTAAGAGGATGAGGGGTGTGGAACTGTGTGTGGAGTTGTTTTGTGGGTGTGTGTATATGTCTGTATAGAGAGGAGAGAGATGGAATCGTGTGAGGGGAGAGAGGAAGAAGATGATGGTGTGTTGTGTGTGAGAGTGTATTGTACTGATTTTGTATTATGTATGATCTAAGGAAGAAGAAGACGTGGGGGTCTGCTTGGATTTTGGGTACTGATGTTTGTGAGATAAAGGAGAAGACGGGATTCGTGCACTGTGTATTCGGGGAAAGAGACTTGGCGTGGGGAAGAAGACCCCAAAGTCTTCGTATGTGTACTGTACTGTGTTTTGAAGTATGTCTGATGGGTATCGTGTTTGTATTGTCTGATTTTTTTTTTTTTTTAATCCTTGATGATGATAAGAAAGCCAAAATGGTCTTCTTTTCTAAAGAAGAAGAATTTCAAAAACTAGTGGTTAGGGAATTGGAGATGATTGGGATTTGGGGGGATTTGGGAATGATTGTAGGAGATTATGATTAGGGAGGGGATTATGGAGAGATTAGGGAATTTGAATTGTTTCCAAAACGGGGAAGGGAAGATAAGATATGGGGGGATGAACTTGGACGGATTAAATAAAGAAAACGAATGTAGACCATATTTTGTCTAGATTCAAGTAGAAATAGAAATCTTGAAATTAGGAAGAAAATGATTTAATGTAGGAAAATGTATTTGGTTAAGTATTCTGTCTAGGTTCAAACGAAATTTAAAGGAATTAAAATAAAGTGAAAAATACATTTTGTATAAGAAAAAATGTAGAAAAATATATGGTGCAAAATGAATGAATCTAGATGAACACTTGTCTAGATTCAAGACGAAGGAGGGTTTTAATAATAGATTAAAAAGAAATATTCTGGAATACGAAAATAATTACAAGAATATTCAGGAGAATTCGAATTAAATAATTGGAGAAAAATAGCAATGGATTTCCAACGGATTTCCAACGGAATGGACATACCTAGACAGACAATTGTCCAGGTTCGTAGGAAAGATTTAACAAAAGGAGAAGAAAAATAAGTAAATGAAAAAAATAAAATGAGAAGTGGACATTTTCTTTTAAATTGGCCAATATTCAACTTAAAGGTGTAAATAAAAATATAGATATACGTATTTTATAAAATGCACAAATAATTATTAAATAAACTCAAATAAAATTATTTAAATATAGGTAATAAAAGATAATTACTAATTTATGCAAATAATCACCAATTGAAATAAATTTGACATGTAGCCTAAATGATGCAGTTATGTAATATATTATGAATGTACTAAATTGCACAAGTAGTCACATTTTGATAAATAGCCTAAATGATGTAAATTTATATAATATAGCCACACTTAAGTATATAATATATAAATAGAGGATAACGCACGTAAATGCATGATTTCTAATGTACATTTTGCACAAATAGCTAAATTACACCTTTAAGTTAATTTATAGCCGATTTTAGACAAAGGAGGGACAAAATTGGGTGTCAACAGTTTCCATACAGTATCAGGCAAACCATGGAAAGCAAAAGGATGTAAGTTCTCCATGAACACATGGCAATCATGACTTATCATATTAGTTAACTTTTCTTCTCGCATGTCAACACACCTTGATATATTTGATGCACACTCATCAGGAAACCTCAAATTCCGTACCCACTCACAAATTTCTCTTCTCTCATCTAATTCAAATGTGTAATTGGCTAGGGGCATCCGAACCTTGTCACCAACATGATATAGGTGCAATTCATTACGCATATAGTATTCCTGAATATCCAACCTGGCCTTAACATTTTCCTTTGTCTTGTTCGTGACGTCCATAACTGTATTAAAGACTGCATCAAAAAAATTCTTTTCTATGTGCATGTGATCCAGATTATGACGGAGAAGGTTGTCCTTCCAATAAGGCAACTCCCAAAATATGCTTTTTTTAGTCCAATTATGCCATTCACCAAATCCAGTTATTTTAAACGGTTGTTTTTTATCAGTTACCTTAGGATACCCCTTCACCCTATTCCAAATTTAATGACCAGACAACCTTCGTGGAGGGTCATCAAAGTCTTTTTTCCCTTTCATAAATGCACTAGTATTTCTCCTAAATGGAGATCATCTGGCAAGAATCGACGTTGACAGTCGAACCATGTGTTCATTCCTCCATTTTTCAAATAAAAAGCTTTTGTGTCCTCCATACAGCAAGGGCAAGAAAACTTAGCAGCAGTGGACCAACCAGACAACATTCCATAAGTAGGAAAATCATTTAAATCCACATCAAAGAAGCATGCAACATAAAGTTTTCCTTGAGGGAGCAATCGTATGTTTCTACACCTTCATGTCACAAAATTTTTAACTCAACAATCTAGGGCTGTAAGAATATATCAATCGAGCCTTTTGGGTTGTGTGGACCCGGAATAATGCAAGTCAGAAAAATGTATGGACTTGTCATACACAATTCAGGTAGAAGATTATACGGGATGATAAATACGGGGCAACAAGAATACGGTATGGCAGAGACTGCAAATGGAGTGAAACCATCAAAACTTAAACTCAACCTAATATTTCTAGGTTCACTAGCAAATACCGGATACACCCCATCAAAGTGTTTCCATGCTTCACCATCATAAGGATGACTTAGAATTCATGGTTGTTTTGTGCGTTCATGGTGCCATCGCTATGAGGAGCAGAGCTCATCGATGCATACAACATTTTCAACCGAGGAATAAGTGGCAAGTAATGCATTGCCTTAACTGGGACATTCTTATCCTTTTTATTTTATACTGGCTTATAACGAGCCTCCCCACAAAATTTATAATGAACCCTATCCTTATCTTCCTTATAGAATAACATGCAACCTTTTCTACAACAATGAATTCTCTAAGAAGAAAGACCTAACTTGGAAATTAATTTCTTTGTATCGTAGTACGCTACAGGTAATCCCAAATGCATCATTAATCATTTCATGTATTTTATTATTACGAGACTCATTGTCAACATACGAACTACTCGCACCGGCATATGCATTCTCTATGTTGACAGTAGGATCAAACTCTCCATGTGCAGTACATACAAAATAATTTGTCATAAAACCTTTAGTATAAAGATGCATTACAACCTCTTTTAGGCTTTTCACATCACAACATTTGCAATCCTAACAAGGACATTTGATATTCCACTCCCTTATCTATTCAGGAAGCATTTTAGCTTTGGCAACAAACTCTGCAACACCATCTATAAAAATTTTCCTCAACCCCCGACGTCCCGAGTTATTCCTATCATACATCCAACTACAATTTCAGATGACGTTCCATCTACACAAATAACACATAGTGGAATATTCAAAAAAAATTCCAACCACCTAACATATTTATAATATTCTATACAAAAAAATAAGCTCACAATTCAGATATAATACGTATTAATTTATCACCTAATTTCAAACCCCTTTTATATTTTACATCAAGATTTAGTTTTTATTTATGTTTAATGGCTCAATTCTTGAAATATATATACATATGCTTATAGTTAGTCAATGTCTATTTGTTTGAGCAAGGTTAATTTTTCTCAAGGACCTAACTACTTGATTTGGAGATTCCACATGTTTCCTCTTTTTTTCTTTACTATATTCTCTAAAAAATCATCATACAAATAAAACAACCTAAAATACTATATTCTCTAAACACATAAAATACTTTAAACACTAAAATTAATGAGGATTTACTATATTCTCTAAACACTAAAATTCTTTACTGTATTCTCTAAACACTAAAATACTTTAAACTAATTAATGGGGATTTCACACATAAATATGAAAATATAAACAAAAAAACTGAAAAACGCCAAAAATTACCTCTTTTGGAACTAACATTAACCTTGGAGCTGCTACGTACCTTGATACGTTCCAACTAAAATTTTGAAAAAAAGCATAAGTAACACGTTTGGAACTTAAATTACCAAAAAAAAGGAAAAAAAAAACAAAATTACGGATTTGTATATGAAACGACCTCGGTCAGTCGTTTCGGAAGTAAGGACTCCGATTGGCGTGCCGATAATTTTAAAATATTCGTAAGGTCTATTAGGATTTGTCTGTAAAATTTGAGTTAAATCAGACCTCTTTTGGTAGGCATCAGAAGAAGGTTTCAGTTTTTATTGTCGATAAATATTAAAAAGAGACTTTCGAGCTCGGTTTTGGCGAATGAGCTCCGATTCGAAATTCGAAAGCACCGTTAGGTTCGTATGATTATTTGTGACTTTTGTGATTTTTCGAAAGTGAATTTCGATGTTGTTCGGCTAGTTTCCGCTAAAATGCCGAAAGTTAAATAATTTGATCTTCTCCATTTAAATTTCATATTGAGTTTGGGGAGTCCGATTTGAGATGTATATTACATATATTTTGTATAACTTGTATGGAAAAGTTGAAATTATTTCGAATATCGTAGGGTATCGTTTTAATTTTTGTCGCGAAAAGTAAATAAAATTTAAAAAAAAAAAGGAAAGGACAAAATTTAGTGGTGCTTATGTACTTAGCTAATGAAAGCTAAGGAATGAGTAGATGAAGGAACGAGAACAGAGGAGAAAACACAGCGAAAAAAGTATGAAAAAATCCCAGAAAATGAGAAAAGAGGCCGGGAAAAAGTAGAATTTTCACCCTGAAACATTCAGGTAATGATCCTAATATATTATTCGAGTTTATTATGTGTGTTTGAATATATTTTTATAGTAAAAATTGGGATATTAGCCATCGTTTTAATAAGTTCAATTAATAGTTTAAAGGGTCATATGGATCCCCATAATGGAATTGATTATATATTCGTACTCAGTGAGTTATGGGCAATATATAAATATAATTTATTTAGGGTTTGGTTATGTTACCATAAACCCTGTACATAGGTCTGGCCTGCGTATTGCGTATGCGAAAAGGGTATCAGGTTCCTACCTGGATTGCCCTAAGATGTGAGGAATGAAGTCTTTAGCCTAAATTGATATATTTTCTGCTTATTGAATAGAGTGGGATCGTTTGGAAATGAAACCAAAGGATAAAGCGGTTGTTGATTAGAAATGCCAACTTTTTGGAAGAGGTAAGTGTTTATATCTATTTCTTTGGAGGCACCTGGCCTCGTGGATTTTCTACCACGTGTTCCTTACGTGTTTAGCTGCCGATAGGCGTACTCATTACGCCTTAGCTTTGGATTTACATTGTATATTATATGTTATGTCCTGTTTTTGGTATTGCATAGAGCATATGAGCATTGCACTCTGGTTTTGAGCATTGCATATACTTCCCGGTTGGCGATGAGAGTCCCGCACCGGTGAAGGATCATTATTGCATATACTTCCCGGTTGGCGATGACAGTCCCGCACCAGTGAAGGGTCATTATTGCATATACTCCCGGTAATCGATGAGAGTCCCGAGCCGGTGAAGGGTCATTATTGCATATACTTCCCGGTAATCGATGATAGTCCCGAGCCGGTGAAGGGTCATTATTTCATATACTTTCCGGTAATCGATGAGAGTCCCGAGCCGGTGAAGGGTCATCATTGCATATACTTCCCGGTAATCGATGAGAGTTCCGAGCCGGTGAAGGGTCATTATTGCATATATCTCCTGGTAGACGATGAGAGTCCCGCGCCGGAGATAGGTTTCAGGCATATGTGACTGCATTGCACCGTACCGCATTCATCCATCTCATTGCACCGCATACTGACTATTGTGTGTATTGTGTTGTGTTTTATGTATGCGGTATGTATACTGTGTCGTGGACATATCTCAGTTTGCCTATATATTTCTGGCTCATATTCTGGGTTGCGGGGATCAGGTTGCACGCCGCAACGGTATAAATATATGGATCGGGTTGCACGCCGCAACAGTATAAATATATGGATCGGGTTGCACGC
The DNA here is from genome assembly GCA_037355625.1 of Petunia x hybrida. NCBI lineage: Eukaryota > Viridiplantae > Streptophyta > Magnoliopsida > Solanales > Solanaceae > Petunia > Petunia x hybrida. The sequence goes on along the minus strand of JBBBVM010000698.1, from coordinate 888,114 downwards.
CGCAACAGGATGAATATATGGATCGGGTTGCACGCCGCCACGGGATGTATTTCTGATTGTTGATATATTCGGAATACCTATATGGTCTGGCTATCTTACGTTCCCTGTTGTTAATTAGTTTGTGATTCCATACGTGTTTCTAGTTATTATCTGGCTCTGCCTTTTCATAATTTAAATAAGAGGAATTTGGTTTATCTGTTTCTTTTCTACCTGGCTAGCTATCCTATTCTTTGAGGTGACTAGTCTGCCCCACTTACTGAGTCCTTTTGACTCACCCTTGTTTGTTGTTTGTTCTTGTCTATTTATTTCGTTTCGGCAGGTTCGCTCCAGGATTGAGTTCGCCACGTTGTTCAGGAGCGAAGACGACTTCAACTATCAGGGTGAGCCAGCTTTTATTCCGGATGGCCACCAGTTTATTGTTTATTATTTCAGCTGTATTTTGCTCTCTTCAGGAGGTATCTGTCTTCTTTTGTACTCTTAGATGTCTAGCCTGGATAGCCCTAAACCTACTATGTTGGGTAGTCAGCTGTAATTTCTTTTGTACAGCTGAGAGGTATCAGTATGTCAGTGTTTTTTTAAGTCTTGTTCTTGTTTATGAATTGAATTATATTTATTTTCTTAATTTAATTGCTAAGGGTTCGCTCGACAGGTCTAGGTGAGGATGTCGGGTGCCCGCACGGCCTAACCGGATCTCGGGTCGTGTCAGTATGATAGTGATGATGGATTGGTGTTTGAAGAAATGGGGATTTTGGAGAATTGGGGATTTTGAAGAAATGGGGAAGAAAATAGGACGATTTTCGTTTTGGGGATTTTGGAGAAATGAGGCTGTGCTCATTTTTGCTATGATCTGTTGTTGAAAAATAATGCAGCACTAGAGACGGATAGCCGTCTCTAAGAAAATAGGGACGGCTTGCCGTCTCTAGATATTTTAATTTTTTATTTAACGGCCCGTCTCTAAGAGAATAGGGACGGCTAGCCGTCTCTAGCCTTTGAAATTTCTTAAGTTATCTGAAGTATACGGACGGCTAGCCGTATCTACTTAAATATGGACGGCTAGCTGTCTCTACCCTTTCCTCCCAAAATCGCGTTTTTCTAGTAGTGTCAATGTACCATGTGTAAATTGTTTCTTGGTAAGTGTATGCTACTGTTGAAATTTATCTACTAAAGAGGAGATTTAAGTTTGTGATACTAGAAACCCTAAATTAATTCATGAGATAAGATATTGAGATTTTCATCCAACAGGAGAAAATAATATCTTGAATTCTCGTGTGTATTAATTAAAAGGATAATTTGATCTATAAGGAGGTTTTGTTTATCTTAGTCAAATGAGTAACATAATGTATGCCTTGTGCTCATGGATAATTATTAGGAGAATGGAAATAGGTATCACGCTATGCTTTAATTCACAAAATGCCTAAAATGGTTATTTTCTGAATTTGGTCATAGCTTCGCGATCATGAATTCTTGATATTTGATTGACCTGAAATTTGGTTGAGACATCAGAAACTATTCGGTAAGCAACTTTCACTGCAATGTGGTGAGTGATGTTATCTTTTGACGTTTTGAGATCGTTTGGATGGGGTTTTAGGCAGTGTGCTTAATTAAAATCGTGATTTAAATATGAAAAATCATTCTTTATATCGATTTTGGTTTATATTAAATTTGGGACATTGACACGACCCGAATTCTCGGTTAGGCCGTGCGGGCACCCGACCACCTCCCCTAAACCTGTCGGGCGAACCCTATTGACTGAATCGATATAAATTGTGAAGAATTACCTTGAAATGAAAATAAACTAAACTTTAACAACATAAGATAACTCTCAAGGATAGACAAACATACAAGCTGTCTGAGTAATACAACTAACTACCCACGATATAAACGTTTCCATATCAGACATCTAAGAAGGCCAAAAGATATACACACCTCCCGAGGTAGCAAAAGTAAGGAAAACTGTAATATCTGAAGTTGGTGGCCATAATGAACAAGATGGCACACCGTAGATAGCTGAAAATGTACTACTCCTCAATCACTACGCGGCTGGCTGGGTCCTGGAGCAGAATCTGCCGAACGAAAAGAAAACACAAGAACAAATAGGGGGTGAGTCATAAGGACTCAATAAGTGAGGACCAACTAGCAACCTCGAAAAATAGATACGCTAGTCAGGGAAACAAAAGCCATAGCAGTCAACTAGATAAATCATTAACAAATAATTAATGCAATAAATCTATACAGCTAAGAAAATGCATATAAAGATATGCAATAATGTATCATGATGCAATGGGGTCACATGTGCCCGAAACCTATCTCCGGCGCAGGACTCTCATCGTCTACCAGGAGATGTATACAATAATGACCCTTCACTGGCGCGGGACTCTCATCGACTACCGGGAAGTATATGCCGTAATGACCCTTCACCGGCTCGGGACTCTCATCGATTACCGGGAGGTAAATGCGATAATGATCCTTCACCGACTCAGGATTCTCATCGATTACCGGGAAGTATATGTAATAATGACAGCCAGAGTACAATGCTCAGATACTCAATGCAATATTAGCAACAAGACATAACATATAATATATAACGTAAATTCAAAGCTAAGGCGTAATGAGTACGCCTATCGGCAGCTACACACGTAAGAAACACGTGGTAGAAACTCTTCGGGGTGATGAGGTGGACAATTCCTTACTCCAGCTTCAATCCACGAGGCCAAGTGCCTCCAAAGAAATGGATATAAGCACTTACCATATTCCAAAGCTAGCCCTGCTACTCAACAACTTCTTTTTCCTCTGGATTAACTGCAAAACGATCCCGGTCTATTCAATAAGAAGAAAAATTATATCAAATAAAGCTAAAGGCTTCATTCCTTATGTCTTAGGGATATTCAGTTAGGAACCTGACACCCTATTCGCATACGCAATATGCAGATCAGGCCTATGTATAGGGTTCAAAGTCTCATAACCAAACCCTAAATTACATTTATATGTTGCCCATAACTCACTGAGTACGAATATATAATCATTTCCATCATCGGGGTCCAATTGACCCTTTAAACTATCAATTTAAGTCATTGGGGCGATGTTTAATATCCCTATTTTTATCTTAAAAATACATTCAAATACGCGTAATAAGCTAAGATAATGAGTTAAAATTATTACCTGGAGATTTGAGGTAGAAATTCCACTATTTTTCCACCCCTTTTCCCCTTTTTTCCCTTTTCTCTTCTAATTTTTCCTTTCTCGTCCACTTTGTTCAAATGTTTCTGTTCCCATATGTATTGCTGCAGCTAAGGGACCGACATATCCATTTATTTTTTTTTAATAAGTTCGCTACGACGATTAAAATTAAAATGGAACTCTAGAGAAGTCGAAATGATCCCAAAATTTTCAAGTAAGTTATACAAAATATATGTAACATACTTGCAAAGACGGATCTTAAGTCGGACTCCCGAAACTCAAGATGCGAATTTAAAGGAAAAAGGTCAAATTATTTAACTTTCGGCATTTTAGCGGAAACTAGCCGAACAACATCGAAAGTCACTTTCGAAATATCACAAAAGTCACAAATAATTATACGAACCTAATGGCACTTTTGGATTTCAAATCGGAGCTCATTCGTCAAAACCGAGCTCAAAAATCTCTTTGTAATATTTATCGACAATAAAAACTGAAACCTTCTTCCGATGCCTACCAAACGAGGTCTGATTTAGCTCAAATTTTACAGACAGGTCCTAATGGACCTTACGAATATTTTAAAATTATCGGTACGCCAATCGGAGTCCTAACTTCCGAAACGACTGACCGAGGTCATTTCACTCTCCTCTACATAGACTCTCGTTCATCCTCGAACGAGCAAGAGTCTAAAATAGATTTTACACCTCTAATGAGAATGCTTACACCAATTTTTTTCTGTGACATTTACTACGAAACCAAAATCATATACAATGGTAAGAACTTGTAGGCTTAAAAGACCAAGTTCGAACCTGAATCGTCGAAGAGGTAAGGATACCTCTCACGCATACTGGACTCAAGCTCCCAAGTTTTCTCCTCACGAGGACGATTATTCCATCGTACTCGAACCATCGGAATCTGCTTCGAACGATGTTTCTGGACATCACGCGCAACTATAGCAACTGGGAACTCCTCGTAAGCTAGATTCACATCTAGCTGAGCAGGGTCTAATTCGATCACTTCGGAAGGATCTTGGATACACTTCCGGAGCATCGATACATGGAAAACTGGGTGAACTGGCATAGAAGCTGGCAAGTCGAGCCGATAAGCTACCTTACCAATACGCTTATCGATACGGAAAGGGCCAATGAACCTGGGACTAAGCTTTCCTTTCCTACCAAATCTCTTTACACCTCGCATCGGTGACGCTTTCAGAAATACCATGTCCCTGACCTCAAACTCTAACTCTCGGCTCCTCCGGTTCGAGTATGAAATCTGCCTACTCTGGGCGGTCTGTAAACGATCCTGAATAACACGAACAGCATCAAGAGTCTGACGAACCGTATCTGAACTCATCACCTCGACATCTCGAGACTCAAACCAGCCAATAGGAGAACGACATCGACGACCATATAAGGCCTCAAATGGTGCCATCTGAATAGAAGACCGGTAGCTATTATTATAAGAGAACTTTGCTAACGCCAAATGATCATCCCAGTAACCCCCGAAGTCCAGTGCACAAGCTCTCAACATGTCCTCCAGAATTTGAATAACCCGCTCTGACTGACCATCAGTCTGAGGATGGAATGCTGTGCTAAGCTGCACCTGGGTCCCCAACTCTCTCTAAAAATACTGCCAGAACTGAGAAGTAAACTGGGAACCACGATCTGAGATAATGGATACAAGAGTACCATGCAGCCTAACCACCTGCTCAATGAAAATCCGAGCCAATATCTTAGCTGAATCAGTAGTCTTTACAGGGATAAAGTGAGCTGATTTAGTCAGTCTGTCGACAATGACCCAGAGTGAATCGTGGTGCCGCAGGGTCTTTGGTAGGCCAACTATAAAATCCATTGTGATGTGCTCCCACTTCCACTCGGGAATGGGCAATGCCTGGGCTAACCCTGCTGGTCTCCGGTGCTCGAACTTAACCTGCTGACAGTTCAAGCAACAAGATACATAGTCAAATATATCTCTCTTCATCCCCTTCCACCAATATAACTCTCTGAGGTCCTGATATATTTTTGTAATACCAGGATAAATAAAATAGCGCGAGTTATGAGCTTCATCGAGCACTGAATGCCTCAAATCCCCAACATCAGGAAGACAGAGTCGACCATTAAACCGAAGAATTCCATCTGAATCAAGCTCGAAGGAGGGAACTTCTCCACTTAGGACACGACCACGCTACTCCTGCAGATGAGGATCCTCAAACTGTCCTCTCTTAATCTGATTGACTAAGGAAGATTGAGCTGCAATACACGCTAAGACTCTACTGGAGTCTGGAAGAAGAAATCTCACGCCAAAGTCGCCAAGGGACTGCAATTCTCGAGCCAATAGTCTCATACCAGCATAAAGAAAGGCGATGCTGCCCATGGACTTCCTGCTCAAAGCATCTGCTACCACATTCGCCTTTCCAGGATGATAGCGGATAGTGAGATCATAATCTTTAATCAATTCAAGTCACCTCCGTTGTGGGCCGTTAAGATCTTTCTGAGAGAAAATATACTAAAGACTCTTATGATCCGTATACACCTCACAAGGCTCGCCATAAAGATAATGCCTCCATATCTTCAAAGCAAAGACCACAGCTGCCAATTTTAAATCATGAGTCGGATAATTTTTCTCATTTGGCTTCAACTATCTGGAAACATAAGCGATTACCTTCCCGTGCTGCATAAGAACACAACCAAGGCCCACACGAGATGCATCACAATAAACTACGAATCCACCGGTGCCCGAAGGAAGGGATAACACTGGAGCTGAAGTCAATAAGGCCTTAAGCTTCTGGAAGCTTGCCTCACACTCATCAGACCATCGAAACTGAACCGCATTCTGCGTCAGGCGAGTCAGGGGAGCTTTAATAGTAGAGAACTTTTCCACAAACCTCCGATAATAACCTGCCAATCCAAGGAAGCTGCGAATCTCCATCGGAGTGGTAGGATGAGGCCATTTCTGCACTGCTTCAATCTTCTTCGGATCAACCTTGATGCCCTCACTAGATACCACGTGACCCAAAAATGCGACAGAATCAAGCCAAAACTCACATTTCGAGAACTTAGCATACAACTTACGATCACAGAGGGTCTGAAGAACCACCCTCATATGATAATCATGCTCCTCGCGACGACGAGAATAAATAAGAATATCATCAATGAAGACAATGACAAAGGAATCAAGGAATGGCTTAAACACCCGGTTCATGAGATCTATAAAGGCTGCAGGGGCATTAGTCAGCCCAAAAGACATAACTAGGAACTCATAGTGGCCGTAACGAGTCCTAAAAGCAGACTTCGAGATATCTGACTCGCGAATCTTTAACTGATGATAACCAGATCGCAGATCGATCTTAGAAAAGAATTTGGCACCCTGCAACTGATCAAACAAATCATCAATGCGAGGCAACGGGTACTTGTTCTTGATGGACCTTATTTAGCTGACGATAATCAATACACATCCACATAGTCCTATTTTTCTTTTTCACGAATAGAACAGGAGAACCCCACGGGGAAATACTCGGCCTGATGAACCCCTTATCAAGCAAATCTTGCAACTGCTCCTTCAGCTCCTTCAACTCTGATGGGGCCATGCGATAAGGAGAGATAGAAATAGGCTGAGTCCATGGCACAATATCAATGCCAAACTCGATCTCTCGATCAGGAGGAAGACCTGAAAAATCATCTGGAAACACGTCAGGGAACTCCCTAACGACAGGAATATAATCAAGAGATGAAATCTCCACAGTGGTATCTCGAACCATGGCAAGATACGCTGAACACCCTTTATCCATCATCCGCTTTGCCTTCAGGAAAGAAATAACATGCCCTATGGGTGGCAAATAAGAGCCCTGCCACACCACCGGTGCTGAACAAGGAAGAGACAACTGAAGAGACTTGGCATGACAATCTAACGTGGCATGACACGACGCCAACCAATCCATGCCAATAATAACATCAAAATCAACCATATCTAGGATTAGAAGATCTACTAGTGTCTCATGACCCCCAAAAGATATGGTACAAGCTGGATAAACTCGATTCACAATGATAATGTCTCCGATAGGAGTAGAAACACAGAATGGATCACGAAGATGCATATAATCAACATGAAAACCCGAAGCAAAATAAGGAGATACATATGAATATGTAGACCCCGGATCCACCAAAGAATATGCATCTCAACCACAAACAGATAAAATACCTGTAACAACAGCTGGGGATGCCTCGGCATCCTGCCTGGCCGGCAGTGCATATAGCTGTCTCTGCGGCTGAGCTGAGCCACTACCCTGACGCCCACCTCTAGAGGGACCACTAGGACCACGTCCATGACCTCTACCGGGTGGTGGTGCACCTCTAACTGGCTGAGACCTTGGAGGGGTACCCTGAGGCTGCTGCTGCATAGACGCTGGAAGGCGAGGGAAAGAACTGCTACTACCCTGCTGATAAAGATAAGGGCAATCTTTCTTATGATGCCCTGGCTCACGACAATGGAAACACCCTGGGCTAAACTGGCTCTGCACAAACTGCTGATGACTACTAGGAGGAAGCTGGGGATGACCTCGTCGAGGTCCTGGCGCGTCCTGAAAACCACGCGCTGGAAACTGAGCTGGTCTGATAGGAGGCCTACCCTGCTGCTGATAACTCCTACCTCCATACGAGGTACTAGAATGCCCTGGACCAAGAGATCTCTTACTCTCCCGCTCTAACTCCTCCATCTCCAATCTATGATAGGCCTCATACCTCTTGGCAATATCAATAGCGACATCCAATAGAGTACCAGGCTCAATCTCACGAGCCATCTGGGACCACAAATAAGGAGAAAGCCCATCAATAAAACGTCTGACCCTTTTAGAGGGCTCCTGCACGAGATCGGGAGCATAGCTGGACATCTCTAAAGTAAAAGCCCGTACTTCGTGACTGACAGGTCACCCAGTCCAATCCTCTCAAATTTTCTCCTCTTCTCATCTTGCTAGTTGCGAGGGAAAAACTTCTCCATGAATCGATGGGAGAACTCACTCCAGGTCAGCTTAGGTAAGCCCTGCCTAGCTGATCGGAGTGCGGTCCACCAAGCTAAAACCGGACCCTTAAGCTGGAAGGCAGTATAATCAGCTCCATACTGCTCAAGTTATCTAAGGGCCTCTAAGATACGCTGACATTGATCAAGAAACTCACGAGACTTAAGCTTATCTGATTTCTGACCAGAGAACTTCGGAGGACTAAGTCGGGTAAAATAATGTAACCTTGCCGAATCATCAACCTGACCTGCTACCTGGACTGGCTGACCACCCTGAGCAACCGGAGGTACAACACGCGCTACCTCTGGAACATAACTACCTGGAACATGAACTGCTGGGGCTACATATGGAGCTAGAATAGGGGCTCCCTGAACCTGAGAACCAATATCTACCGCAGCCTGCGGAGCTGCCTGAGGGATAGGAGCATCTACGACAGCCTGAGGGATAGGAGCATCTACAGCAGCCTGAGGAATAGGAGCATCTACAGCAGCCTGAGGACTAGGAGGTCCCTGAGGCATCTGCGTTGCTAAAAATCTCATAAAAGCGTCATGAAGTGCGGGGGGAAGGAATAAGCCTTGCTCCCCCTGCCCAGCAAAAGCTGGCACTACCGGAACCTCTGCAGCATGATCAACATGATCCACCATCCTCGCGGCCTGAGCAACTCTACCTCTGCCTCGACCACAACCTCTACCGCGGCCAACACCACCACCTCGCGGAGCAGCAGGCATAGGGGCGACGGCTGGCTCCTCCGCCTCTCGCTGAACATTCGCGCACGTTCTCACCATTTACTGTGGAGAATAAAAAATATTTAATTTCAGATAAGATGACTCACGCACGACGAGGAAAGAAAGAAGGGAAACTGCCTAAATGCCATCATAGCCTCTCGTAGATAGGTACGGACGTCTCCGCCCGATCAGCGAGACTTTATTAGACACTGTCATAATCTGGAAAGACTCTAAACTGGGCTCTGATACCAACTGACAAGATCCGAATTCTCGGTTAAGCTGTGCGGGCACCCGACCACCTCCCCTAAACCTGTCGGGCGAACCCTAGTGACTGAATCGATATAAATTGTGAAGAATTACCTTGAAATAAAAATAAACTAAATTTTAACAACATAAGACAACTCTCAAGGATAGACAAACATACAATCTGTCTGAGTAATACAACTAACTGCCCACGATATAAAGGTTTCCAGATCAGACATCTAAGAAGGCCAAAAGATATACATACCTCATGAGGGAGCAAAAGTAAGGAAAACTGTAATATCTGAAGTTGGTGGCCGTAATGAACAAGATGGCTCACCGTAGACAACTGAAAACGTACTACTCCTCAATCACGACGCGGCTGGCTGGGTCCTGGAGCAGAATCTGCCGAATGAAAAAAAAAGCACAAGAATAAATAGGGGGTGAGTCATAAGGACTCAATAAGTGAGGACAAACTAGCAACCTCGAAAAATAGATATGCTAATCAGGGAAACAGAAGCCATAGCAGTCAACTAGATAAATCATTCACAGATAATTAATGCAATAAATCTATACAGCTAAGAAAATGCATATAAAGATATGCAATGATGTATCATGATGCAATGGGGTCACATGTGCCCGAAACCTATCTCCGGTGCGGGACTCTCATCGTCTATCAGGAGATGTATACAATATTGTCCCTTCACCGGTGCGTGACTCTCATCGACTACCAAGAAGTATATGCCGTAATGACCCTTTACCGGCTCGGGACTCTCATCGATTACCGGGAAGTATATGCGATAATGATCCTTCACCGGCTCGGGACTCTCATCGATTACCAGGAAGTATATGCAATAATGACAGCCATAGTACAATGCTCAGATACTCAATGCAATACCAGCAACAAGACATAACATATAATATACAACGTAAATTCAAAGCTAAGGCGTAATGAGTACGCCTATCGGCAACTACACACGTAAGAAACACGTGGTAGAAAATCCACGAGGCCAAGTGCCTCTAAAGAAATGTATATAAACACTTACCGTATTCCAAAGATAGCCCTGCTACTCAACAACTGCTTTTTCCTTTGGATTAACTGCCAAATGACCCCCCTCTATTCAATAAGCAGAAAAATTATATCAAATAAAGTTAAAGGCTTCATTCCTTATGTCTTAGGGCAATTCAGTTAGGAACCTGACACCCTATTCGCATACGCAATACGCAGACCAGGCCTATGTATAGGGTTCAAAGTCCTATAACCAAACCCTAAATAAATTGCATTTATATGTTGCACATAACTCACTTAGTACGAATATATAATCATTTCCATCATCGGGGTCCAATTGACCCTTTAAACTATTAATTTAAGTCATTAGGGCGATGTCTAATATCCCTATTTTTACCGTAAAAATATATTCAAACACACGTAATAAGCTAAGATAATGAGTTAACATCATTACCTGGAGATTTGTGGTAGAAATTCCACTATTTTTCCACCTCTCTTTCCCTTTTTTCCCTTTCTCTTCTAAAATTATTGAAACGACCTCGGTCAGTCGTTTCGGAAGCTAGGACTCCGATTGGCGTGTCGATAATTTTAAAATATTCGTAATGTCCATTAGGACCTGTCTGTAAAATTTGAGCTAAATCAGACCTCGTTTGGTAGGCATCGGAAGAAGGTTTCAATTTTTATTGGCGATAAATATTAAAAAGAGAATTTCGAGCTCGGTTTTTGCCGAATGAGCTCCGATTCGAAATCCGAAAGCGCCGTTGGGTTCGTATGATTATTTATGACTTTTGTGAACTTTCGAAAGTGAATTTCGATGTTGTTCGGCTAGTTTCCGCTAAAATGCCGAAAGTTAAATAATTTGACTTCTTTTCATTTAAATTCGCATCTTGAGTTTCGGGAGTCCAATTTGAGATCCGCCTTCGCGAGTATGTTACATATATTTTGTATAACTTGTATGCAAAAGTTGGAATTATTTCGAATATCGCAGGGTACCGTTTTAATTTTCGTCGCGCAAAAAAAAAAATAAAAGAAAACAAAAAAATAAAAAAGAGAAAAAGACAAGAATTACTAAAGTTAGGCGGTGGGTCCTTAGCTTAAAGCTAAGGACCAGGCAGTAGTAGTAGTAGTATGAAAACAGAAGCAATGAACGAAATGAAACAGAATTAGAGAAACGAGAATACGCGGTGGAAAAATGCCAGAAAATGAGAAAAGGGGTCGGGAAAAAGTAGAATTTTCACCCTGAAACATTCAGGTAATGGTCCTAATATAGTATTTGAGTTTATTACGTGTGTTTAAATATATTTTTGCGGTAAAAATAAGAATATTAGACATCGCCCTAATGACGTAAATTGATAGTTTAAAGGGTCAAATGGACCCCGATAATGAAATTGATTATGTATTCGTGCTCAGTGAGTTATGGGCAACTTATAAATATAATTTATTTGGGATTTGGTTATGTGGCCTTAAACCCTGTATATAGGCCTGGCCTGCGTATTGCGTATGCGAATAGGGTATCAGGTTCCTACCTGGATTGCCCTAAGATGTGAGGAATGAAGCCTTTAGCCTTATGTGATAGATTTTTCTGGTTATTGAACACAGTGGGATCGTTTGGCAATGAATCCAAAGGACAAAGCGGTTATTGAGTGGCTGTACTAACTTTGTAACAAGGTAAGTGTTTATATCCATTTCTTTGGAGGCACTTGGCCTCGTGGATTTTCTACCACGTGTTCCTTACGTGTGTAGCTGCCGATAGGCGTACTCATTACGCCTTAGCTTTGGATTTACATTCTATATTATATATTATGTCCTGTTATTGGTATTGCATTGAGGATCTGAGCATGGTACTTTGGCTGTGAGTTGGCATCTACTTCCCGGCTGTCGATGAGAGTCCCGCACCGGTGAAGGGTTATTATTACATCACATTGCATTCATATGCATTATATGTCATTCATATGCATTACATTGCATATCATATTGGGTGCAGGAGTATTCCGCCCCAGGAGCAGGAGTATTCCGCTCCATTGTATCATATTGAGGGCAGGAGTATTCCGCCCCAGGAGTAGGAGTATTCCGCTCCATTATATTATATCGGGTGCAGGAGTATTCCGCCCCAAGAGAGTGCAGGAGTATTCCGCCTCTGGTTTATATTATATCGGGTGCAGGAGTATTCCGCCCCAGGAGCAGGAGTATTCCGCTCCAGTTGGTTATCAGATTGGATTCCCCTCGAATGCAGGAGTATTCCGCTTCGAGATGGGACGACGGGCACATGTGACCCTTTGCATCATTTCATTTCATCTCATTTCATACCATTGTGTAGACTTGTGGTACATAACTACTGTTCTGCTTATATGTGCATTGCTTATTTGTCTATATATTTCTGGCTCGTATTCTGGGTTGCGGGGATCGAGTTGTGCACCGCAACGGTATAAATATATGGACCGGGTTGCACGTCGCAGCAGTATAATTTATGGACCGGGTTGCACGCCGCAACAGGATGAATATATGGATCGGGTTGCACGCCGCAACAGGATGAATATATAGATCAGGTTGCACGCCGCAACAGGATGTATTTCTGATTGTTGATGTGTTCGGGATACCTATATGTTCTGGCTGTATTACGTTCCTGGTTATTGAATAGTTTGCGATTCCATACGTGTTTCTAATTATTATCTGGCTCTGCCTTTTCATAATTTAAATAAGAGAAATCTGGTTTATTTGTTTCTTTTCTCCCTGGCTAGCTATCCTATTCTTTGAGGTGGCTAGTCTGCCCCACTTATTGAGTCCTTTTGACTCACCCTTGTTTGTTGTTTGTTTCTTGTCTATCTATTTCGTTTCGGCAGGTTCGCTCCAGGATTGAGTTCGCCGCGTTGTTCAGGAGCGAAGACGACTTCAGCTGTCAGGGTGAGCCAGATTTATTTCGGATGGCCACCAGTTTATTGTTCATTATTTCAGTTGCATTTTGCTCCCTTTAGGAGGTATCTGTCTTCTTTTGTACTCTTAGATGTCTGGTCTGGATAGCCCTAAACCTAGCATGTTGGGTAGTCAGCTGTAATTTCTTTTGTACAGCTCAGAGGTATCAGTATGTCTGTGTTTTTATTGTAAGTCTTGTCCTTAATTGTAAATTGTTATATTTATTTTCCTGATTTAATTGGTAAGGGTTCGCCCGACGGGTCTAGGGGAGGATGTTGGGTGCCCGCACGGCCCAACCGGATTACGGGTCGTGTCAGTTGGTATCAGAGCCCAGTTTAGTGTCTATCCAGACTAAGACAGTGTCTAGTAGAGTCTCGCTGATGGGTACGTAGACGTCCGTACTTATCTACGAGGGGCTATGATGGCATTTAGGAAGTTTCACTTCCTTTTTTTTTTCTGATCTTCCGTCGGTCTAAGATGCAAAAGTATTTTCGCTAATTCGTTCGTGGTAATTGTGAACCCTCGTGCGATAAATCAACAAACGATATGAGTTCAAGACGAAGCAGTCTAGCGTTGGGCTAGCACTGACGAAGCCCCGAGTATTTTGATTGTGCTGACGATCTAGTTACGGAGGTCCCAATTGTACGAGCTCGCGATGGGCATGGGAGCAGGGCCTTGTGGTTCCCTTGGCTATCTACGATGATTTTACGAGAATTTTGGCGACGCAGATACCGCTAGAACCTATTATTCGTTAGGCAGCCTATCAGGTTGCCGCAAATGGAGACGTTCGATCTCAGGGAGCTCCTATTCCAGTTCTTAATGTTGCCGCAATAAAGTATGTTTCGGAGGCAGCATGTGTTGTGCCTCTAATTGTTCTGGCTGGTTAGCTAGCCGAGGTATCAGTTCGGTCCGAGTGCCTAAAGAGGTTGCATTATTTTACGCGGTTGAACCTTCCGATATTCTTAAGCAATGCATCAGATAAACCTCGTGATTTTTTTAAAATAAAATAATGCCAGTGTATCCTTCAGGTTTTTGATTATATCAAGCGGTATGGTGTTGATTATTCTTCTTTCCAGTTTCAGGGGTCCAGCCTTGAATTGGTGGGCCTCTCTTTTATTAGCTAACGTGGTTCGATTTTTCTTCTAGGTTCATGGAAAAAGTTCCTTTCGAGCAGCTAACAAGATGAAAAATGTTGTCAGTTCAAGTGGATTGGACAGGGTAGTCTGTCGGTTAGCCTGTTGGTGTTTCAGAATATAAGATTGAATTCCATAAAATGGCCGAATATGCATTTGAACTAGTTCATGAGCCTTTCGAGAGATTCAAAGATTTATTGATGACCTTTCTTTTTCCTTGAGATCCCAGATGGCTCGAGAGATTGAGGTCGGGATTTCATTTGATATTGTTGATATTGTTGTTGATATTGCTCGAAGGCTCGAGGCATACCGTAAGTTAGAGCGGGAGAGCAAGAAATCTCGTGGCCCTGGTGGGCAACCATAGTACCTCATATGGAGGTAAAAGTTATGATTATTTTGGGAAGTCACCTTCCAGGTTATCTCAGCTTGTAGAGCGTGATTCTCAAAGTGTGCAAGTAGTTCATCAAGATTAGACCCAGTTTTTGTCTTTATAGCTATCGACAATCTTTCCAGCTACCATTTTCAGGGAAAAGGGTGTTATCACTGTCATGAGTCTGGTTATCCTTTGAGGAGTTTTTCCTTACTCCAGCAAGTAGACAATCGTCCTTCTTCTTGCCCTCAGGCACCTGCACAGTCGCAGGAATTTCATGTAAATTTTAATTAATCAGAGAAATGCCACCATCCAGTAGAGGTCGAGAGCGCAGTGGTAGTGGTTCTTCTAGAAGTAATTATCAGTGTAGCGGCTTAGTTCAGCCGCAAAGGCAGTTTTATGAACTGCCAGTCTGGCAGGATGCTGAGGCATCCGATGTAGTAGGCCCGTGTGTTTCTTCTTCCCTTATCTGTAAGTAAGATTTATCTTTCCGATCGATCTGGAAATGGTGATTTATCTTTCCGATCGATCTGGAAATGGTGTGTCTTATCATGTTTCGACGGTTTCCTTGGATATTGTCGTAATTAAGAATTGGTTGCGGTAGAGGGGTGAGTTTATGATATGATTTATTCCTGGCATTGGTGAGACCCTACTAATTTATCTGGTCTAAACATAAGAAATTTGACAGTGAGTGTCACTATTGTTTACTTAGCATCCTATTGTGCCACCTTCTATTATAATGTCAAGTCAGTCTACCTCTCTTTTCGGAATTCCGTATTGGTTGGATGATGGGATTCTAGTTCATCACCAAAAGTGAGTGTCATGGTTTCTTCTGGTGTAAAGTGATTGGTAAGCAATACCCGATCTACGTATCTCTTCATGGTTCAAGGCGCTAGCAGAGTCATGTTATTCTATGAGCTTGTCTCGATTATAACAGGGTTTCTGGTAAATTGTCAGAATTTCGTTCTTATTGGAAGGTTAAAATTGGTATGGATGTTTTTCCATAAAGCTTACTTAATGTCTATCTCTTCAATTGCGATTTTTGGCTCGCTTGACGCGAAAGTAGTCTAGCTTTGGTAGTCAAGCAAATAAGAAGATGAACTTTCTGAAGCTCTAATTATATCTATCCTCGATCTATTTCCATTTCTTCTTCGTCCGGCACTAGTAAGCTTGGGCGATTGGTAGCCGCTTGTGACGTTCCCTGTGTTGAGCCAGAGTACGTGTTATTGTGGCCGGGTAAGCATATTATTATTTTGGAAGCATACTATTGTTTTGGTCCAGTTGTCTCATCTTGTTATCCGTTTAACATGTTTATGTTATCAGTTTATCCGGGTATCCATTCCCATGTATAGTATAGTGCTGGTTCTGTTTTTGCGGATCGTCCAGTTTCAGGGGAAACTCTGCCGAAATTTTTATATAGAAGTACCATCCATCGGGCGGTGGTGTTTACGGCAAAGGTATGGAGTTGTGAACTTGAGAGTTGCAGCTGTTTGGCAACTCGAAAGGGTAGTTGGTAGCTTCGGTCTGCTTACGTTCAGCTTTTAGCCAAATCTTCTTTAGTCCAGCAGACTATGCGAGGATGGTTATTCCTATACAAATGGCTACATGAGTTTGTGCTTTAAGTGGAGGAGTCTTCCTCCAAATACTGAATGGTAATATTAAATCTCTGAGGTGTTGATATCACTTTTCTTACGACCCAAAGTAAGGCTACGGTAGAAATCTACAATGAGTGTCGATCATTGCTAAACCCACTAATAATCTATTAATGATAGAGATAAGCTGGCAACCTGATCATATATACGTATCTATCTGCTGAAAATATAAAGTCTGAAAAGATGACATGACTTTAACCTGCTGGCAATTAGAACACTGAGCCACAAATCCTGCTATGTCACACTTCATTCTATCCCACCAATAATCTGCTTAAGATCATGGTGCATCTTAGTCGAATCTGGATGAACAGTGTATTTGGAATAATGTGCCTCTATCATAATCTGTTCACGTGAATCTGTGACATCAGAAATACAAAGTCTATCTTTATACATGAGAACACCGTCAGTAGTGACCCTGTATGGTGACTTCGGTTTTCATTGGGCTATCTGTCTGTATTCAACTAGAACTGGATCCTCATACTGACGCTGTTTTACTTCATGGAAATTTAGAGTGAAAGATCTAGTGCAGCTTGTCATCCATCCATCATTGGCATATCTCCTTCACACCTTAACTCCTTGAGAGGTTACTTTAGCGTTGTAAGCGCTCATGTAATCAACTTTGTTACTGGTATTCTGCCTCAGCTCATGGTTCAACTACGTGTCTCCTTTATTTTTACTTTTTCAAGTCATAATATTTTCAATTGAAAGAAAATACCCTAAAGTAGGTGTTCAGTCTGGGGATCATTCCTGGTCTGCATCATACTATCCAGAAGTATTTGCCTGATCCTTATCCTTATATATAGACCCTGTTCAGATGAACCTTTGACATACATTAGGATATGAGTAACTACATTCCCACAAGGAGCTTGCGGAACAACACTAACATCAACGGAGATGTTGCCTAGTGTGTTTGTAAAAATAATATAGCTTGCATCAAATCTTCTATAATATGTACTGACAAGGTACTTCAAAAGTTCCCCCTATTACATCAAGCGTAAGCTAATTCTTTGTTTCATCGACTTGTTCTATATCGAAAGGTATATCGAAAAGGTGATTCTCGGCTGAATCATGTTAGTCCATCCAGAGTTTCGTATATCTTTGCTTCGAAAATGCAGAATTCTCCTCTCGTGATCGAGGAAGGATCGGTTTAGTCAGAATAACTTGGGCAATGACGTTATGATATTATCCAGCTATGTTTTTGTCCAAGGGTTTGATGTGCATGTCATAACTCTGATTATGTAATTATGAGATCATGTCCGTGGAGTAGTTTATGAAGGTTGTGCAAGTTCTCTTGTTATCTGCGTAAATCTTGCTTTAGATTTAGGCTCGTTCGAGGACGAACGAGAGTTTAAGTGGAGGAGAATGAAACGACCTCGGTCAGTCGTTTCGGAAGCTAGGACTCCGATTGGCGTGTCGATAATTTTAAAATATTCGTAATGTCCATTAGGACCTGTCTGTAAAATTTGAGCTAAATCAGACCTCGTTTGGTAGGCATCGGAAGAAGGTTTCAATTTTTATTGGCGATAAATATTAAAAAGAGAATTTCGAGCTCGGTTTTTGCCGAATGAGCTCCGATTCGAAATCCGAAAGCGCCGTTGGGTTCGTATGATTATTTATGACTTTTGTGAACTTTCGAAAGTGAATTTCGATGTTGTTCGGCTAGTTTCCGCTAAAATGCCGAAAGTTAAATAATTTGACTTCTTTTCATTTAAATTCGCATCTTGAGTTTCGGGAGTCCAATTTGAGATCCGCCTTCGCGAGTATGTTACATATATTTTGTATAGCTTGTATGCAAAAGTTGGAATTATTTCGAATATCGCAGGGTACCGTTTTAATTTTCGTCGCGCAAAAAAAAAATAAAAGAAAACAAAAAAATAAAAAAGAGAAAAAGACAAGAATTACTAAAGTTAGGCGGTGGGTCCTTAGCTTAAAGCTAAGGACCAGGCAGTAGTAGTAGTAGTATGAAAACAGAAGCAATGAACGAAATGAAACAGAATTAGAGAAACGAGAATACGCGGTGGAAAATGCCAGAAAATGAGAAAAGGGGTCGGGAAAAAGTAGAATTTTCACCCTGAAACATTCAGGTAATGGTCCTAATATAGTATTTGAGTTTATTACGTGTGTTTAAATATATTTTTGCGGTAAAAATAAGAATATTAGACATCGCCCTAATGACGTAAATTGATAGTTTAAAGGGTCAAATGGACCCCGATAATGAAATTGATTATGTATTCGTGCTCAGTGAGTTATGGGCAACTTATAAATATAATTTATTTGGGATTTGGTTATGTGGCCTTAAACCCTGTATATAGGCCTGGCCTGCGTATTGCGTATGCGAATAGGGTATCAGGTTCCTACCTGGATTGCCCTAAGATGTGAGGAATGAAGCCTTTAGCCTTATGTGATATATTTTTCTGGTTATTGAACACAGTGGGATCGTTTGGCAATGAATCCAAAGGACAAAGCGGTTATTGAGTGGCTGTACTAACTTTGTAACAAGGTAAGTGTTTATATCCATTTCTTTGGAGGCACTTGGCCTCGTGGATTTTCTACCACGTGTTCCTTACGTGTGTAGCTGCCGATAGGCGTACTCATTACGCCTTAGCTTTGGATTTACATTCTATATTATATATTATGTCCTGTTATTGGTATTGCATTGAGGATCTGAGCATGGTACTTTGGCTGTGAGTTGGCATCTACTTCCCGGCTGTCGATGAGAGTCCCGCACCGGTGAAGGGTTATTATTACATCACATTACATTCATATGCATTATATGTCATTCATATGCATTACATTGCATATCATATTGGGTGCAGGAGTATTCCGCCCCAGGAGCAGGAGTATTCCGCTCCATTGTATCATATTGAGGGCAGGAGTATTCCGCCCCAGGAGTAGGAGTATTCCGCTCCATTATATTATATCGGGTGCAGGAGTATTCCGCCCCAAGAGAGTGCAGGAGTATTCCGCCTCTGGTTTATATTATATCGGGTGCAGGAGTATTCCGCCCCAGGAGCAGGAGTATTCCGCTCCAGTTGGTTATCAGATTGGATTCCCCTCGAATGCAGGAGTATTCCGCTTCGAGATGGGACGACGGGCACATGTGACCCTTTGCATCATTTCATTTCATCTCATTTCATACCATTGTGTAGACTTGTGGTACATAACTACTGTTCTGCTTATATGTGCATTGCTTATTTGTCTATATATTTCTGGCTCGTATTCTGGGTTGCGGGGATCGAGTTGTGCACCGCAACGGTATAAATATATGGACCGGGTTGCACGTCGCAGCAGTATAATTTATGGACCGGGTTGCACGCCGCAACAGGATGAATATATGGATCGGGTTGCACGCCGCAACAGGATGAATATATAGATCAGGTTGCACGCCGCAACAGGATGTATTTCTGATTGTTGATGTGTTCGGGATACCTATATGTTCTGGCTGTATTACGTTCCTGGTTATTGAATAGTTTGCGATTCCATACGTGTTTCTAATTATTATCTGGCTCTGCCTTTTCATAATTTAAATAAGAGAAATCTGGTTTATTTGTTTCTTTTCTCCCTGGCTAGCTATCCTATTCTTTGAGGTGGCTAGTCTGCCCCACTTATTGAGTCCTTTTGACTCACCCTTGTTTGTTGTTTGTTTCTTGTCTATCTATTTCGTTTCGGCAGGTTCGCTCCAGGATTGAGTTCGCCGCGTTGTTCAGGAGCGAAGACGACTTCAGCTGTCAGGGTGAGCCAGATTTATTTCGGATGGCCACCAGTTTATTGTTCATTATTTCAGTTGCATTTTGCTCCCTTTAGGAGGTATCTGTCTTCTTTTGTACTCTTAGATGTCTGGTCTAGATAGCCCTAAACCTAGCATGTTGGGTAGTCAGCTGTAATTTCTTTTGTACAGCTCAGAGGTATCAGTATGTCTGTGTTTTTATTGTAAGTCTTGTCCTTAATTGTAAATTGTTATATTTATTTTCCTGATTTAATTGGTAAGGGTTCGCCCGACGGGTCTAGGGGAGGATGTTGGGTGCCCGCACGGCCCAACCGGATTACGGGTCGTGTCAATTATCGGCACGCCAATCGGAGTCCTCACTTCCGAAATGACTGACCGAGGTCGTTTTACACATGATGACACATGATGATTTAATATGTATTGATATATGATAAGAATAGAGTTCGTATTTCTAAATCCTTAGAGGTACAAAAGTCGCAATGTTTCAATGAAATACAAGTTCTGAAATATGTTGTTTGATCTTAAATCATGGATATTAAAAAGTTATATATTGATATATGGTTAGAACAAGCAACAGATATTTTAAATTCTAAAAACGTGAAAATAATGTTTGTCCGTATTTGGTCATAGTTTTGGAGATCAGATAATTTGACGGACTCTAATTGACCTGAAATTTGGTAGGTTCATCGAAAACGGCTCAATGAGAAAAACTCACTGCTATGCAATGAACCAAGTTGTTTTTCGGCAATTTGAGGTTGTTAAGATGGTGGTTTGGACGTTTTTCTATTTTCTCCATGATCATATTCTAGTATAAACAATAAGTTTACGTGTTGACATAGATCTTTCTCCATAATGGATAAATTTATTGTTAAGTATACTTGGCTTAAAAGTCCCTATGGTATACATGATTAAATACTAATATAAATGATATGTTTACGTGTTGACAATAGGACTTCCTCCCCAACGGATAAATTTATTGTTGGTACACTAGGTTTAATCATTAGTTGTTGATGACTTGTAAATACTACTCCAACTGAGAATTGCATGTTGAGTCAATGAGATTAGGGCTATTCAATAATTGATATTCACTTGAATTAAATTGATAGTAGACACTCTAACTGAGTTTGATATTATTTAATTTGATGAGTGAAATCTGATATTGCATGTATGTGGTGCATGAATAGCTACTTTCCCAACGAATTTGGCTATTCAAGATGCATGAAAATATATGTGTGATGTGTTTTGAATTTGATTATTCAATGTTACATGACCTGAGTTGATCTATTTAAATTGTTTTGTCTCACTAATTAGATATGTCTTTATTTCAATTCCCTAAGTGCTATTCTCTCACAAAACTAAATGTTCTAGGATTTACTTTGGTGATGACAAGACATTAATTTAAAGGATGCATTATATGTATGTTAAGTTAGAAAGAAATTTGATTGCAGTTTCTAACTTAATAAGAGATGGATATTCAATTTATTTTACCAATAACTTTGGTGTTATTGAGGTTGGTAAATGTTTATCTCTTGTGGTACAATGTTGCAAGGCCTTTTCATTTGATATGTCTTCCAAATTTAACGATATTGATCTGCCCCATAAGTTCTTTGAAATTGAATAATACTTATCTGTTGCTCTTGTATCAAGGGCATATGTATTTTAATAGAATATTATAGGTTGTTATGGATGGATATTAAAGGTTCATTGAAAGTGGAGGCACTACCAACCCTGTGAATTCTGGTTAAAAAAAAGTATGACTAAGTGATACTTCTCCTTAACAGAAAATAGAGCTAGTGATAAATTAGAACTAATTCATTCTGATTAGATGAACATACATGCAGGAGGTGTTTTGAGTATTTTTATGACATTCATAAATGATTACTAAAAATATGTGTATATTTATTTGATGCACTATATGTCTTAATGCTTTGAGAAATTCAAGGAGTTTAAGACTTGAAAAGGAAAAGCGTCATGAAAAATGTATTAAGTCACTGTGATCTGATCGTGGTGGTGATACCTCTCTGCAAAGTTCAGTTATTACTTATCAGAATAAGAAATTATGTCAAATATCAAAATGGTGTAGTAGAAAGAAGAATTAAGACTCTTATGGAGATGGTTAGATCAATGTGGAGTTGTTCAAATTTGTTATTTTCTTTCATTTTGGGAATATGCCTTAGAAACTTTAAATTATATTATATAATCTTTCTATGTTAGTACCTTTTTAAAAGGGAAAATTGATTTGTTGGAATGAAGGATGAATGTTTAAATGTTTATTGGCTATCCAAAGGGGATGAAAGGAAGTTTATTTTCTTGTCATAATGAAAGAAGGTCTTTGTTAGCATAAATATAGATTTTCTAAAATATGACTATTTAATAAACAATGTTCCTAGGAGTAAATTTTATTTACTGGAACTAGACAAAGAAATAACAAGTGGATCACTTAAAAATCTAAAAGTTCAAGAAATCCAATCCACATGTCGGAATTGACGTTTCATTGCATTTAGGTAATGGGTGAAATATCAATTGACAAAATATGCTTGGAAATCCACTACTCCAAAGTAGTGGGAGTGATTTTTTGATAAGTCGTTTATATACACTACACAGAAAAGAATATTGAGACTTAGTAAGTGGTACTTTGTTGTAGTGGGAGAAAAGAATGAAAGTGGTTCGGTATACACTATTGGGAGAGTTTCATGACTGGATCCCTGCAGAGGTTGAGACCGACCAGTTAGTTGGGATATACTAATAACCATGCGGTTTTAGTTAGATTATTCCTAGTTGAACAATTGGTTATTCATTTAATAAAATATAATATTCTGTCATGTGTGTCCTATTATTTATATAGTAGTTGATTTAGTGTGCAGAGCCATGCTTATACACGAAATATTAAATCATCGGTTCTTATAAATAATAAATTAATTTTCACAATTTAAGATGGAAATTGGATAAAGCCATCGGTATCATTGTAGAACAAGATTATATGTAATTTATCTTGATTATGGGAACGGTACAGTTCCAACTTCTTGTGCTAGTGAGCTTTGTGTGCATTGAACGGACCAAGTAGAGATAAGTATTTTCATACTGACTATATAAGATAAATTATCTAGCTCATCAAATGTACTTATACTCTTAATCTTGATGTAGTTATTATTAGTGGAGTATATTATTCATTGTCTTGATTTATCAATAGGCGAGGTTTAGAATATTTGGATCAAATAATTCCTGATAAGTTGGATAATGATAATATGTATCTGCGAAGTGATAGCTAGTTGATAGAATCCACGTCTCGGTATAGAGATTGATGACACCCCTTTATGAAAGCTTATTATAAGTTTCTATGTGTAAATCTGGCCAGTGGATTTTGCATCCGGCATATGGAATAAGTTAAGCGGAAGTCTAAAGTATATTCATTTACTCAATATATCAAATTGTCAGTAATTTAACACTATTGAGACTACTAGAAAAAAACTGTTTTGCGACATTGATTGGAGACAGAATTCCCTAGCTAAATGGGGTATAGAAAGATAATTCTGTCACCTAGCTGTCATCGCAATTTGCCTCGTCGTTGACACGCCAACGACAATATACTGTCGCCAAACAAAAAAATAGCTCGCGTGTCAGAAAGTGTTTGGCGAGAGTATTCCGTCGCCAAACGAAAATGCAGCTGGCGTGTCAGATAGTGTTTAGCGATGGAATTGACTCGCTAACTATATAAATCCTACTAAACAAAAACGTTAGAAACTGGATACAAAGCAGAAAAAACCAAAATTAGTCATTTAAATGGCGTTAAAAACAGTAATACAACCTGTTCAAGCACAATGAAAGCTTCATATTGCAATGTCAATTATTTTTCAACATACAACCAAAATTCTATATCAAATCAGACCATATTGTTGAGCTTCATTGCCATAGAACAACAAAAATATAACAGAACGATATTCATTAAATATGACTACCTTAAAAACATTTGGGAAACCAGATTGGAAACATCATCCTAATAAATGCTTGTTGCGCTCCGTCTTGCTCAAAAACTTGTTCTTCATTTGAAAATTTGTTTAAATCAAAACCAGTATCGACAACATTCAAGTCAAAGTCTCGTACGACTTTGACGTTCAAGTCTTCAACATCCTTGCGATCTTCAACTTTTATTGTTGAATTTTTAGCTTCTCTGTTTAATGGGTTCTAAATCGGCTCACTTGAATCTTCAACTTTAGTTTCCGTTGTATCTCCACCTTTACTCCGCGAGCCTTCAACGTTAGAAAATGTGTTTTGATGAAAATTATAAGATTTTCTTGATGGGGTTTTGGTTAAAAGTTTCGGGGTTGTTAAGGAAACATAACAGGATTGGTGTATATGAAGAGTTGTGTAAGAAAAGAAAGGGTTTTGCTTTTCTTTTTAAAAATATAGTGATGGAGAAGAAGAGATAGAAATGCATTTTTGTAGATGAAGAGTTGGAGTAGAAAAGACCTGTGAACTGACATTTAAAAGAAAGCTAGGCGGAAAGGGAGAGTATGTATTATTTGTTAGGCTTGGAGATGGAATTTCGTCTCCAATCAAAAAATTAAAAAAGATGTTATGTGATTGGCGATGGAATACCCTCTCCAGCAACTGACACCTTTTTTACTTTTTGACTTGAGAAGGAATTCTCTCGCCTGTTATTTCAATTTTATTTTTTAAAGTATTTTCTACGTTAAAATACTGATTGGAGAGGGAACTCACTCGCTAAATGGTTGGCGAGGGAAGTGGTTGGCGAGTGACTTCCCTCGCCAACCATTCTGTAGCTTTTTAGTATTTTTCTAGTAGTGTGTTGGTGTATGTAATCTTAACGTAGGGAGTTAAACAAGATTTTATGGAAGAATTTGATATTCAATTGAGGAATGCAATTACGAATTTCTAGTGGAAATAATTTGTAATTTATTATGGAAAGGTTAATTGAAGAGAAAAATAATTAATCCCATAATTAAAAGGCTCATTAATTAATTACGTGGTCCCTGTTGTGACCGAACCCAATTAGGACTAGAAAAGAGATTTTTTGGTGGAAAAGAATCATAGACAGTTTTGGAAAAGAGTTTTACCCTCAAAAATATATAAAGGAGACTCTTGGCCAAAAAAGAAAAACAAGAAACAAAAATAGTTTTCTCTCTCTTAAAATACTTGTTCTTCCCAAGTGATTATTAGTCCGGTTATTGTTCGGGCACACGATAGAAGATCATGGAACTGGAGGACCATTCCGTAGACGATCTTGCTCGTGATTGAAGATGTGTAATACATGTAATTAATTAACACCATGATAATTTCGTGTTAGTAATTTCAGCCTCCGTTGCCATCACGTTTGTGGTCCCTACGGAAAGGGACAGACTAAGCTCTTAACATAGATTTCTGCCTCCATAAATGGAAGAAAGTTAGTAACATCTAAATATCTGATTGAGTCCTCCTTTGGTTGTATTTTATGAAACTTGATCCAAGATGAAACAAAATTGCAACACCACTTGATATAAAAAGTGGATGAAGCATATATATCTTGTGTAATCATCAATGCTAGATTTGATGGTAAACATCTTTGTCGAAGATTCTTTTACTCCATATTCCTTCATAACCCAGACATCTACATAAATCGACGTACAAAGACATAACATAGAAAGATCACTTCCAAACACTGCTAACACCAATGCGCCATATCCTTTAGAGTAGATGGAATGTTATATCATTGCCCATTTCTCATCAGCCAAATCGATAGAACAGATGAGTCCTCTGTCAAGCCAATGAAACTTCCCATTTACAAACTTACCAGGAACATTGAACAACTCCCTGCAAGGAAAATCATCGAGACACTACAAGAAAACAACTGAATCCCGGCGGTGTTTTTGCAGCAGTTTACAAAAGCCGCTGGAAAATTATATATCCCAACGGTTTTTCCAGCGGTATAAATAACAGCAGCTAAAATGCAGACTTAGCGGCAGTTTAGGGCGATTTAGCAGCGGTTCCGCAAAGTAGAAGTGTTTAGCAGCAGTTCTCTAATGCTTAGCAGCAGTTTCTAATGTTTAGCAGCAGTATTTGAGTCATATTCTCCCAGTATTGTAATTGATTCTTTTTTGTTTGTAAATCGGAGATAGTATTGATTTTAAAAGTCTACTCCCAGCATAGAAAATTTGTGGTTAGTTGAGCTTTAAAAGTACAAGTTTTTAAAATAAAAATAAGAAACTAATTGTCCAATAATATAGTTGTTTATAATAAATTAAAAAGATTCATCGTTTTAGTAAAACGATAATTCTGGATATTATATGTATCTAGGTTAGTGAAATTGTGAAAGTCAGTTAGTTGAAAAATAAATTACTAATTAAATACAATAATCATGTACTTGGATAGAGAAAAATATGCCATTATTAAGAAAAGAAAGGAAAATACTGTGGAGGTGAAAACACAACAAAGTTAGGAGCATTCGATGTCCCACATCGATATTTAAGAGAAAAAATTTGCGCTTTATATTGAAAGAACCAGTAGAGCTGCTTGAACGACTGAAGTGTATTACATGCATGCGTCCACGTGCGAGTGCCTGCATTTCCGCTGGGTTTAACGTTACTCCAAAATTGTGGCCTAGGAGCGGGGCCAGTTATAAGTGTAGTTGACTGATGACTGATGGAGTTAGAGGTGGCCTCCAGCTGTGCCATTTTGTATTAGAAAGTCAACCAACAATATACCCAGCGGTTTTCATAACCGCTCAAAAAAATCAGGTTGCTACCAGCGGTTCTGCCAGCGGATCATTGAAACTGCCGCAGAAGGGTTTTAGTACAGCTCGATAGGGTGCGCTGAGAAACTGCTGCTAAATTTTTTAGCGGCGTCCGAAAACCGCTGGTAAATGTGATTTTCAATCGCTGCTAATTGCGATTTTTTTTGTAGTGTGCGTTTTAAAGTCTTGGGGTTCTCTAATCTCTCGTCCTGAATATCTGAAGGCTCATCTCTTATCGTCCACTAATAAGAAGGACTGCACCCATCATAGGGTTATGTTTAAGTGTTCTGATGCTAGCAGGGATTACCACGATGTTAAGGACTGTTCTCTTAGCACGTTAATTTATGGTTCTGTTACCGAGGCATTTGATTTAGATTATCCTAGTAAAGATCCCAAGGTTTATCCTTTGATTGTGGGTTCTGTTAATGGATTGATTTGTCTTGCAAATAGATTAGTTGAAAAATCATATGACCTGTTTTTATGGAATCCATCTATTAGGAAGTATAAGAAGTTGCCAAATTTTACACTTGATGTAAACCACCATTAGGACGAACATGATTATTTAAAATTTGGTTTTGCATATGATGAGTTCCAACACGATTACAAAGTAGTCGGTATTTTCCCTATTTACAAAAATCAACATTTGTGTCCTGTTGAGGCCAAAATATATAGTCTAAAGAGTGATTCTTGAAGTCGTCTAACTACAAAAAAAACCGCAATTAGCAGCGGTTGAAAATCACATTTACCAGCGGTTTTCGGACGCCGCTAAAAAATTTAGCAGCAGTTTCTCAGCGCAGCCTATCGAGCTGTACTAAAACCCTTCTGCGGCAGTTTCAATGATCCGCTGGCAGAACCGCTGGTAGCAACCTGATTTTTTTAGCGGTTATGAAAACCGCTGGGTATATTGTTGGTTGACTTTCTAATACAAAATGGCACAGCTGGAGGCCACCTCTAACTCCATCAGTCATCAGTCAACTACACTTATAACTGGGCCCCGCTCCTAGGCCACAATTTTGGAGTAACGTCAAACCCAGCTGAAATGCAGGCAATCGCACGTGGACGCGTGCATGTAATACACTTCAATCATTCAAGCAGCTCTACTGGTTCTTTCAATATAAAGCGCAATTTTTTTCTCTTAAATATCGATGTGGGACATCGAATGCTCCTAACTTTGTTGTGTTTTCACCTCCACAGTATTTTCCTTTTTTTTCTTAATAATAGCATATTTTTCTCTATCCAAGTACATGATTATTGTATTTAATTAGTAATTTATTTTTCAACTAACTGACTTTCACAATTTCACTAACCTAGATACATATAATATCCAGAATTATCGTTTTACTAAAACGATGAATTTTTTTAATTTATTATAAACAACTATATTATTGGACAATTAGTTTCTTATTTTTATTTTAAAAACTTGTACTTTTAAAGCTCAACTAACCACAAATTTTCTATGCTGGGAGTAGACTTTTAAAATCAATACTATCTCCGATTTACAAACAAAAAAGAATCAATTACAATACTGGGAGAATATGACTCAAATACTGCTGCTAAACATTAGAAACTGCTGCTAAGCATTAGAGAACTGCTGCTAAACACTTCTACTTTGCGGAACCGCTGCTAAATCGTCCTAAACCGCCGCTAAGTCTGCATTTTAGCTGCTGTTATTTATACCGCTGGGATATATAATTTTCCAGCGGTTTTTGTAAACCGCTGCAAAAACACCGCCGGGATTCAGTTGTTTTCTTGTAGTGGCACCTGAATCGCAAAAGGGATTTCACTAGAAGTTTAAACAAGATTTATGTGATGAGTTCTGTAGGAACGGCAGGCACTAAATCTTGGCTTGAAGAAGAAGCAAGGTTTGAGGGCTTCTTCCCTCTTGCATGTAGAGGCCTAGCGGATTCATCCATTTGGGCAGACATAAAATGGAACTCTTGGATTTTAGCAATGGAAAAGACTATGAGGTGAAATACTGAAGAAACGAATTTATATAATACTACTTTGGCATTTGATATAGAGGGGGGATTTTCATTTGAATTACTTATGTAAGAGAACATAATTTCTACTCCTATTACATACACATAATTTTTAGGAGTGCTAATTTAAATTCCTTCTAAGAGTGCTAATTTAAATCCCAGACTTCGGCAAGGTGTTTGAGGTTGAATGTAATGCGTCCGGAGTTGGGATCGGAGAAGTGCTTATGCAAGAATAGAAGCCGATCATTTACTTCTACAAAAAGATTAACGGTGCAACTTTGAACTACTCTACGTATGACAAGGAACTGTATGCCCTCATTCGAGCACTCGCTCATTGGCAACATTATCTATGGCAACATAAGTTTGTGATTACAAGTGATCATGAATCTTTGAAACATCTCCGATGCCAAGAGAAGTTGAACCAACGACATTCCAAATGGGTAGAATTCATTGAGAGTTTTCCATATGTAATTCATCACAAAAAAGGTAAAGACAATGTTATGGTTGATGCACTGTCGAGGAAGTTCGCCTTAGCGACCACTCTTGCTTTGAGATTGATGGGATTCGAAAACATCAAGCTGGTGTATGAACATGATCCCAAGCTTAAGAGCATCCGAGACATTATCTTGAGTGGTCAGAGGGTAGAGAAGTATTAGTGGCACGATGGCTACCTCTTCAAGAATGGGAGGGTTGTGTGCCAGTGTCATCGTGTAGAGAGCTTTTGGCTCGAGAAGCTCACTCTGCGGGCTTAATGGGACACTTCGGTGTTGAAAAAACTCTCGGCATCTTAACCGAGTAGTTTCACTGGCCCAAAATGTGAAAAAATGTTGAAAAGCTTTGCAATGCTTGTATAGATTGCAAGAAAGCTAAATCGAGGTCCAACCCTCATGGTTTGTATACTCCGTTACTTGTTCCTAATCGACCGTACGTTGATATATCTATAGATTTTGTTATGGGGTTACCAAGGTCGGGGTGGTGGACATGATAGCATCTTTGTCGTAGTCAACCAATTTTTCAAAATGAATCTCTTTATTCCTTGCAAGAAATGTGATGATGCACAACATGTCGCTACTTTGTTCATTTCTAATGTGTTGAAATCGCATGGTGTGCCTCGTACTATTATGAGTGATCGAGACTCTAAATCCTTGAGTCATTTTAGAAATGTCTATAGGGTGCCCTTGGCACCAAATTACTATTCCCGACGTCTTGACGTCTAAGACTGATGGACAGACCGAGGTAGTCAACCGAACCTTGGGAGATCTGCTTCGAACCATAACTAAAGGTAAGTTCACAAATTGGGCTGATCGTTTGCCCGTGATGGAATTTGCATACAACCATACTGTGCATCGAATGATCATTGGAATGACTCCGTTTGAGTGTGTGTATGGTTTTAACCCTTTGATTCCACTTGATTTAACCACATTTCCTTGAGATGTTGTTATTGATTTTGAAGGTACCCGCCGAGCTACTGCTTTGCTCGAGTTACATGCCAAAGTGAAGAAAAATCTTGAGGAAGCTTATGCCAAAGTGGCATTCAAGAAAAACAAGGGGCGTAAGAAGCTGGAATTGAAGAAGGGAGATTGGGTTTGGGTTCACTTTAGAAAGGAAAGATTCTTGAACCAAAGGAAAAGAAAGTTGGCTCTTCGAGGGAATGGTCTGTTTCAAGTGCTGAGCAAGATCAACAACAATGCTTATGTGACCGAAGCAATATTTAAGATAACTGCTCTTGCTAAAGCTGAATTGTTTCGTGAAAAAAAAAAGGTGTAAAAACGGAAACGACAAACAAGAAACCAAGCAATATTTATGAAATATTATTTAAAAATATTTAAGCAAAAATGCATAGAATGTTACTCTTACAGGTAATCAGTAACATGATAATCTTCATGTGAGTAATTTCTGCCTCCGTTGTGATCGGGTTTGTGGTCCATTTTGAAGAAAGGGACAAACTAGGCTCTTAATGTAGATTGCTGCCTCCATAAAAGGAACAAAGTTAGTAACATCTAGATATCTAATTGTGTCCTCCTTTGAATTGTATTTCATGAAACGTGAGTTAAGCTGAAGCAAAATTGCACCACTATTTGACATAAAAACGAGTGGATGACTCAAAAATCTTGTACTATCATCAATGCTAGATTTGACGGTAAACATCTTTGTCCAAGATTCTTCTACGCCATACTCCTTCATAACCCAGACATCCACATCAGTCCACATATGATGACATACCATAGAAAGATCACTTTCAAACACTGCTAACACCAAAGCACGGTATCCTTTAGAGTAGAAGGGATGCTCTACCTCTGCCCATTTCTCATCACCCAAACCGATAGAATTGATGATCCAACCCCTCTCAAGCCAATGAAGCTTCACATTCACAAGCTTACCCGAAACATGCAACAACTCCCCACCCTTAAAATCATCAATACGTCTCCAAGAATTCTTCTTTAGACTATATATTTGGACCTCAACTCGACATAGACGATCATTTTTGTAAATAGGAAAAATACCAACTACTTTGTAATCATCCTTAAACTCCTCATATGCAAACCAAATTGAAACTCAACACATTCATCTTCATAGTAATGACGGCTTACATTAAGTCTAGAATTAGGCAACTTCTTATACTTTTTTATTGATGGATTCCATAAAAACAAGTCATACGGTCCCTCAGATAATTGAATGGCTAGACAAATCAATCCGTTGACAGAACCCACAATCCAAGAATAACCGTTGGGATCTTTACCAGGATAATCCTGTTGGGAAGCGTGCTAGGTTAGTGGAAAGGGAAAATATTTAAATAATAAAAGTAATAAAATTCACAAGAAAAGACAAGACAAGACACAAGATTTACGTGGTTCGGTAATTTTTTGCCTACGTCCACAGCCACACAGAGAATGTTTTATTTCACTGAGAGAAAGAAGAGAAAGTTGTGAGGAATGATTTACAAAGCTGAGAGTTATGCCTATTTATAGGCAAAACAACGAAATGTGAATACGCCGAATTCATTTTCTGCGCCGAAGTGCAACACCTAATTTGTACGTTTTCTTTCTTTCACATTTTTGTCAAAGTTACTATTCTGCAGCTTTTGTCTCTTTGTCTTTTTTTTCTATTTCTCTTTCTTCTTTCTTTGACTTTTTTCATTCTTTTCTTATTTCAAACTTTCCACATTACTGAGTTTGCATTTCCCATCAATCTCCCCCTCAAACTCGTGTACATCAAAGAAAAAAAAATATTACATATTCTCTCTGTGTGGCGCCTCCATTTCATTAGTCTTGAAGACTAACTGAGGCAATGCATAGCCTCAGCTTATCAACTCCAACGGCCTTGGTCAGCATGTCCGCGGGGTTCTTTGATCCCGGTATCTTCTTCAGCGAGAGAGTTCCATCACTTATCAACTCCCGTATATGATGGTACATCAGCTGGATATGCTTTGATCTTGCATGAAACACTGGATTCTTGGCAAGATGAATTGCACTTTGACTATCACTGAAGAGTGCACAATCGTCCTGCTTTTTGCCTAACTCTTCCAGAATGTTCTTGAGCCAAATCAACTCTTTTGCAGCTTCTGATATTGCCATGTATTCTGCTTCGGTGGAAGACAAAGCAACACTTTTCTGAAGTCTGGACATCCAACTAACAGCAGTACGACCCAAAGTAAACACATATCCTGTGGTACTTTTTCGACTATCCAGATCACCACCTAGGTTTGCATCAGAAAAACCTTGTAAGATAATATTGCTCTTTTTGAAACAAAGTGCCATACCTGAAGTGCCTTTGAGGTATCGCAAGATCCATTTTACCCCTTCTTAATGCTCTTTTCCTGGGTTTGACATGTATCTGCTGACAACTCCAACTGCATGGGCTATGTCGGGTCTGGTACAAACCATAGCATACATCAAGCTTCCTACTACTGAAGCATATGGTACCTTCGACATGTATCTCCTTTCTTCATCTGTCTTTGGTGATTGCTCCTTAGACAGATTGAGGTGGCTTCCTAGTGGAGTGCTTCTAGTCTTTGCATCATGAAGACTAAACCTGCTAAGTACCTTCTGTATGTACTTTTCTTGAGATAGCTTTAAGGTTCCTTCAGACCTATCTCTGCTAATCCTCATCCCAAGCATTTGCTTAGCTGGTCCTAAGTCCTTCATTTCAAACTCCTCTGCCAACTGTTGTTTAACCATGTTGATCTCATCTATGCTAGATCCTGCAATTAGCATATCATCAACGTACAAGAGTAAAATGATATAGGATTCATCAAGATTTTTGATATAGCAACAATGATCCATCTGACATCTTTTGAACCCATTGTTATTCATGAATCCATCAAATTTCTTATACCACTGTCTAGGAGCCTGTTTCAGACCATACAGACTTTTCTTCAACCTGCACACAAGATTTTCTTTACCAGGTACTTTAAAACCTTCAGGTTGCTTCATATAGATGTCTTCCTCAAGGTCACCATGTAAGAAAGCATTTTTGACATCTAGTTGCTCCAAATGCAAATTCTCTGCAGTTACGATACTTAGCACCAACCTGATAGTAGTTAATTTGACTACAGGAGAGAAGATCTCAGTGTAGTCAATTCCTTCTTTCTGCTGAAAGCCTTTTACTACTAATCGTGCTTTGTATCTTTTCTTACCATCATGCTCTTCTTTGACCCTATACACCCATTTGATCTGCAATGCCTTCTTTCCCTTTGGTAACTCTGTAAGTGTCCACGTCTCATTCTTGTGAAGAGAATTCATTTCTTCTTTCATGGCCAACTTCCATTTGTCCGAGTTCTTCACCTGCATTGCTTCATTGAAATGCTCTGGTTCTCCTGCATCAGTTAGAAGTAAATAATGGAGAGAAAGAGAAAGCCTATCAGGAGCTTTAGTTACTCTTTTAGATCTCCTTAATATGGGCTCCGGAGTGACTGATCCAGAATTTGGTTCAAGTTCCAGATCACATTCAGATTCTGATTCCATCTCCGGTTCTGGTTCTGATTCAGTTCCTGATCCAGCTTCTGGTTCTGCATCTCTAATCTCAGAATCAGCTTCGTCATTCCCAGCCACTTCATTCTCAGAGATTCCTTCCAACTCAGCTGTTTCAGTTGTTGGTCTCCTGGTGTAAGCCGATTCTACTCCAAGCCTGTCCTTGTACATCACATTTTCATTGAAAGTGACGTCCCTGTGTCTTATGATCTTTCTATTCTGGTCATCCCAAAATCTATAACCAAAATTATCATCACCATAGCCAATAAAGAAACATTTTTTGGCTTTAGGATCAAGCTTATCTCTATCATTGGAGTTTACATGTACATAAGCAACACAACCAAAGATTCTCAGATGTGACAGATTTACCTCCTTTCCTGTCCATACCTCCTCAGGAATTTTGAAGTCCAGCGGTACTGAGGGTCCCCTATTTAACAGGTAAGCTGCCGTGTGAACAGCTTCTGCCCAAAAGCATTTTGGTAAGCCTGAATGTATTCTCATACTCCTTGCTCGTTCATTCAGGGTTCTGTTCATCCTCTCCGCCACTCCATTTTGTTCTGGTGTTCCAGGAACTGTCTTGATCATTCTGATCCCATTCTTAAAGCAAAATTCTTTGAACTCTTGACTATCATACTCTCCTCCATTGTCTGACTTCAGACATTTTAGCTTTAGCCCCGTCTGATTTTCAACTTCAGCTTTCCACCTTTTAAAGATAACAAATACGTCAGATTTATTTTTCAGAAAATAAACCCATACCTTTCTTGTGGAATCGTCAATGAAGGTGACATAATAGCGTGAGCCTCCAAGAGAATTTACAGGAGCTGGTCCCCACACATCAGTGTGCACTAGTTCCAGCTTTTCCTTCTTTGCTGTCCTTCCTGCTTTTGAGAAACTAACTCTTTTTTGTTTCCCATAGACGCAATCTTCGCACAAACCTAGTTCAACATGCTTGAGGTTTGGCAACTTTTCCTTGGATACTAGCAGTTTCATTCCCTTCTCACTCATGTGCCCGAGCCTTCGGTGCCACATTGCTGAGTTGCGTTCACTATCAACAGCTGCTACAATGTCCTCTGTACTGCAGTTGCATATAGTGTTCCTTTCTTGGAGCCTCGTGCTATAACCAAATTTCCTTTGGTTATCTTCCATGATCCGTTACCGAATACTGTTGTATATCCTTCACTGTCAATTTGACCCATGGATATGAGGTTCTTCTTGAGACCCGGAACATGTCTCACATTTTGCAATTTCAACAGCATCCCTTGTGCAGTCTTTATATGAACTTCACCTTTCCCCACAATATCCAAAGGTTCATCATCTGCGAGAAAAACCTTGCCGAATTTTCCAGCAACATAGTTATGCAATAATTCTTTGCATGGGGTAGAGTGAAAAGATGCACCTGAGTCCAGAATCCAAGATTCAACTGGACTGTCTACGCAACAAATTAGCGCATCACCAACTTGTTCAGCACTAACATTTGCTGAACCATCATCCTTTTGATGATCTTTCTTCTTCGGCTCTCTGCACTGATTGCTATAATGGCCCTTCTTATCGCAATTCCAACAATTAATGTCTTTGCGATTTTTGGATTGACCCCTTCTCCTCGACTTTGATCTGCCACGTCCTTGACTTTGTCCTTTCTGGCTGCTTCTCCCCCTGCTTTCGGTGTTTAAAGCAGATCCTGGGGAATCACTAGATTCTCTCCGGCGAATATCTTCGCTTAGAATCAAGTCCCGAATATCATCCAATTTGAGCTTGGAATTTCTCGACGAACTGCTGACTGCAGTTACAGTTGCATTCCAACTTTCCGGTAAGGATGATAGTAAAATCAGCACCTTGACTTCGTCATCAAATGTGATAGTGACAGAACTCAACTGAGTTAAAATTGTATTAAACTCATTGATATGTTCCGTGACAGATGCACCTTCTGCCATCTTTAAGTTGAACAAGCGGCGCATCAAATATACTTTGTTTGAAGCCGATGGCTTCTCATACATATTTGATAGCGCTGTCATCAAGCCTGAGGTGGTCGTTTCATTAATAATATTGAAAGCCACATTTCGTGTCAGCGTCAGCCTAATCACACCAAGAGCTTGGCGATCTAATAGATCCCAATCTGCCTTGGCTGTACTCTCTGGTTTTACCCCGGTCAGAGGTAAATGCAATTTTTTCTGGTACAGATAATCCTCTATCTGCATTTTCCAGAAACCAAAATCTTTGCCATTGAATTTTTCAATCTTAACTTTCCCTTCATCGATAGCCATAATTTCACAAAAAAAAAAATATTTTGTGAATAGTGATTGTGAATAGTAAAAACGTGAATAGTACTATGCCAACAAAGTCTGTGCTCTGATACCAGTTATTGGGAAGCGTGCTAGGTTAGTGGAAAGGGAAAATATTTAAATAATAAAAGTAATAAAATTCACAAGACAAGACAAGACACAAGATTTACGTGGTTCGGCAATTTTTGCCTACGTCCACAGCCACACAGAGAATATTTTATTTCACTGAGAGAAAGAAGAGAAAGTTGTGAGGGATGATTTACAAAGCTGAGAGTTATGCCTATTTATAGGCAAAACAACGAAATGTGAATACGCCGAATTCATTTTCTGCGCCGAAGTGCAACACCTAATTTGCACGTTTTCTTTCTTTCACATTTTTGTCAAAGTTACTATTCTGCAGCTTTTGTCTCTTTGTCTTTTTTTTTTCTCTTTCTCTTTCTTCTTTCTTTGACTTTTTTTTCATTCTTTTCTTATTTCAAACTTTCCACATTACTGAGTTTGCATTTCCCATCAAATCCAAGTCGAATGCCTCAGTAACAGAATCATAATGTAAAGAGTTAAGGGAACAGTCCTTGACACCACCATCTGGACACTTAAACATAACCCTATGGTGGGTGTAGTCCTTGTTATTAGCGGAAGAAAAGAGATGAGTCTTCGCAAATTCAGGGCTAGATATTAAAGCAAGCCAAGACTTTAAAACACACCTGAATCTCAAGAGGGATTTCACTGGAAGCTTTAACAAGATTTCTATGACGAGTTCTGTAGGAACGGTAGGCATAGACAAAATCAAATCTTTGCTTGAGGGTTTCCTCCGTTTTGGGTGTAGAGTGGCGGCTTCATCCATTTGGACAGACAGAAAATGGTACTCTTGGAGTCGGGATTTTAGCAATGGAAAAGACTATGAGGTGAAATACTCAAGAAGTGGATTTATATAATACTACGCGTGCATTTGATATTGGGGGGGGGGGGGGGGGGATATAGAGGGTAATGCATTTGAATATTTTCATTTGGATTACTTATGTAACAGGATATAATGTCTATTCCTATTACAAGCGCATGTGTAAGGAAAAAAAGTTTTTATTTAACCATAAAATTTGTACTTTATACCAATCTAACTTAAAATTTTATTAAGAGCAATTTTCTTTTAATCAAGAATTTTCAGATGACTAGTGGCGTATAATTCAAAATTTGATAGATAAAAAACTCGCCATACACCTTTTTCGACTTAAATAATATGCCTTTGTTAGCATAATTCAAACTTACGATATGCTGCTATTCACGTACATTAGAGGCAGAGCTAGAGAGTAGAGTATGGACCCGTTAGTTTTGATCAAAATAATATATTTGGATAAAAAACTTATCTAATATGTACAAATTAAATCGTTAGTTCAGAACTCAATAACTTAATTAAAATAGCTATAATTCTAAATCTATAACCTTAAAATCCTACTTCGCTTTTACTTAGAAACTTAGGTTTAATCATTTTAATTAAATTTCACACTCTTAGGAAAATAAGACAATATAAGATTATGATTTATCTTGAGTTGAAACTTAAAAGAAGAAAGTGATTATTGATGAACGTTTATTAAATGAGAGTCAAATTTCATTCAGACACTAAAAAATCTGCGTATAAATTAAAATTAAAAACACCTCAACTATTTTTGACATAACAAAAATATTAGTTTTCTACTTAAAATATCTCGTAGTAGAGAATCTAACACCAAATATAGCACTTAAGGAAAACTAAATTCATAATATTATACCAGCCTTCTTATGATCAAGATAAGAACAAAATATAGACACGTCGATATATTACCGCAATCCAATGTAATAGATTAATTTATGTTGTTTAAAATCACTCAAGTTTTATTAGATATAAATTCATGAAATAATTTGGATTATACTAAATTTAAGATATTAGTCCAAATAAATATAGATTTTTTACACAAATATACAAAATACACCCTTAATTATAAAATAAATAGCAAGATTTTTCAAATTACAAGACATAGCAATATTTTTTTAGCACATTTTCATTTTTCCATAGCCACTCCCTTCCATTAAAATTTCTCAACCCCAAACATAGTTTTAACTTTTTACTGTACTTATGTGACGTCATTTTGATAGAATTTAAGCAAATGAATACAAATCACTCATCTGTAAATCTAATTAAAAATCCACTACTTTTCTCCTCTGTCTTCATCTTACTTATACAGCCTTCCCTCTCCAATAATCCTTTCGAAGCTTCGTCAATACACAACGCCACACAATGCCGAATCAAGCCACCGCCACCAACCACCCCATCCGTTGCTACTACTATTGTCCTCCGACGGTGGTGTCTCTCACCGTCCCACTCAGCTTTTTTGATGATTTCCCTGCGATTTTCAGATCTCGTGTCCCCCAAACAGTGGCAGAAGATGTACTCCATCCATATCACCGGGGATACAATAAATCCCCAAATCCCAAAATCCGTTCAAGTCGACCCGATTCAAAACCACTTCAAAAAAAATAGAAAATCTATGGCGATCAATAACCAGATCAGTAACATGGAACCTTCATTGGTTCATATTAAAACAAGGAAAACTTTTATGTTTTAAAGATCCTGCATCAGTTAAAATGGAGTTGTATCAGTTTATGAATGTTTAAAAGTGAAAGGTAATGGAGATGTAATTAATGAGTCATATGTTTTTGAGATATCTACTAGACGTGATGCATATGAAATTCTTTTAATAAACCACGATATTGGAATGTTGCTTAACTTTGTTCTGTCCTTATTTCAATAGTTTATTTTAATGTTACTCTGCTTCCGTTTCACTGAAACATCTCTAAAACAATCTGAAACAGCTGGTGAAACAGTCTAATACGGCCTGAAACGACGTTGAAACAGTATGATACGGTTTGAAATGGCATTGAAACAATCTGAAACAACTGTTGAAACAGTCCGACACGGTCTGAAATGGGAGTTGATACAGTTTAAAACAGTATGATACGGTCTGAAACGGTGTTGATACAGTCTGAAACAGAGTTGATACAGTCTGAAACGGGACTTGATACAGTTTAAAAAAGTCTGAAACGGAGTTGATACAGTCTGAAACAGGACTTGATACAGTTTAAAACAGTTTGATATAGTCTTAAAACAAAGGTGATACAGTTTGAAATGGGAGTTGATACAATTTAAAGCAGTCTGAAACGACATTGAAACACTATGATACAGTCTGAAACAGAGTTGATACAGTCTGAAACGGGAGTTGATACAGTCTAAAACATTCTGATACAGTCTGAAACGGGAGTTGATACAGTTTAAAACAATCTGAAACGGAGTTGATACAGTCTGAAATGGAGTTGATACAGTTTGAAACGAGAGTTGATACAGTTTAAAAGTGAATTTGGAAAAAACGGTGGGAGGAAAAGTGAAATTGAGGGAAATGGTGGGAGGAAAAGTGAAATAGGGAGAAATAGGAGGAGCAAAAGTGATAGTGGGGAAATAGGAGGAAGAATGTAAAGGTTTGGTATGTTATGAAAATATATTGTTATGTTGTTGCTATATTTGTAATTAACTTGTGTTTTCCTCTATATATGGTAATTTTGCCAAAATGTTGCTATGTTTGGTAATTAAGTTCTAAAAAATGTACTTTTGTAAAAAAATCCAATAAATATTGTAGGCTTGCCCAAATATATATGGATTTAATAAGTAGCCCAAAATGCATTTGGCTAGTCCATTTAATCGGGCTAGGTATGCTGAGCCCGTGTTATTAGCCCAAACCCAAATGACTTTTAGCTCATATCAAAGTCAAAGCCCACGCCACATGTCAAGTGACGTGGCAATCTGATGTGTGGGCAAAATGCCACACATTACCTTCTATTTACTTGAGCTTTTGTTGTGCATTATCGATTAAATACTCGCACTTATTGTGTTTTAGTTGCATACTACAGGATATTGACGCTGTGGTGACGAATAGATGGAAAACAAGCCGGAACGGGCTGAATTGCAGAGCTACTGATCCTGAACTGGAAATCTGTTCTTCGCGATCGTGTAGTGATTCACGCGATCGCGTAGAAGGCTGAAAGAAGTCAGCGCGAAGGCGCCATGTATAACGCGATCGCGATGAGGAGAAAAGAAGTAAAGCACGATAGCGCCAAGAATAGCACGATCGCGAAGGTTTCGCGTCTGGACTGCGTTGGACAGTTTTGTAATTTCACAGCAGCCTAATTGAGAACATAATTCAGCCCTTGCACGACCTAGGGCTCATCTTTTGGCCATTTTTCCAATCTTGGAGCAAGGATCCATCAACAAGAACACCAAGAGGGTGAAGATTTGGAGCAACCCATTGAGAAATTTTCAACCTTTAGTACTCTTTTCTTTACTTTCATGCTTTGTAGTGAATATATTTGGTGTTGTTGATGTTATTGAAGAATTGATTTTGTGAATATATTTCATGGCTATTTGTGTTATTAATTGATATGATTTTGGACATGAATATATGAATGAGTCATGACTAGGAATTTATATTGTTGGGTTTTGATTATCTAGCTTCCATTGTTTTGATTGCTTGACTCTTGTACTCGCGACATTTGAGTTGCCCGTCTACTTTGCTAGTTAAAGACTCGAGAGAGATTAGTTAGCGTAAAATAGTGAAGCTAGCGAGGATTTGGGTTGATAGGCTATTTCATAGACTAACTCATCTAAAAGAAGTTACGCTCGGAAGAGGTCTTCTTTCCTCGGGTAATGGGTAGTGCTTTATAAGCTCAACCATGGCTTTGACGAGCGCCGTTGAGGTAAATCCCTTCTAGGCCGGAAGGATTCTAGGGATTACATTAGAACGACTCGGCCATAATATATAAACCCCGTGCAATAATTGTATCCTAGGCTCAAAACTTGCTTTCCTTGGTTGCGAGAAGGCCATAGATCACATTTACTTGCTTTCCTAGTGTAGTTTGTAGTAGTTAATATCGTTCCATCACCTCGTTATCCTAGTTTGGCTTTGTCAAATAGGTTTAGTTCCTCCACTACTTTGATCGCATCACTTTGTTCCTTGTAGGTTCGACCCCGACTCCTAGTTGGGTAAATTGTATTGCGATGACCGTTCATATCTCAAGCCGAGGTGTGTGTTGAGCGTTCGTCACAATCCATTCAAACAAAAGAGCCAATGAAATCTTGCCGTGTGTTAAGAAAGGATGACATGTCAAGCCAAATCACGGCCAATTCGATCGCGCCAAGTGTGCCAATCAAATCACATTGCAACCACCTCCTACTACTATAAATAGAGGTCTTCATTAATTCAAAAATGGGAAGAAAGTTGATAACAAGTGATAGAAGAGAGCAAGCCCTTGAATCAAGTTTCAAATCACGTTCAAATATTGTTCATATTGTTTTGTGAAGAATCAGAGGAGAAATAGAGATTGTAACATCATTTTATATTAAAATCAAATATATTTGTGACAATATTTTTCTTGTCTTGATCATTATTTTCAGGAATGAAAATCGGTGGTTTACATTGTTACCTGCATTATTACTTTCTTAAAACCATCAATTTCATGTTTTTTCCATTTTTCCACTGGTTTTCAAATTTATCATCTGTAAAAGGTTGTTGTAAAATTATTCTTCTATGTAAAGAGTTTCGATTAGCCTTTGTATGCCTCATCTTGGTCTTGATGACTCATTCGCAATTATAAGGCTTAATTTATTGAAGTTCAACGTTCATACAAAAACATTCCAGTTTATCCACAAATTCGATATTGGTCAAACTCGTAAATTATCTTAATCTATCACAATCAACTCTTCTTCACCATCAATGCCTTTACTTGAGCGATCGATAGAGGCAAATGACATAAATTATTCTTTATCTTTCAGGATTGGTCTAATTAAAATTGTCCTTTAAATATATCATGGAACAATTTTAATCATTTAAGTCTGCAAAATTTGTCAAGTTTAGTCTCCATCCAAAATCTAACTAATTGAAGAAGGATTGGGATGGCTCCAGTACTTCAAAAGTAGCAATACTTCATTACATGTTGACACGTGGTACCTTAGTTTTTAAATGCTTTAATATACTTTTTCTTGCATTTATTTTTGTTATATGAGTATTATATTTAAAAAAAAACAATTGAAAAGGAAGGAGGTTCCTAATATGTAGCTGTTCCCAATTCCCATGTAGTAGCCCTCTGTTAGACCCTTGGTTTTGGTGGATTCGGCTATGGCACGAGTTTGGGCATGTTGGCTCGGCCATGGGCAAAAACGGGTGCAATACAACATGATTGACGAACGGTTGGACAAGTGCGGGCTTAATGTGCTTGATTGGATCAAGAACATGTGTGGGCTGATTGTCTAACGTTTGGTGGCACAACGGCTAGGCAGCCTTGTGTCTTGTGGTTGTCTAAGTACGGGCAATGATGGACCGATTTCGATTGTCGGGTGGCAAACGAATGAGGTAGCGGGCAAACGACGTTGTGGGCAACGGGGTGTCATGACATGGTGTTGTGATGCCAAGGCAAGCATTGGCTTGGCTAAGTGTGGTGCATGGCACTTGGCCAAAGTTGGGACGTAATGTGCTGAACGACAAGGCAAAGCCGGCTGAACGATGAGCTGAGTCGGCTGGATGAAGGCTGAATGCTGA
Organism: Petunia x hybrida; assembly: GCA_037355625.1. Taxonomy (NCBI): domain Eukaryota; kingdom Viridiplantae; phylum Streptophyta; class Magnoliopsida; order Solanales; family Solanaceae; genus Petunia; species Petunia x hybrida. The sequence continues at coordinate 845,594 of JBBBVM010000698.1, read as the reverse complement.
AGGCATGTGGAGGGCACATGAGCGGGCGGTTGGGCGCTGAAGCATGGCTAAAAACGTGGCTGACATGGCTGAAATCATGGGAAAGTGGGCTGCCAAGTGTCTTATTTCGTCCCTATCCTATTGTAATACCTTTGTGGCTGATCCCCTTTGTATATAAGATTGTTTTATTCATTGTAAACAACTTAGACAGAAAAATGTAGAGAGAACACTTAGAATAAACGTCCTCCTTAGGGAAGGAGACGTTTGGCCATGGCTAGCCGTTCCTTTATATTTTCGGGTTAATATAAAGGTTGGGAATTGGTTTCCCGTATATCGTTGTGTTTCTACTTTACTTATCTTGTTGTTACAACTTGTGCTTAATACTAAAACTAATTCAAACGACCCTATTATATAAACAAAGTGTTGGGAAGGCTGGGCTTCGCAAGGGTGCGTTGCCGCCGCACGGGGCAAACCTCGGCAGGTTTTGGTTGTCAAAAACCACCCCCGTGACAACTGGTATCAGAGCTGAGCAGGTTGTTTGGTGCATGTGACGGGCTGATCAAGACATCAAGAGAGGGCTTGGGATGGCTTTGATTCAAGTGGAGGCCGTCTAGTACTTGGAAATGGCAAAACAAGTAAGTAAACGTGATTTTTCTGTCGTTTGTGGGCTGATTTCGGGAAAAATCAGTTTGGTTGCTTAATGTTTGAGCATGGCAACGTGTTAGACTTGCAAAAACGAAGGAGACAAGATAAGCAAATGGGGGAAACGTGTTGAACTCGTGGTGTTAGTCGACGGGCTGCATTTGGAACGAGATAAACACAAGACTCAATGTTGTTAGACTTGTAATTTCTTTGCAAGTGGTGGACACAAAGAGTGGGCTGTTTGTTGTGAACGGCTTGGAGGGTTGAGAAAGGCGCTGCAACAACATCAAACATGAAAGGGAAACGGGCAAAGGCATGGCAAAACGCTGCAATTGGGGGAAAAATGTAGCAAACGGTTTTTGTGACTTTTGTGGTGTTTCATTGCATTGTGGGGTGTTGTTGAATCTGTTCGACGAGGGCATCGAATTCAGGTGGTGCGGGTGGTTTGTTAGACCCTTGGTTTTGGTGGATTCGGCTATGGCACGAGTTTGGGCATGTTGGCTCGGCCATGGGCAAAAACGGGTGCAATACAACATGATTGACGAACGGTTGGACAAGTGCGGGCTTAATGTGCTTGATTGGATCAAGAACATGTGTGGGCTGATTGTCTAACGTTTGGTGGCACAACGGCTAGGCAGCCTTGTGTCTTGTGGTTGTCTAAGTACGGGCAATGATGGAACAATTTCGGTTGTCGGGTGGCAAACGAATGAGGTAGCGGGCAAACGACGTTGTGGGCAACAGGGTGTCATGACATGATGTTGTGATGCCAAGGCAAGCATTGGCTTGGCTAAGTGTGGTGCATGGCACTTGGCCAAAGTTGGGACGTAATGTGCTGAACGACAAGGCAAAGCCGGCTGAACGATGAGCTGAGTCGGCTGGACGAAGGCTGAATGCTGAAGGCATGTGCAGGGAACATGAGCGAGCGGTTGGGCGCTGAAGCATGACTAAAAATGTGGCTGACATGGCTGAAATCATGGGAAAGTGGGCTGCCAAGTGTCTTATTTCGTCCCTATCCTATTGTAATGCCTTTGTGGCTGATCCCCTTTGTATATAAGATTGTTTTATTCATTGTAAACAACTTAGACAGAAAAATGTAGAGAGAACACTTAGAATAAACGTCCTCCTTAGGGAAGGAGACGTTTGGCCATGGCTGGCCGTTCCTTTGTATTTTCAGGTTAATATAAAGGTTGGGAATTTGTTTTCCGTATATCGTTGTGTTCCTACTTTACTTATCTTGCTGTTACAACTTGTGCTATGTACTAAAACTAATTCAAACGACCTATTATATAAACAAAGTGTTGGGAAGGCTGGGCTTCGCAAGGGTGCGTTGCCGCGCCGCACGGGGCAAACCTCGGCAGGTTTTGGTTGTCAAAAACCACCCCCGTGACACCCTCTACCCCGCCAAAAGTTTACCCCACCCCGCCAATACATTCTTTTCTTTCTTTTCCATATTCTTTTCAATTAGTATTATTTATCGATAAAGCCTAGCAAAATCATATTGAACAATTGGAACTAATTAAAAACAAATATATTTTTATGTATTCTCAAAAAACTAAACATATTCACTTGATTATAACAAATTTTATAAAAAAAATTGATACTACATTATCATCTAAATAAATGTAAATATTAATTCAAGCGCTCGCTTATTAAAATTAGCTTGAATAAACAAATTAATAAGATTGAAGATTTTGGCATATAGAATCTTTTCGTTATTTTATGGATGATGGAATGCTTGGATTAGAGTATTATATTCATATATGAAAGTAAAAGGACTAATCAGGCACATTTATCAATGTCATGAGATTTTATTTTGTTGAATTGCTTAGTAATGTGACTTTAGGAAGACAGGTAAGGTTAATGTTTTGGCGTGGTTGAGGTAAACTTTTGAAGAGATAGAAGGTGTCACAGGGGCAGATTTTGACAATAAAAACCTGCCGAGGTTTGCCCCTGCGCGGCAGTCAAGTCCCACTTGGCTCAGCCGACTTCCAACACTTTGTTAAAATAGGGTTGTTTGATTTCGTTTTAAGTCTTGGAACATACATAGGCAGCAAGATAAGTAAAATAGGAACACAACGACATACGGGAAATAATTTCCCAACCAATGTATTAATATCTCAAGTCTAATACAAAGGATCGACTTCGTCTTCGTCCTAAGCCAAGAACACAAGTCGTTCTATGGCTTTGCTCTCTATTTTCGTCTACATTTTTCTGTCTTCGCTGTTTACAATGAATAAAACAATCTTATATACAAAGGGGATCAGCCACAAAGGCATTACAAAAGGATAGGGACGAAATAAGACACTTGGCAGCCCACTTTCCCATGATTTCAGCCATGTCAGCCACGTTTTTAGCCATGCTTCAGCGCCCAACCGCCCGCTCATGTGCCCTGCACATGCCTTCAGGGAAACAGAAGCCATAGCAGTCAACTAGATAAATCATTCACAGATAATTAATGCAATAAATCTATACAGCTAAGAAAATGCATATAAAGATATGCAATGATGTATCATGATGCAATGGGGTCACATGTGCCCGAAACCTATCTCCGGTGCGGGACTCTCATCGTCTATCAGGAGATGTATACAATATTGGCCCTTCACCGGTGCGTGACTCTCATCGACTACCAAGAAGTATATGCCGTAATGACCCTTTACCGGCTCGGGACTCTCATCGATTACCGGGAAGTATATGCGATAATGATCCTTCACCGGCTCGGGACTCTCATCGATTACCAGGAAGTATATGCAATAATGACAGCCATAGTACAATGCTCAGATACTCAATGCAATACCAGCAACAAGACATAACATATAATATACAACGTAAATTCAAAGCTAAGGCGTAATGAGTATGCCTATCGGCAACTACACACGTAAGAAACACGTGGTAGAAAATCCACGAGGCCAAGTGCCTCTAAAGAAATGTATATAAACACTTACCGTATTCCAAAGATAGCCCTGCTACTCAACAACTGCTTTTTCCTTTGGATTAACTGCCAAATGACCCCCCTCTATTCAATAAGCAGAAAAATTATATCAAATAAAGTTAAAGGCTTCATTCCTTATGTCTTAGGGCAATTCAGTTAGGAACCTGACACCCTATTCGCATACGCAATACGCAGACCAGGCCTATGTATAGGGTTCAAAGTCCTATAACCAAACCCTAAATAAATTGCATTTATATGTTGCACATAACTCACTTAGTACGAATATATAATCATTTCCATCATCGGGGTCCAATTGACCCTTTAAACTATTAATTTAAGTCATTAGGGCGATGTCTAATATCCCTATTTTTACCGTAAAAATATATTCAAACACACGTAATAAGCTAAGATAATGAGTTAACATCATTACCTGGAGATTTGTGGTAGAAATTCCACTATTTTTCCACCTCTTTTTCCCTTTTTTCCCTTTCTCTTCTAAAATTATCGGCACGCCAATCGGAGTCCTCACTTCCGAAATGACTGACCGAGGTCGTTTTACACATGATGACACATGATGATTTAATATGTATTGATATATGATAAGAATAGAGTTCGTATTTCTAAATCCTTAGAGGTACAAAAGTCGCAATGTTTCAATGAAATACAAGTTCTGAAATATGTTGTTTGATCTTAAATCATGGATATTAAAAAGTTATATATTGATATATGGTTAGAACAAGCAACAGATATTTTAAATTCTAAAAACGTGAAAATAATGTTTGTCCGTATTTGGTCATAGTTTTGGAGATCAGATAATTTGACGGACTCTAATTGACCTGAAATTTGGTAGGTTCATCGAAAACGGCTCAATGAGAAAAACTCACTGCTATGCAATGAACCAAGTTGTTTTTCGGCAATTTGAGGTTGTTAAGATGGTGGTTTGGACGTTTTTCTATTTTCTCCATGATCATATTCTAGTATAAACAATAAGTTTACGTGTTGACATAGATCTTTCTCCATAATGGATAAATTTATTGTTAAGTATACTTGGCTTAAAAGTCCCTATGGTATACATGATTAAATACTAATATAAATGATATGTTTACGTGTTGACAATAGGACTTCCTCCCCAACGGATAAATTTATTGTTGGTACACTAGGTTTAATCATTAGTTGTTGATGACTTGTAAATACTACTCCAACTGAGAATTGCATGTTGAGTCAATGAGATTAGGGCTATTCAATAATTGATATTCACTTGAATTAAATTGATAGTAGACACTCTAACTGAGTTTGATATTATTTAATTTGATGAGTGAAATCTGATATTGCATGTATGTGGTGCATGAATAGCTACTTTCCCAACGAATTTGGCTATTCAAGATGCATGAAAATATATGTGTGATGTGTTTTGAATTTGATTATTCAATGTTACATGACCTGAGTTGATCTATTTAAATTGTTTTGTCTCACTAATTAGATATGTCTTTATTTCAATTCCCTAAGTGCTATTCTCTCACAAAACTAAATGTTCTAGGATTTACTTTGGTGATGACAAGACATTAATTTAAAGGATGCATTATATGTATGTTAAGTTAGAAAGAAATTTGATTGCAGTTTCTAACTTAATAAGAGATGGATATTCAATTTATTTTACCAATAACTTTGGTGTTATTGAGGTTGGTAAATGTTTATCTCTTGTGGTACAATGTTGCAAGGCCTTTTCATTTGATATGTCTTCCAAATTTAACGATATTGATCTGCCACATAAGTTCTTTGAAATTGAATAATACTTATCTGTTGCTCTTGTATCAAGGGCATATGTATTTTAATAGAATATTATAGGTTGTTATGGATGGATATTAAAGGTTCATTGAAAGTGGAGGCACTACCAACCCTGTGAATTCTGGTTAAAAAAAAGTATGACTAAGTGATACTTCTCCTTAAAAGAAAATAGAGCTAGTGATAAATTAGAACTAATTCATTCTGATTAGATGAACATACATGCAGGAGGTGTTTTGAGTATTTTTATGACATTCATAAATGATTACTAAAAATATGTGTATATTTATTTGATGCACTATATGTCTTAATGCTTTGAGAAATTCAAGGAGTTTAAGACTTGAAAAGGAAAAGCGTCATGAAAAATGTATTAAGTCACTGTGATCTGATCGTGGTGGTGATACCTCTCTGCAAAGTTCAGTTATTACTTATCAGAATAAGAAATTATGTCAAATATCAAAATGGTGTAGTAGAAAGAAGAATTAAGACTCTTATGGAGATGGTTAGATCAATGTGGAGTTGTTCAAATTTGTTATTTTCTTTCATTTTGGGAATATGCCTTAGAAACTTTAAATTATATTATATAATCTTTCTATGTTAGTACCTTTTTAAAAGGGAAAATTGATTTGTTGGAATGAAGGATGAATGTTTAAATGTTTATTGGCTATCCAAAGGGGATGAAAGGAAGTTTATTTTCTTGTCATAATGAAAGAAGGTCTTTGTTAGCATAAATATAGATTTTCTAAAATATGACTATTTAATAAACAATGTTCCTAGGAGTAAATTTTATTTACTGGAACTAGACAAAGAAATAACAAGTGGATCACTTAAAAATCTAAAAGTTCAAGAAATCCAATCCACATGTCGGAATTGACGTTTCATTGCATTTAGGTAATGGGTGAAATATCAATTGACAAAATATGCTTGGAAATCCACTACTCCAAAGTAGTGGGAGTGATTTTTTGATAAGTCGTTTATATACACTACACAGAAAAGAATATTGAGACTTAGTAAGTGGTACTTTGTTGTAGTGGGAGAAAAGAATGAAAGTGGTTCGGTATACACTATTGGGAGAGTTTCATGACTGGATCCCTGCAGAGGTTGAGACCGACCAGTTAGTTGGGATATACTAATAACCATGCGGTTTTAGTTAGATTATTCCTAGTTGAACAATTGGTTATTCATTTAATAAAATATAATATTCTGTCATGTGTGTCCTATTATTTATATAGTAGTTGATTTAGTGTGCAGAGCCATGCTTATACACGAAATATTAAATCATCGGTTCTTATAAATAATAAATTAATTTTTACAATTTAAGATGGAAATTGGATAAAGCCATCGGTATCATTGTAGAACAAGATTATATGTAATTTATCTTGATTATGGGAACGGTACAGTTCCAACTTCTTGTGCTAGTGAGCTTTGTGTGCATTGAACGGACCAAGTAGAGATAAGTATTTTCATACTGACTATATAAGATAAATTATCTAGCTCATCAAATGTACTTATACTCTTAATCTTGATGTAGTTATTATTAGTGGTGTATATTATTCATTGTCTTGATTTATCAATAGGCGAGGTTTAGAATATTTGGATCAAATAATTCCTGATAAGTTGGATAATGATAATATGTATCTGCGAAGTGATAGCTAGTTGATAGAATCCACGTCTCGGTATAGAGATTGATGACACCCCTTTATGAAAGCTTATTATAAGTTTCTATGTGTAAATCTGGCCAGTGGATTTTGCATCCGGCATATGGAATAAGTTAAGCGGAAGTCTAAAGTATATTCATTTACTCAATATATCAAATTGTCAGTAATTTAACACTATTGAGACTACTAGAAAAAAACTGTTTTGCGACATTGATTGGAGACAGAATTCCCTAGCTAAATGGGGTATAGAAAGATAATTCTGTCACCTAGCTGTCATCGCAATTTGCCTCGTCGTTGACACGCCAACGACAATATACTGTCGCCAAACAAAAAAATAGCTCGCGTGTCAGAAAGTGTTTGGCGAGAGTATTCCGTCGCCAAACGAAAATGCAGCTGGCGTGTCAGATAGTGTTTAGCGATGGAATTGACTCGCTAACTATATAAATCCTACTAAACAAAAACGTTAGAAACTGGATACAAAGCAGAAAAAACCAAAATTAGTCATTTAAATGGCGTTAAAAACAGTAATACAACCTGTTCAAGCACAATGAAAGCTTCATATTGCAATGTCAATTATTTTTCAACATACAACCAAAATTCTATATCAAATCAGACCATATTGTTGAGCTTCATTGCCATAGAACAACAAAAATATAACAGAACGATATTCATTAAATATGACTACCTTAAAAACATTTGGGAAACCAGATTGGAAACATCATCCTAATAAATGCTTGTTGCGCTCCGTCTTGCTCAAAAACTTGTTCTTCATTTGAAAATTTGTTTAAATCAAAACCAGTATCGACAACATTCAAGTCAAAGTCTCGTACGACTTTGACGTTCAAGTCTTCAACATCCTTGCGATCTTCAACTTTTATTGTTGAATTTTTAGCTTCTCTGTTTAATGGGTTCTAAATCGGCTCACTTGAATCTTCAACTTTAGTTTCCGTTGTATCTCCACCTTTACTCCGCGAGCCTTCAACGTTAGAAAATGTGTTTTGATGAAAATTATAAGATTTTCTTGATGGGGTTTTGGTTAAAAGTTTCGGGGTTGTTAAGGAAACATAACAGGATTGGTGTATATGAAGAGTTGTGTAAGAAAAGAAAGGGTTTTGCTTTTCTTTTTAAAAATATAGTGATGGAGAAGAAGAGATAGAAATGCATTTTTGTAGATGAAGAGTTGGAGTAGAAAAGACCTGTGAACTGACATTTAAAAGAAAGCTAGGCGGAAAGGGAGAGTATGTATTATTTGTTAGGCTTGGAGATGGAATTTCGTCTCCAATCAAAAAATTAAAAAAGATGTTATGTGATTGGCGATGGAATACCCTCTCCAGCAACTGACACCTTTTTTACTTTTTGACTTGAGAAGGAATTCTCTCGCCTGTTATTTCAATTTTATTTTTTAAAGTATTTTCTACGTTAAAATACTGATTGGAGAGGGAACTCACTCGCTAAATGGTTGGCGAGGGAAGTGGTTGGCGAGTGACTTCCCTCGCCAACCATTCTGTAGCTTTTTAGTATTTTTCTAGTAGTGTGTTGGTGTATGTAATCTTAACGTAGGGAGTTAAACAAGATTTTATGGAAGAATTTGATATTCAATTGAGGAATGCAATTACGAATTTCTAGTGGAAATAATTTGTAATTTATTATGGAAAGGTTAATTGAAGAGAAAAATAATTAATCCCATAATTAAAAGGCTCATTAATTAATTACGTGGTCCCTGTTGTGACCGAACCCAATTAGGACTAGAAAAGAGATTTTTTGGTGGAAAAGAATCATAGACAGTTTTGGAAAAGAGTTTTACCCTCAAAAATATATAAAGGAGACTCTTGGCCAAAAAAGAAAAACAAGAAACAAAAATAGTTTTCTCTCTCTTAAAATACTTGTTCTTCCCAAGTGATTATTAGTCCGGTTATTGTTCGGGCACACGATAGAAGATCATGGAACTGGAGGACCATTCCGTAGACGATCTTGCTCGTGATTGAAGATCTGTAATACATGTAATTAATTAACACCATGATAATTTCGTGTTAGTAATTTCAGCCTCCGTTGCCATCACGTTTGTGGTCCCTACGGAAAGGGACAGACTAAGCTCTTAACATAGATTTCTGCCTCCATAAATGGAAGAAAGTTAGTAACATCTAAATATCTGATTGAGTCCTCCTTTGGTTGTATTTTATGAAACTTGATCCAAGATGAAACAAAATTGCAACACCACTTGATATAAAAAGTGGATGAAGCATATATATCTTGTGTAATCATCAATGCTAGATTTGATGGTAAACATCTTTGTCGAAGATTCTTTTACTCCATATTCCTTCATAACCCAGACATCTACATAAATCGACGTACAAAGACATAACATAGAAAGATCACTTCCAAACACTGCTAACACCAATGCGCCATATCCTTTAGAGTAGATGGAATGTTATATCATTGCCCATTTCTCATCAGCCAAATCGATAGAACAGATGAGTCCTCTGTCAAGCCAATGAAACTTCCCATTTACAAACTTACCAGGAACATTGAACAACTCCCTGCAAGGAAAATCATCGAGACACTACAAGAAAACAACTGAATCCCGGCGGTGTTTTTGCAGCAGTTTACAAAAGCCGCTGGAAAATTATATATCCCAACGGTTTTTCCAGCGGTATAAATAACAGCAGCTAAAATGCAGACTTAGCGGCAGTTTAGGGCGATTTAGCAGCGGTTCCGCAAAGTAGAAGTGTTTAGCAGCAGTTCTCTAATGCTTAGCAGCAGTTTCTAATGTTTAGCAGCAGTATTTGAGTCATATTCTCCCAGTATTGTAATTGATTCTTTTTTGTTTGTAAATCGGAGATAGTATTGATTTTAAAAGTCTACTCCCAGCATAGAAAATTTGTGGTTAGTTGAGCTTTAAAAGTACAAGTTTTTAAAATAAAAATAAGAAACTAATTGTCCAATAATATAGTTGTTTATAATAAATTAAAAAGATTCATCGTTTTAGTAAAACGATAATTCTGGATATTATATGTATCTAGGTTAGTGAAATTGTGAAAGTCAGTTAGTTGAAAAATAAATTACTAATTAAATACAATAATCATGTACTTGGATAGAGAAAAATATGCCATTATTAAGAAAAGAAAGGAAAATACTGTGGAGGTGAAAACACAACAAAGTTAGGAGCATTCGATGTCCCACATCGATATTTAAGAGAAAAAATTTGCGCTTTATATTGAAAGAACCAGTAGAGCTGCTTGAACGACTGAAGTGTATTACATGCATGCGTCCACGTGCGAGTGCCTGCATTTCCGCTGGGTTTAACGTTACTCCAAAATTGTGGCCTAGGAGCGGGGCCAGTTATAAGTGTAGTTGACTGATGACTGATGGAGTTAGAGGTGGCCTCCAGCTGTGCCATTTTGTATTAGAAAGTCAACCAACAATATACCCAGCGGTTTTCATAACCGCTCAAAAAAATCAGGTTGCTACCAGCGGTTCTGCCAGCGGATCATTGAAACTGCCGCAGAAGGGTTTTAGTACAGCTCGATAGGCTGCGCTGAGAAACTGCTGCTAAATTTTTTAGCGGCGTCCGAAAACCGCTGGTAAATGTGATTTTCAATCGCTGCTAATTGCGATTTTTTTTGTAGTGTGCGTTTTAAAGTCTTGGGGTTCTCTAATCTCTCGTCCTGAATATCTGAAGGCTCATCTCTTATCGTCCACTAATAAGAAGGACTGCACCCATCATAGGGTTATGTTTAAGTGTTCTGATGCTAGCAGGGATTACCACGATGTTAAGGACTGTTCTCTTAGCACGTTAATTTATGGTTCTGTTACCGAGGCATTTGATTTAGATTATCCTAGTAAAGATCCCAAGGTTTATCCTTTGATTGTGGGTTCTGTTAATGGATTGATTTGTCTTGCAAATAGATTAGTTGAAAAATCATATGACCTGTTTTTATGGAATCCATCTATTAGGAAGTATAAGAAGTTGCCAAATTTTACACTTGATGTAAACCACCATTAGGACGAACATGATTATTTAAAATTTGGTTTTGCATATGATGAGTTCCAACACGATTACAAAGTAGTCGGTATTTTCCCTATTTACAAAAATCAACATTTGTGTCCTGTTGAGGCCAAAATATATAGTCTAAAGAGTGATTCTTGAAGTCGTCTAACTACAAAAAAAAACCGCAATTAGCAGCGGTTGAAAATCACATTTACCAGCGGTTTTCGGACGCCGCTAAAAAATTTAGCAGCAGTTTCTCAGCGCAGCCTATCGAGCTGTACTAAAACCCTTCTGCGGCAGTTTCAATGATCCGCTGGCAGAACCGCTGGTAGCAACCTGATTTTTTTTAGCGGTTATGAAAACCGCTGGGTATATTGTTGGTTGACTTTCTAATACAAAATGGCACAGCTGGAGGCCACCTCTAACTCCATCAGTCATCAGTCAACTACACTTATAACTGGGCCCCGCTCCTAGGCCACAATTTTGGAGTAACGTCAAACCCAGCTGAAATGCAGGCAATCGCACGTGGACGCGTGCATGTAATACACTTCAATCATTCAAGCAGCTCTACTGGTTCTTTCAATATAAAGCGCAATTTTTTTCTCTTAAATATCGATGTGGGACATCGAATGCTCCTAACTTTGTTGTGTTTTCACCTCCACAGTATTTTCCTTTTTTTTCTTAATAATAGCATATTTTTCTCTATCCAAGTACATGATTATTGTATTTAATTAGTAATTTATTTTTCAACTAACTGACTTTCACAATTTCACTAACCTAGATACATATAATATCCAGAATCATCGTTTTACTAAAACGATGAATTTTTTTAATTTATTATAAACAACTATATTATTGGACAATTAGTTTCTTATTTTTATTTTAAAAACTTGTACTTTTAAAGCTCAACTAACCACAAATTTTCTATGCTGGGAGTAGACTTTTAAAATCAATACTATCTCCGATTTACAAACAAAAAAGAATCAATTACAATACTGGGAGAATATGACTCAAATACTGCTGCTAAACATTAGAAACTGCTGCTAAGCATTAGAGAACTGCTGCTAAACACTTCTACTTTGCGGAACCGCTGCTAAATCGTCCTAAACCGCCGCTAAGTCTGCATTTTAGCTGCTGTTATTTATACCGCTGGGATATATAATTTTCCAGCGGTTTTTGTAAACCGCTGCAAAAACACCGCCGGGATTCAGTTGTTTTCTTGTAGTGGCACCTGAATCGCAAAAGGGATTTCACTAGAAGTTTAAACAAGATTTATGTGATGAGTTCTGTAGGAACGGCAGGCACTAAATCTTGGCTTGAAGAAGAAGCAAGGTTTGAGGGCTTCTTCCCTCTTGCATGTAGAGGCCTAGCGGATTCATCCATTTGGGCAGACATAAAATGGAACTCTTGGATTTTAGCAATGGAAAAGACTATGAGGTGAAATACTGAAGAAACGAATTTATATAATACTACTTTGGCATTTGATATAGAGGGGGGATTTTCATTTGAATTACTTATGTAAGAGAACATAATTTCTACTCCTATTACATACACATAATTTTTAGGAGTGCTAATTTAAATTCCTTCTAAGAGTGCTAATTTAAATCCCAGACTTCGGCAAGGTGTTTGAGGTTGAATGTAATGCGTCCGGAGTTGGGATCGGAGAAGTGCTTATGCAAGAATAGAAGCCGATCATTTACTTCTACAAAAAGATTAACGGTGCAACTTTGAACTACTCTACGTATGACAAGGAACTGTATGCCCTCATTCGAGCACTCGCTCATTGGCAACATTATCTATGGCAACATAAGTTTGTGATTACAAGTGATCATGAATCTTTGAAACATCTCCGATGCCAAGAGAAGTTGAACCAACGACATTCCAAATGGGTAGAATTCATTGAGAGTTTTCCATATGTAATTCATCACAAAAAAGGTAAAGACAATGTTATGGTTGATGCACTGTCGAGGAAGTTCGCCTTAGCGACCACTCTTGCTTTGAGATTGATGGGATTCGAAAACATCAAGCTGGTGTATGAACATGATCCCAAGCTTAAGAGCATCCGAGACATTATCTTGAGTGGTCAGAGGGTAGAGAAGTATTAGTGGCACGATGGCTACCTCTTCAAGAATGGGAGGGTTGTGTGCCAGTGTCATCGTGTAGAGAGCTTTTGGCTCGAGAAGCTCACTCTGCGGGCTTAATGGGACACTTCGGTGTTGAAAAAACTCTCGGCATCTTAACCGAGTAGTTTCACTGGCCCAAAATGTGAAAAAATGTTGAAAAGCTTTGCAATGCTTGTATAGATTGCAAGAAAGCTAAATCGAGGTCCAACCCTCATGGTTTGTATACTCCGTTACTTGTTCCTAATCGACCGTACGTTGATATATCTATGGATTTTGTTATGGGGTTACCAAGGTCGGGGTGGTGGACATGATAGCATCTTTGTCGTAGTCAACCAATTTTTCAAAATGAATCTCTTTATTCCTTGCAAGAAATGTGATGATGCACAACATGTCGCTACTTTGTTCATTTCTAATGTGTTGAAATCGCATGGTGTGCCTCGTACTATTATGAGTGATCGAGACTCTAAATCCTTGAGTCATTTTAGAAATGTCTATAGGGTGCCCTTGGCACCAAATTACTATTCCCGACGTCTTGACGTCTAAGACTGATGGACAGACCGAGGTAGTCAACCGAACCTTGGGAGATCTGCTTCGAACCATAACTAAAGGTAAGTTCACAAATTGGGCTGATCGTTTGCCCGTGATGGAATTTGCATACAACCATACTGTGCATCGAATGATCATTGGAATGACTCCGTTTGAGTGTGTGTATGGTTTTAACCCTTTGATTCCACTTGATTTAACCACATTTCCTTGAGATGTTGTTATTGATTTTGAAGGTACCCGCCGAGCTACTGCTTTGCTCGAGTTACATGCCAAAGTGAAGAAAAATCTTGAGGAAGCTTATGCCAAAGTGGCATTCAAGAAAAACAAGGGGCGTAAGAAGCTGGAATTGAAGAAGGGAGATTGGGTTTGGGTTCACTTTAGAAAGGAAAGATTCTTGAACCAAAGGAAAAGAAAGTTGGCTCTTCGAGGGAATGGTCTGTTTCAAGTGCTGAGCAAGATCAACAACAATGCTTATGTGACCGAAGCAATATTTAAGATAACTGCTCTTGCTAAAGCTGAATTGTTTCGTGAAAAAAAAAAGGTGTAAAAACGGAAACGACAAACAAGAAACCAAGCAATATTTATGAAATATTATTTAAAAATATTTAAGCAAAAATGCATAGAATGTTACTCTTACAGGTAATCAGTAACATGATAATCTTCATGTGAGTAATTTCTGCCTCCGTTGTGATCGGGTTTGTGGTCCATTTTGAAGAAAGGGACAAACTAGGCTCTTAATGTAGATTGCTGCCTCCATAAAAGGAACAAAGTTAGTAACATCTAGATATCTAATTGTGTCCTCCTTTGAATTGTATTTCATGAAACGTGAGTTAAGCTGAAGCAAAATTGCACCACTATTTGACATAAAAACGAGTGGATGACTCAAAAATCTTGTACTATCATCAATGCTAGATTTGACGGTAAACATCTTTGTCCAAGATTCTTCTACGCCATACTCCTTCATAACCCAGACATCCACATCAGTCCACATATGATGACATACCATAGAAAGATCACTTTCAAACACTGCTAACACCAAAGCACGGTATCCTTTAGAGTAGAAGGGATGCTCTACCTCTGCCCATTTCTCATCACCCAAACCGATAGAATTGATGATCCAACCCCTCTCAAGCCAATGAAGCTTCACATTCACAAGCTTACCCGAAACATGCAACAACTCCCCACCCTTAAAATCATCAATACGTCTCCAAGAATTCTTCTTTAGACTATATATTTGGACCTCAACTCGACATAGACGATCATTTTTGTAAATAGGAAAAATACCAACTACTTTGTAATCATCCTTAAACTCCTCATATGCAAACCAAATTGAAACTCAACACATTCATCTTCATAGTAATGACGGCTTACATTAAGTCTAGAATTAGGCAACTTCTTATACTTTTTTATTGATGGATTCCATAAAAACAAGTCATACGGTCCCTCAGATAATTGAATGGCTAGACAAATCAATCCGTTGACAGAACCCACAATCCAAGAATAACCGTTGGGATCTTTACCAGGATAATCCTGTTGGGAAGCGTGCTAGGTTAGTGGAAAGGGAAAATATTTAAATAATAAAAGTAATAAAATTCACAAGAAAAGACAAGACAAGACACAAGATTTACGTGGTTCGGTAATTTTTTGCCTACGTCCACAGCCACACAGAGAATGTTTTATTTCACTGAGAGAAAGAAGAGAAAGTTGTGAGGAATGATTTACAAAGCTGAGAGTTATGCCTATTTATAGGCAAAACAACGAAATGTGAATACGCCGAATTCATTTTCTGCGCCGAAGTGCAACACCTAATTTGTACGTTTTCTTTCTTTCACATTTTTGTCAAAGTTACTATTCTGCAGCTTTTGTCTCTTTGTCTTTTTTTTCTATTTCTCTTTCTTCTTTCTTTGACTTTTTTTCATTCTTTTCTTATTTCAAACTTTCCACATTACTGAGTTTGCATTTCCCATCAATCTCCCCCTCAAACTCGTGTACATCAAAGAAAAAAAAATATTACATATTCTCTCTGTGTGGCGCCTCCATTTCATTAGTCTTGAAGACTAACTGAGGCAATGCATAGCCTCAGCTTATCAACTCCAACGGCCTTGGTCAGCATGTCCGCGGGGTTCTTTGATCCCGGTATCTTCTTCAGCGAGAGAGTTCCATCACTTATCAACTCCCGTATATGATGGTACATCAGCTGGATATGCTTTGATCTTGCATGAAACACTGGATTCTTGGCAAGATGAATTGCACTTTGACTATCACTGAAGAGTGCACAATCGTCCTGCTTTTTGCCTAACTCTTCCAGAATGTTCTTGAGCCAAATCAACTCTTTTGCAGCTTCTGATATTGCCATGTATTCTGCTTCGGTGGAAGACAAAGCAACACTTTTCTGAAGTCTGGACATCCAACTAACAGCAGTACGACCCAAAGTAAACACATATCCTGTGGTACTTTTTCGACTATCCAGATCACCACCTAGGTTTGCATCAGAAAAACCTTGTAAGATAATATTGCTCTTTTTGAAACAAAGTGCCATACCTGAAGTGCCTTTGAGGTATCGCAAGATCCATTTTACCCCTTCTTAATGCTCTTTTCCTGGGTTTGACATGTATCTGCTGACAACTCCAACTGCATGGGCTATGTCGGGTCTGGTACAAACCATAGCATACATCAAGCTTCCTACTACTGAAGCATATGGTACCTTCGACATGTATCTCCTTTCTTCATCTGTCTTTGGTGATTGCTCCTTAGACAGATTGAGGTGGCTTCCTAGTGGAGTGCTTCTAGTCTTTGCATCATGAAGACTAAACCTGCTAAGTACCTTCTGTATGTACTTTTCTTGAGATAGCTTTAAGGTTCCTTCAGACCTATCTCTGCTAATCCTCATCCCAAGCATTTGCTTAGCTGGTCCTAAGTCCTTCATTTCAAACTCCTCTGCCAACTGTTGTTTAACCATGTTGATCTCATCTATGCTAGATCCTGCAATTAGCATATCATCAACGTACAAGAGTAAAATGATATAGGATTCATCAAGATTTTTGATATAGCAACAATGATCCATCTGACATCTTTTGAACCCATTGTTATTCATGAATCCATCAAATTTCTTATACCACTGTCTAGGAGCCTGTTTCAGACCATACAGACTTTTCTTCAACCTGCACACAAGATTTTCTTTACCAGGTACTTTAAAACCTTCAGGTTGCTTCATATAGATGTCTTCCTCAAGGTCACCATGTAAGAAAGCATTTTTGACATCTAGTTGCTCCAAATGCAAATTCTCTGCAGTTACGATACTTAGCACCAACCTGATAGTAGTTAATTTGACTACAGGAGAGAAGATCTCAGTGTAGTCAATTCCTTCTTTCTGCTGAAAGCCTTTTACTACTAATCGTGCTTTGTATCTTTTCTTACCATCATGCTCTTCTTTGACCCTATACACCCATTTGATCTGCAATGCCTTCTTTCCCTTTGGTAACTCTGTAAGTGTCCACGTCTCATTCTTGTGAAGAGAATTCATTTCTTCTTTCATGGCCAACTTCCATTTGTCCGAGTTCTTCACCTGCATTGCTTCATTGAAATGCTCTGGTTCTCCTGCATCAGTTAGAAGTAAATAATGGAGAGAAAGAGAAAGCCTATCAGGAGCTTTAGTTACTCTTTTAGATCTCCTTAATATGGGCTCCGGAGTGACTGATCCAGAATTTGGTTCAAGTTCCAGATCACATTCAGATTCTGATTCCATCTCCGGTTCTGGTTCTGATTCAGTTCCTGATCCAGCTTCTGGTTCTGCATCTCTAATCTCAGAATCAGCTTCGTCATTCCCAGCCACTTCATTCTCAGAGATTCCTTCCAACTCAGCTGTTTCAGTTGTTGGTCTCCTGGTGTAAGCCGATTCTACTCCAAGCCTGTCCTTGTACATCACATTTTCATTGAAAGTGACGTCCCTGTGTCTTATGATCTTTCTATTCTGGTCATCCCAAAATCTATAACCAAAATTATCATCACCATAGCCAATAAAGAAACATTTTTTGGCTTTAGGATCAAGCTTATCTCTATCATTGGAGTTTACATGTACATAAGCAACACAACCAAAGATTCTCAGATGTGACAGATTTACCTCCTTTCCTGTCCATACCTCCTCAGGAATTTTGAAGTCCAGCGGTACTGAGGGTCCCCTATTTAACAGGTAAGCTGCCGTGTGAACAGCTTCTGCCCAAAAGCATTTTGGTAAGCCTGAATGTATTCTCATACTCCTTGCTCGTTCATTCAGGGTTCTGTTCATCCTCTCCGCCACTCCATTTTGTTCTGGTGTTCCAGGAACTGTCTTGATCATTCTGATCCCATTCTTAAAGCAAAATTCTTTGAACTCTTGACTATCATACTCTCCTCCATTGTCTGACTTCAGACATTTTAGCTTTAGCCCCGTCTGATTTTCAACTTCAGCTTTCCACCTTTTAAAGATAACAAATACGTCAGATTTATTTTTCAGAAAATAAACCCATACCTTTCTTGTGGAATCGTCAATGAAGGTGACATAATAGCGTGAGCCTCCAAGAGAATTTACAGGAGCTGGTCCCCACACATCAGTGTGCACTAGTTCCAGCTTTTCCTTCTTTGCTGTCCTTCCTGCTTTTGAGAAACTAACTCTTTTTTGTTTCCCATAGACGCAATCTTCGCACAAACCTAGTTCAACATGCTTGAGGTTTGGCAACTTTTCCTTGGATACTAGCAGTTTCATTCCCTTCTCACTCATGTGCCCGAGCCTTCGGTGCCACATTGCTGAGTTGCGTTCACTATCAACAGCTGCTACAATGTCCTCTGTACTGCAGTTGCATATAGTGTTCCTTTCTTGGAGCCTCGTGCTATAACCAAATTTCCTTTGGTTATCTTCCATGATCCGTTACCGAATACTGTTGTATATCCTTCACTGTCAATTTGACCCATGGATATGAGGTTCTTCTTGAGACCCGGAACATGTCTCACATTTTGCAATTTCAACAGCATCCCTTGTGCAGTCTTTATATGAACTTCACCTTTCCCCCACAATATCCAAAGGTTCATCATCTGCGAGAAAAACCTTGCCGAATTTTCCAGCAACATAGTTATGCAATAATTCTTTGCATGGGGTAGAGTGAAAAGATGCACCTGAGTCCAGAATCCAAGATTCAACTGGACTGTCTACGCAACAAATTAGCGCATCACCAACTTGTTCAGCACTAACATTTGCTGAACCATCATCCTTTTGATGATCTTTCTTCTTCGGCTCTCTGCACTGATTGCTATAATGGCCCTTCTTATCGCAATTCCAACAATTAATGTCTTTGCGATTTTTGGATTGACCCCTTCTCCTCGACTTTGATCTGCCACGTCCTTGACTTTGTCCTTTCTGGCTGCTTCTCCCCCTGCTTTCGGTGTTTAAAGCAGATCCTGGGGAATCACTAGATTCTCTCCGGCGAATATCTTCGCTTAGAATCAAGTCCCGAATATCATCCAATTTGAGCTTGGAATTTCTCGACGAACTGCTGACTGCAGTTACAGTTGCATTCCAACTTTCCGGTAAGGATGATAGTAAAATCAGCACCTTGACTTCGTCATCAAATGTGATAGTGACAGAACTCAACTGAGTTAAAATTGTATTAAACTCATTGATATGTTCCGTGACAGATGCACCTTCTGCCATCTTTAAGTTGAACAAGCGGCGCATCAAATATACTTTGTTTGAAGCCGATGGCTTCTCATACATATTTGATAGCGCTGTCATCAAGCCTGAGGTGGTCGTTTCATTAATAATATTGAAAGCCACATTTCGTGTCAGCGTCAGCCTAATCACACCAAGAGCTTGGCGATCTAATAGATCCCAATCTGCCTTGGCTGTACTCTCTGGTTTTACCCCGGTCAGAGGTAAATGCAATTTTTTCTGGTACAGATAATCCTCTATCTGCATTTTCCAGAAACCAAAATCTTTGCCATTGAATTTTTCAATCTTAACTTTCCCTTCATCGATAGCCATAATTTCACAAAAAAAAAATATTTTGTGAATAGTGATTGTGAATAGTAAAAACGTGAATAGTACTATGCCAACAAAGTCTGTGCTCTGATACCAGTTGTTGGGAAGCGTGCTAGGTTAGTGGAAAGGGAAAATATTTAAATAATAAAAGTAATAAAATTCACAAGACAAGACAAGACACAAGATTTACGTGGTTCGGCAATTTTTGCCTACGTCCACAGCCACACAGAGAATATTTTATTTCACTGAGAGAAAGAAGAGAAAGTTGTGAGGGATGATTTACAAAGCTGAGAGTTATGCCTATTTATAGGCAAAACAACGAAATGTGAATACGCCGAATTCATTTTCTGCGCCGAAGTGCAACACCTAATTTGCACGTTTTCTTTCTTTCACATTTTTGTCAAAGTTACTATTCTGCAGCTTTTGTCTCTTTGTCTTTTTTTTTTCTCTTTCTCTTTTTTCTTTCTTTGACTTTTTTTTCATTCTTTTCTTATTTCAAACTTTCCACATTACTGAGTTTGCATTTCCCATCAAATCCAAGTCGAATGCCTCAGTAACAGAATCATAATGTAAAGAGTTAAGGGAACAGTCCTTGACACCACCATCTGGACAGTTAAACATAACCCTATGGTGGGTGTAGTCCTTGTTATTAGCGGAAGAAAAGAGATGAGTCTTCGCAAATTCAGGGCTAGATATTAAAGCAAGCCAAGACTTTAAAACACACCTGAATCTCAAGAGGGATTTCACTGGAAGCTTTAACAAGATTTCTATGACGAGTTCTGTAGGAACGGTAGGCATAGACAAAATCAAATCTTTGCTTGAGGGTTTCCTCCGTTTTGGGTGTAGAGTGGCGGCTTCATCCATTTGGACAGACAGAAAATGGTACTCTTGGAGTCGGGATTTTAGCAATGGAAAAGACTATGAGGTGAAATACTCAAGAAGTGGATTTATATAATACTACGCGTGCATTTGATATTGGGGGGGGGGGGGGGGATATAGAGGGTAATGCATTTGAATATTTTCATTTGGATTACTTATGTAACAGGATATAATGTCTATTCCTATTACAAGCGCATGTGTAAGGAAAAAAAGTTTTTATTTAACCATAAAATTTGTACTTTATACCAATCTAACTTAAAATTTTATTAAGAGCAATTTTCTTTTAATCAAGAATTTTCAGATGACTAGTGGCGTATAATTCAAAATTTGATAGATAAAAAACTCGCCATACACCTTTTTCGACTTAAATAATATGCCTTTGTTAGCATAATTCAAACTTACGATATGCTGCTATTCACGTACATTAGAGGCAGAGCTAGAGAGTAGAGTATGGACCCGTTAGTTTTGATCAAAATAATATATTTGGATAAAAAACTTATCTAATATGTACAAATTAAATCGTTAGTTCAGAACTCAATAACTTAATTAAAATAGCTATAATTCTAAATCTATAACCTTAAAATCCTACTTCGCTTTTACTTAGAAACTTAGGTTTAATCATTTTAATTAAATTTCACACTCTTAGGAAAATAAGACAATATAAGATTATGATTTATCTTGAGTTGAAACTTAAAAGAAGAAAGTGATTATTGATGAACGTTTATTAAATGAGAGTCAAATTTCATTCAGACACTAAAAAATCTGCGTATAAATTAAAATTAAAAACACCTCAACTATTTTTGACATAACAAAAATATTAGTTTTCTACTTAAAATATCTCGTAGTAGAGAATCTAACACCAAATATAGCACTTAAGGAAAACTAAATTCATAATATTATACCAGCCTTCTTATGATCAAGATAAGAACAAAATATAGACACGTCGATATATTACCGCAATCCAATGTAATAGATTAATTTATGTTGTTTAAAATCACTCAAGTTTTATTAGATATAAATTCATGAAATAATTTGGATTATACTAAATTTAAGATATTAGTCCAAATAAATATAGATTTTTTACACAAATATACAAAATACACCCTTAATTATAAAAAAAATAGCAAGATTTTTCAAATTACAAGACATAGCAATATTTTTTTAGCACATTTTCATTTTTCCATAGCCACTCCCTTCCATTAAAATTTCTCAACCCCAAACATAGTTTTAACTTTTTACTGTACTTATGTGACGTCATTTTGATAGAATTTAAGCAAATGAATACAAATCACTCATCTGTAAATCTAATTAAAAATCCACTACTTTTCTCCTCTGTCTTCATCTTACTTATACAGCCTTCCCTCTCCAATAATCCTTTCGAAGCTTCGTCAATACACAACGCCACACAATGCCGAATCAAGCCACCGCCACCAACCACCCCATCCGTTGCTACTACTATTGTCCTCCGACGGTGGTGTCTCTCACCGTCCCACTCAGCTTTTTTGATGATTTCCCTGCGATTTTCAGATCTCGTGTCCCCCAAACAGTGGCAGAAGATGTACTCCATCCATATCACCGGGGATACAATAAATCCCCAAATCCCAAAATCCGTTCAAGTCGACCCGATTCAAAACCACTTCAAAAAAAATAGAAAATCTATGGCGATCAATAACCAGATCAGTAACATGGAACCTTCATTGGTTCATATTAAAACAAGGAAAACTTTTATGTTTTAAAGATCCTGCATCAGTTAAAATGGAGTTGTATCAGTTTAAGAATGTTTAAAAGTGAAAGGTAATGGAGATGTAATTAATGAGTCATATGTTTTTGAGATATCTACTAGACGTGATGCATATGAAATTCTTTTAATAAACCACGATATTGGAATGTTGCTTAACTTTGTTCTGTCCTTATTTCAATAGTTTATTTTAATGTTACTCTGCTTCCGTTTCACTGAAACATCTCTAAAACAATCTGAAACAGCTGGTGAAACAGTCTAATACGGCCTGAAACGACGTTGAAACAGTATGATACGGTTTGAAATGGCATTGAAACAATCTGAAACAACTGTTGAAACAGTCCGACACGGTCTGAAATGGGAGTTGATACAGTTTAAAACAGTATGATACGGTCTGAAACGGTGTTGATACAGTCTGAAACAGAGTTGATACAGTCTGAAACGGGACTTGATACAGTTTAAAAAAGTCTGAAACGGAGTTGATACAGTCTGAAACAGGACTTGATACAGTTTAAAACAGTTTGATATAGTCTTAAAACAAAAGTGATACAGTTTGAAATGGGAGTTGATACAATTTAAAGCAGTCTGAAACGACATTGAAACACTATGATACAGTCTGAAACAGAGTTGATACAGTCTGAAACGGGAGTTGATACAGTCTAAAACATTCTGATACAGTCTGAAACGGGAGTTGATACAGTTTAAAACAATCTGAAACGGAGTTGATACAGTCTGAAATGGAGTTGATACAGTTTGAAACGAGAGTTGATACAGTTTAAAAGTGAATTTGGAAAAAACGGTGGGAGGAAAAGTGAAATTGAGGGAAATGGTGGGAGGAAAAGTGAAATAGGGAGAAATAGGAGGAGCAAAAGTGATAGTGGGGAAATAGGAGGAAGAATGTAAATGTTTGGTATGTTATGAAAATATATTGTTATGTTGTTGCTATATTTGTAATTAACTTGTGTTTTCCTCTATATATGGTAATTTTGCCAAAATGTTGCTATGTTTGGTAATTAAGTTCTAAAAAATGTACTTTTGTAAAAAAATCCAATAAATATTGTAGGCTTGCCCAAATATATATGGATTTAATAAGTAGCCCAAAATGCATTTGGCTAGTCCATTTAATCGGGCTAGGTATGCTGAGCCCGTGTTATTAGCCCAAACCCAAATGACTTTTAGCTCATATCAAAGTCAAAGCCCACGCCACATGTCAAGTGACGTGGCAATCTGATGTGTGGGCAAAATGCCACACATTACCTTCTATTTACTTGAGCTTTTGTTGTGCATTATCGATTAAATACTCGCACTTATTGTGTTTTAGTTGCATACTACAGGATATTGACGCTGTGGTGACGAATAGATGGAAAACAAGCCGGAACGGGCTGAATTGCAGAGCTACTGATCCTGAACTGGAAATCTGTTCTTCGCGATCGTGTAGTGATTCACGCGATCGCGTAGAAGGCTGAAAGAAGTCAGCGCGAAGGCGCCATGTATAACGCGATCGCGATGAGGAGAAAAGAAGTAAAGCACGATAGCGCCAAGAATAGCACGATCGCGAAGGTTTCGCGTCTGGACTGCGTTGGACAGTTTTGTAATTTCACAGCAGCCTAATTGAGAACATAATTCAGCCCTTGCACGACCTAGGGCTCATCTTTTGGCCATTTTTCCAATCTTGGAGCAAGGATCCATCAACAAGAACACCAAGAGGGTGAAGATTTGGAGCAACCCATTGAGAAATTTTCAACCTTTAGTACTCTTTTCTTTACTTTCATGCTTTGTAGTGAATATATTTGGTGTTGTTGATGTTATTGAAGAATTGATTTTGTGAATATATTTCATGGCTATTTGTGTTATTAATTGATATGATTTTGGACATGAATATATGAATGAGTCATGACTAGGAATTTATATTGTTGGGTTTTGATTATCTAGCTTCCATTGTTTTGATTGCTTGACTCTTGTACTCGCGACATTTGAGTTGCCCGTCTACTTTGCTAGTTAAAGACTCGAGAGAGATTAGTTAGCGTAAAATAGTGAAGCTAGCGAGGATTTGGGTTGATAGGCTATTTCATAGACTAACTCATCTAAAAGAAGTTACGCTCGGAAGAGGTCTTCTTTCCTCGGGTAATGGGTAGTGCTTTATAAGCTCAACCATGGCTTTGACGAGCGCCGTTGAGGTAAATCCCTTCTAGGCCGGAAGGATTCTAGGGATTACATTAGAACGACTCGGCCATAATATATAAACCCCGTGCAATAATTGTATCCTAGGCTCAAAACTTGCTTTCCTTGGTTGCGAGAAGGCCATAGATCACATTTACTTGCTTTCCTAGTGTAGTTTGTAGTAGTTAATATCGTTCCATCACCTCGTTATCCTAGTTTGGCTTTGTCAAATAGGTTTAGTTCCTCCACTACTTTGATCGCATCACTTTGTTCCTTGTAGGTTCGACCCCGACTCCTAGTTGGGTAAATTGTATTGCGATGACCGTTCATATCTCAAGCCGAGGTGTGTGTTGAGCGTTCGTCACAATCCATTCAAACAAAAGAGCCAATGAAATCTTGCCGTGTGTTAAGAAAGGATGACATGTCAAGCCAAATCACGGCCAATTCGATCGCGCCAAGTGTGCCAATCAAATCACATTGCAACCACCTCCTACTACTATAAATAGAGGTCTTCATTAATTCAAAAATGGGAAGAAAGTTGATAACAAGTGATAGAAGAGAGCAAGCCCTTGAATCAAGTTTCAAATCACGTTCAAATATTGTTCATATTGTTTTGTGAAGAATCAGAGGAGAAATAGAGATTGTAACATCATTTTATATTGAAATCAAATATATTTGTGACAATATTTTTCTTGTCTTGATCATTATTTTCAGGAATGAAAATCGGTGGTTTACATTGTTACCTGCATTATTACTTTCTTAAAGCCATCAATTTCATGTTTTTTCCATTTTTCCACTGGTTTTCAAATTTATCATCTGTAAAAGGTTGTTGTAAAATTATTCTTCTATGTAAAGAGTTTCGATTAGCCTTTGTATGCCTCATCTTGGTCTTGATGACTCATTCGCAATTATAAGGCTTAATTTATTGAAGTTCAACGTTCATACAAAAACATTCCAGTTTATCCACAAATTCGATATTGGTCAAACTCGTAAATTATCTTAATCTATCACAATCAACTCTTCTTCACCATCAATGCCTTTACTTGAGCGATCGATAGAGGCAAATGACATAAATTATTCTTTATCTTTCAGGATTGGTCTAATTAAAATTGTCCTTTAAATATATCATGGAACAATTTTAATCATTTAAGTCTGCAAAATTTGTCAAGTTTAGTCTCCATCCAAAATCTAACTAATTGAAGAAGGATTGGGATGGCTCCAGTACTTCAAAAGTAGCAATACTTCATTACATGTTGACACGTGGTACCTTAGTTTTTAAATGCTTTAATATACTTTTTCTTGCATTTATTTTTGTTATATGAGTATTATATTAAAAAAAAAACAATTGAAAAAGAAGGAGGTTCCTAATATGTAGCTGTTCCCAATTCCCATGTAGTAGCCCTCTGTTAGACCCTTGGTTTTGGTGGATTCGGCTATGGCACGAGTTTGGGCATGTTGGCTCGGCCATGGGCAAAAACGGGTGCAATACAACATGATTGACGAACGGTTGGACAAGTGCGGGCTTAATGTGCTTGATTGGATCAAGAACATGTGTGGGCTGATTGTCTAACGTTTGGTGGCACAACGGCTAGGCAGCCTTGTGTCTTGTGGTTGTCTAAGTACGGGCAATGATGGACCGATTTCGATTGTCGGGTGGCAAACGAATGAGGTAGCGGGCAAACGACGTTGTGGGCAACGGGGTGTCATGACATGGTGTTGTGATGCCAAGGCAAGCATTGGCTTGGCTAAGTGTG
The DNA here is from genome assembly GCA_037355625.1 of Petunia x hybrida. NCBI lineage: Eukaryota > Viridiplantae > Streptophyta > Magnoliopsida > Solanales > Solanaceae > Petunia > Petunia x hybrida. The sequence continues at coordinate 819,406 of JBBBVM010000698.1, read as the reverse complement.
GTGCATGGCACTTGGCCAAAGTTGGGACGTAATGTGCTGAACGACAAGGCAAAGCCGGCTGAACGATGAGCTGAGTCGGCTGGATGAAGGCTGAATGCTGAAGGCATGTGCAGGGCACATGAGCGGGCGGTTGGGCGCTGAAGCATGGCTAAAAACGTGGCTGACATGGCTGAAATCATGGGAAAGTGGGCTGCCAAGTGTCTTATTTCGTCCCTATCCTATTGTAATGCCTTTGTGGCTGATCCCCTTTGTATATAAGATTGTTTTATTCATTGTAAACAACTTAGACAGAAAAATGTAGAGAGAACACTTAGAATAAACGTCCTCCTTAGGGAAGGAGACGTTTGGCCATGGCTAGCCGTTCCTTTATATTTTCGGGTTAATATAAAGGTTGGGAATTGGTTTCCCGTATATCGTTGTGTTTCTACTTTACTTATCTTGTTGTTACAACTTGTGCTTAATACTAAAACTAATTCAAACGACCCTATTATATAAACAAAGTGTTGGGAAGGCTGGGCTTCGCAAGGGTGCGTTGCCGCCGCACGGGGCAAACCTCGGCAGGTTTTGGTTGTCAAAAACCACCCCCGTGACAACTGGTATCAGAGCGGAGCAGGTTGTTTGGTGCATGTGACGGGCTGATCAAGACATCAAGAGAGGGCTTGGGATGGCTTTGATTCAAGTGGAGGCCGTCTAGTACTTGGAAATGGCAAAACAAGTAAGTAAACGTGATTTTTCTGTCGTTTGTGGGCTGATTTCGGGAAAAATCAGTTTGGTTGCTTAATGTTTGAGCATGGCAACGTGTTAGACTTGCAAAAACGAAGGAGACAAGATAAGCAAATGGGGGAAACGTGTTGAACTCGTGGTGTTAGTCGACGGGCTGCATTTGGAACGAGATAAACACAAGACTCAATGTTGTTAGACTTGTAATTTCTTTGCAAGTGGTGGACACAAAGAGTGGGCTGTTTGTTGTGAACGGCTTGGAGGGTTGAGAAAGGCGCTGCAACAACATCAAACATGAAAGGGAAACGGGCAAAGGCATGGGAAAACGCTGCAATTGGGGGAAAAATGTAGCAAACGGTTTTTGTGACTTTTGTGGTGTTTCATTGCATTGTGGGGTGTTGTTGAATCTGTTCGACGAGGGCATCGAATTCAGGTGGTGCGGGTGGTTTGTTAGACCCTTGGTTTTGGTGGATTCGGCTATGGCACGAGTTTGGGCATGTTGGCTCGGCCATGGGCAAAAACGGGTGCAATACAACATGATTGACGAACGGTTGGACAAGTGCGGGCTTAATGTGCTTGATTGGATCAAGAACATGTGTGGGCTGATTGTCTAACGTTTGGTGGCACAACGGCTAGGCAGCCTTGTGTCTTGTGGTTGTCTAAGTACGGGCAATGATGGAACGATTTCGGTTGTCGGGTGGCAAACGAATGAGGTAGCGGGCAAACGACGTTGTGGGCAACAGGGTGTCATGACATGATGTTGTGATGCCAAGGCAAGCATTGGCTTGGCTAAGTGTGGTGCATGGCACTTGGCCAAAGTTGGGACGTAATGTGCTGAACGACAAGGCAAAGCCGGCTGAACGATGAGCTGAGTCGGCTGGACGAAGGCTGAATGCTGAAGGCATGTGCAGGGAACATGAGCGAGCGGTTGGGCGCTGAAGCATGACTAAAAATGTGGCTGACATGGCTGAAATCATGGGAAAGTGGGCTGCCAAGTGTCTTATTTCGTCCCTATCCTATTGTAATGCCTTTGTGGCTGATCCCCTTTGTATATAAGATTGTTTTATTCATTGTAAACAACTTAGACAGAAAAATGTAGAGAGAACACTTAGAATAAACGTCCTCCTTAGGGAAGGAGACGTTTGGCCATGGCTGGCCGTTCCTTTGTATTTTCAGGTTAATATAAAGGTTGGGAATTTGTTTTCCGTATATCGTTGTGTTCCTACTTTACTTATCTTGCTGTTACAACTTGTGCTATGTACTAAAACTAATTCAAACGACCTATTATATAAACAAAGTGTTGGGAAGGCTGGGCTTCGCAAGGGTGCGTTGCCGCGCCGCACGGGGCAAACCTCGGCAGGTTTTGGTTGTCAAAAACCACCCCCGTGACACCCTCTACCCCGCCAAAAGTTTACCCCACCCCGCCAATACATTCTTTTCTTTCTTTGCCATATTCTTTTCAATTAGTATTATTTATCGATAAAGCCTAGCAAAATCATATTGAACAATTGGAACTAATTAAAAACAAATATATTTTTATGTATTCTCAAAAAACTAAACATATTCACTTGATTATAACAAATTTTATAAAAAAAATTGATACTACATTATCATCTAAATAAATGTAAATATTAATTCAAGCGCTCGCTTATTAAAATTAGCTTGAATAAACAAATTAATAAGATTGAAGATTTTGGCATATAGAATCTTTTCGTTATTTTATGGATGATGGAATGCTTGGATTAGAGTATTATATTCATATATGAAAGTAAAAGGACTAATCAGGCACATTTATCAATGTCATGAGATTTTATTTTGTTGAATTGCTTAGTAATGTGACTTTAGGAAGACAGGTAAGGTTAATGTTTTGGCGTGGTTGAGGTAAACTTTTGAAGAGATAGAAGGTGTCACAGGGGCAGATTTTGACAATAAAAACCTGCCGAGGTTTGCCCCTGCGCGGCAGTCAAGTCCCACTTGGCTCAGCCGACTTCCAACACTTTGTTAAAATAGGGTTGTTTGATTTCGTTTTAAGTCTTGGAACATACATAGGCAGCAAGATAAGTAAAATAGGAACACAACGACATACGGGAAACAATTTCCCAACCAATGTATTAATATCTCAAGTCTAATACAAAGGATCGACTTCGTCTTCGTCCTAAGCCAAGAACACAAGTCGTTCTATGGCTTTGCTCTCTATTTTCGTCTACATTTTTCTGTCTTCGCTGTTTACAATGAATAAAACAATCTTATATACAAAGGGGATCAGCCACAAAGGCATTACAAAAGGATAGGGACGAAATAAGACACTTGGCAGCCCACTTTCCCATGATTTCAGCCATGTCAGCCACGTTTTTAGCCATGCTTCAGCGCCCAACCGCCCGCTCATGTGCCCTGCACATGCCTTCAGCATTCAGCCTTTGTCCAGCCGACTCAGCTCATCGTTCAGCCGGTTCTGCCTTGTCGTTCAGCACATTACGTCCCAAATTTGGCCAAGTGCCATGCACCACACTTAGCCAAGCCAATGCTTGCCTTGGCATCACAACACCATGTCATGACACCCCGTTGCCCACAACGTCGTTTTCTCGCTGCCCCGTTCGTTTGCCACCAGACAACCAAAGTCGTTCAATTCAATGCCCACACTTAGACACCCACAAGACACAAGGCTGCCTAGCCGTTGTGCCACCATCACGTTAGACAATCAGCCCCACATGTTCTTGATCCAATCAATCACATTTAGCCCGCACTTGTCCAACCGTTCGTCAATCATGTTGTCTTTCGTCCGTTTTTGCCCATGGCCGAGCCAACATGCCCAAACTCGTGCCATAGTCGCATCCCACAAAACCAAGGGTCTAACAGAAGGCTACTACATGGGAACTGAATACATACTAGGAGCCTATGGTATATATTATAATAAAAAATAAAATACAAGAAAAGGTGAATTACAGCTTTTAAAAACTAAGATGCCACGTGTCAACATGTAATGAAGTATTGCTACTTGAGGTACTAGAGCCAATCCCATTCAAAGTTGTTTCGTTCCTTTTTTTTTTTTCGGAAAACGTTTCATTCCTTTTTTGTTTCATCCAAAGTTGTTTCATTCCAAATAAGTAGCGTTTATATGAAAGTGACTGCTGCCAAACATTAACAAAAAAGACCACAAATGTGCAGCTTCATCAACCATATTCCTTTCCCAGAAAAGTGCAACACCAAACTGGTGCGAAATGCAACGAAAAACAGTAGCATAACACAACAAAAGAAAACTAAGCTGCAGCACCCTAAAAGCATCTACGAATCATCACTAGTTCACCTAGAAAACATTCTTTACTTTGTTCAGATAAGGGCAAATGGCCTTGGTTATCAGGAGCTTCTCTCCTGTACAAATAGACAACATATTATTACATAATTTTAACATAATAAATTAAGTAAAAATATTATCAATTAATTACAAATTTTACTGGTAGCTTTGTATGAGCAGGTGATGCACTGCATCCCAAAGTTTTTTGCTTCCTTTTCATTTTGTAGTGTTTTGCATTGCATTTTTTTTTTGTTATGCTGTTGTTTTGTGTTGCAATTTGCACCAGTTTGGTGTTGCACTTTTCTGGAAAAGAAATATGGTTGATGAAGCTGTACATTGGTGGTCTTTTTTAATTTGTTACTGTTTGGCAGCAGTCACTTTTATGTAAACACTACTTATTTGGAATGGAACAACTTTTGCCTATGTTCTCTCTCCTTGTAGTTTGTTTTAACTTTTAGGTGTGAGGTCCATTAAGAATTGCTTCTTCCATTAGTTAGATTTTGGGTAGAGACTAAACTTGACAAGTTTTTGCAAGGCAGAAGGGTCAAATTAACACTCATACTTGTCCGGATTAGCCATAATCATGCTTATACTTTGGAAAGTGTCAACCAGCCTCTTCTACTTGTCCAAAATATGACTTTTAAACCCTCCCGCACTGATGTGTCTAGTAGGTTGTTTATGTTGCAAATGAGCGTGAGCCACACTTTTCAGTGCGTGGATCAGTAAACAAACACTACCAATTGCTATTTTTGGCCTTTTTAAGGCCTTTCACTACCAAATCCTTCACCTTCATTTTTTCTTTTGTCTTTTGCTTCTTTTTCCTTAGTTTCTTTCCTTCTCCTTTATTGCTTATTATTTTCTTAGTCTATTTTTTTCTTTTTCAAAAATTCAGATTTAATATCGGAAGACATGGAGCATCCACCATACCATTGTGCTATTGTGGAATTATAGCGGACATAAAGAACTAATCCTTCAACAGTCCTAATTAGTTAAATTCCTAATTAATTAAAATCCTAATTAGTTAAAGTCCCAATTAATTAAAGCCCTAATTAGTTAAAGAACTAATCTTTTAACAGTCCTATTTAGTTAAATTACTAATTAATTAAAGTTCTAATTAGTTAAAGCCCTAAATAGGTAGGCCTTAATTATATACCTTGTTCATAAAAATTTTAAAGGCATATTTTTTAGGAGAGATTGTTAACGATTGAAGAATCATTTAAAGAATGTTTAAAGTTATAATTTTATGCAAGGAATAAAAACTTTTAAAGGGTCTTACAAAAAGCCCTAATTTATTCACCCCAAATATTTCAAAATTCTTTACCATCGATTTAAAACTCTAATTTCTATTAATAAATAATAATCAGTCAAAAACTCTAATTTCTAAACATAATCTGACTATGTGTTATAACAAATCCCTTATTTTTATAATAAATCACAAATAAATAATCATTAAATAAATTAAAAAATAAAATTGGTTAAAACCCTCACCTCAAATATGGGAAAACCTTCAAATGTTGTTAATCAAATGAGGATCATTTTTTTTTGTTGTTAATCGACGGGTTATTTTGGGTTAATCGATGGGGGTAAGTTTGGGTTTGGGTAAGTGTCGTTTGGGTTAAAGTGATTTTTGGTTCCGTTTACCGTGTAGTCACTTGTTTTTTTTTTTTTTTTTTACGGGTAAAAGAAATAGGTGGCAGGTGATATGGGCCACCAATCTGACGTGGAGACCACGTGGTCGCGTTTGTGCACCACGCTTAGACGGGAGGGTTTAAAAGTCATATTTTGGACGAGTAGAAGGGGCTGGTTGACACTTTGCAAAGTATAAGCGTGATTATGGCTAAACCAGACAAGTACAGGTGGCCGTTTGGCCCTTCTGCCAACTTAAAAGGTTAAATTAGTCCATAATATATTTAAAGGGCAATTTTGGATCAACCCTGAAAAATGAAGAACAATTTATGCAATTTGCTCAGTGAATAACTTATCTTATTAAGTTGTCTACAAGTATTACCAAATTGAGAAATACTTGTAGTATGTGTTATTAAATGATGAGAGGGTTACGAAAATACCCATCAAAATCAAAATATTTACATACTTCTACCTATACGTTTCATATTTACAAGCTCTACACATAAACTATTTACATGTCCTACCCATCTAGACTTGTATATTATTATTTATGCAGTATACCTTAAAGGTATACACCCATATCTAGACTTGTATACTACGGTATGCAGTATACCTTAAAGGTGTATAAGATATAACAAATGTATACATTAATAAATGGGTAGGTTAGTAAATACTTTTAATTTTATGGGTAGTGTAATTTTTAATGGATAGAACTTGTAAATACTTTGAATTTTATGAGTACATAGTGTAAAAAACCCTTAAATAATTCACAAGTTAAACCAAACGAGTCAAACTTTGTATATTTTAAATTCTTCACAAGTTTAGCTAGACAAACAGACTCTTCAACTGAGAGAGATAACCGTTGGATAGTGAAGTTGATCTACTTTAGAACTTAAAAGACTATCTATAATGGAAACAATAATTCCTGCTCAAAGTAAGAAAGATGGCAAAAGTCTCTGCTCTTTAACCTACCTGAAAAGGCCCTCCTAAATAACTCTCACGAATCATGATCATAGGAGCAAAATTTTCTTCCTAAAATGCTTTCACCTCGCAATGCATAATTGCTTTCATCAATGTACTGTTAAAGTGAAAGAAGATTCAGCCGCTGTAAGAACAAATAAGTAAAAGAATAAGAATATAGTTCTGAGATGAAAAATACAAGTTAGCAATTGGCAGCAAGAAAAACATAAAATAGTCTAGAAGAAACTAAGCAGTTAGCTGTTATTAGTAGTATGGGAAAAGCACCAAAACTAGATAATAATCTCAAAGCTTAAACTCGGTTAAATAATTTCTTGGTTTCCACTTTCCTCCTTTAGTATCATCCCTAAAAAGGAAAAAAATATGACTTATTTAAGCTTTCACCTAAAGAAGAAAGAGAACCCCCCAGGATCAAAAAATAACCCAAGGGCTACCAAGCGTCATTGGTGCATTCAAATACCATAATTTTCATATCTGTGCTGCTCTCCATTCTTACTCTATCTAATAGGCATCTCAAAAAGAGAAATACCATTGAGTTTAAAGTTTCAGGACACAAGGTAATATACAGACAAAATAACTGCTCTCGCATAAGATCATTGTTTATTGAGAATAGTGCAAAAAGAAAAATGACTAGCAAGATCCCAAGCAACATGGAAGTAGAATCTACAAGCACTTGAGAAAAATGGATGGAGTGTCACTCTTATACGTAATTAGTCACATGATAATTCATCTGAGTTATTTCAACATCTGTTGTTGTTGCCGTCATGGTCCTTTCTGTAAAAAGGGACAAACTAGGCTCTTAACGTAGATTTGTCCCTCAAGACATGGAGCACGATTAGTAACATGTAGATATCGGATCAAGTCAGCCTTTGTACTGTATTTCGGGAAAGGAAATCCAAGTTTTAGCAAAATTCACATTCATTTGACATAACAATGGGTGGATGAAGTATACATCTCTCATAAAATCACATAAAGCGTTGATAGTAAACATTTTTATCCAAGATTCGTTTACCTCATACTCCTTCATAACCCAAATATATGCATGAGTCCACTCGTAATTACAACATACTGAAAAATCACTCCCAAACACTCCCAGAAACAATTGACTGCTTTCTTTAAAATAGATAGGTTGCTCTAACTCTGCCCTTTTTTACTCAGCCAAATCAATAGAAATGATGTTCCATGTGTTGTCAAGCCAATGAAGTTTGCCATTTACAAGCTTACCCGAAGCACGCAACAGTTCCCTACTTTGTAAGTCATTACTAATAAGTCTCCAAGAGTTAGTCTTTAGACTATATATATTCTAACCTTAGCTCGAGAAAAATGTCCATATTTATAAATAGTAAAAACACCCACTACTTTGTAATGATCTTGGAACTCATCGTATACAAATCTAAAATTGAAATTTTCATGTGTAACCCTAGAGTCATGGTTGTTTACATTAACTCTAAAATTTCTAATTGATGGACCCCAACAAGTCATATAATCCCTGAAATAATTTAATAGAAAGACAAATTAATTCATTGACAGAATCCACAATGCAAGGATAAACACTGATAATTTTGTCGGGATAATCCAAATCAAATGTTTCAGTAATAAAATTGTGAAGCAAAGTGCTAACAAAACATTCTTTCATAACGTACTAGTTAGAATTACTAAATTTAATTATAACTCTATTGTGTGTGTAGTCCTTGTTACTGGTAGATAATAATTGATGGGTCTTTCAGGGCTTGAGATTATAGAAAACCAAGACTTTGAGTGAGAGTTTGGTATGGGGAAATAATTATTTTTCAGAAAATATTTTCCAATTTATTTTTTGTTTGGTCGGCTCAAATAATTTGGAAAATATTATCTAGAGCACTCATTTTCCCAAATAGAGGAAAATATTTTCCCTAAAAATTGAAGGGAGAATATTTTACCTAATACAAATACAAATACAAATACAAATGCAAACCCTAATACAACCCCCTTCCCCCAACACACAAAAATCACCCCTAGCTACCTGCAGAACCCCAATCTCCAATACACATCCCAATCCCCCGTAACCACGACCCCTCTAACCATGACCCCACTCGATCAGCTCATAAAGATCTCTGTTTCCGAAGTCGGTGCTGAAAAACCCAACTAGCCTTACGGTCGCCTTTTCCGTCGAAATTCACCTTTTTCGGTGCCGAAATCGGAGATAGAAACCTTGAATCTCCATTTTCTATGCACCATTTTACCAGAATCTATAACACCTCACCGCCTACAACCTCCAGAATCCTAAACACTAAGAATGAAAAAACACTATGAATGGAAAAACAAGCAATCAAACGACATAAAGTAAATGATAAATGGTATAGGGAATAAGTAGAAGATCATTGTTTATTGAGAATAGTGCAAAAAAGGAAAATGACTAGCAAGATCCCAAGCAACATAGAAATAGAATCTACAAGCACTTGAGAAAAATGGATGGAGTGTCTAATTAGTCACATGATAATTCATCAGAGTTATTCCAACATCTGTTGTTGTTGCCGTCATGGTCCTTTCTGTAAAAAAGGACAAACTAGGCTCTTAACGTAGATTTGTCCCTCAAGACATGGAGCAGGATTAGTAACATGTAGATATCGGATCAAGTCATCCTTTGTATTGTATTTCGGGAAAGGAAATCCAAGTTTTAGCAAAAATTCACATTCATTTAAAATAACAATGGGTGTATATGAAGTATACATCTCATAAAATCACATAAAGCTTTGATAGTAAACATCTTTATCTAAGATTTGTTTACCCCATACTCCTTCATAAGCCAAATATCTGCATGAGTCCACTCGTAATTACAACATATTGAAAAATCACTCCCAAACACTCCCAGAAACAAATGACTGCATTCTTTAAAATAGATAGGTTGCTCTTGAAAGACTGTATGAATTTGCTTCTTGATTGAGTAATTTACAAGAACTACACAGCTCTATTTAAGCTTGTACAGAAGGAGGAAGATTTTGAGTCCTAAGAGAAATAGGAGACTAAATTAGAAGCTATCTAAAAAAGATATTCACGTGGATTTCAAATATTTGAATACAATTAAAATATTCAAATCCCTCTCAAGATTATCTGGTACATATCGTAACATCCCCCCTCAAGTGAAGCTGTGGATCAACAACAGCGAGCTGGTCACTAAGAAATAAAAATCTTCGGACTGGCAAGCTTTTGGTTAAGGTATCAGCCACTTGATCCTTAGAACTTATGTATCAGACTTTCTCTCTTACAAAATGAAAATCCAATTCAATATGTTTTGTGCGAGCATGGAAAACTGGGTTGGCAGTAAGATAAGTAGCCGATAAATTATCACACCAAAGCTTTGGTGGAGCAAGTAGAGGAACATTTAATTCTTGCAGAAGATGTTGCAACCAAGTAATCTCAGTTGTAGCAGCAGCTAAACCTCGATATTCGGACTCAGTACTTGAGCGTGTAACAACACGTTGCATTTTGGAACACCAAGACACTAAATCTGGTCCAAGAAAAATACAATATTCATGTGTGGACCTGCGATCATCAGGACAACCTGCCCAATCTGCATCAGAGAACCCATTGATAACCAAAGTAGGAGACTTACGAAGATTTAAGCCAAGATGCATTGTTCCTTTCAAATAGCGGAGTACTCATTTCATAGCCTGAAAATGTGCAACATTGGGGGAGTGCATAAATTGGCATAACTTGTTAACAGAAAATGATACATCTGGTCTAGTAATGGAGACATATTGGAGAGCTCCTGCCAAGCTACGATAGAGAGCTGGATCTTCAAATGGAGTACTACCAAAGTGTGAAAGTTGATGACCGCTAACCATAGGAGTTGATATGGAACGTGCTCCGTCCATATGAGCTTGTTGTAACAAGTCTCGTATATATTTAGTTTGAGATAAAACCAAACCAGTAGACGAAGTAGTGACTTCCACACCCAAAAAATAATGTAAGCTTCCAAGATCTTTCAGCTGACAACTTTTGAATTAGAGCAGCGATGAATTCATTTGAGCTACCAGTGACTATTAAGTCATCTATATAAACAAGGACCATGGTGATATGCGCAGCACATGAATGAATGAACAAGGATGTATCAGACTTACAACAAGTGAAGACATATTGCAACAACGTTGAACTAAGCTTTGCAAACCAGGCCCTTGGAGCTTATTTAAGACCATACAATATCTTATGTAGCCGACACACATGAGTAGGAAATTTTGGATCAACAAACCCTGTAGGTTGAGTCATATATATATACCTCCTCTCGCAACTCGCCATGCAAAAAATGCATTCTTTACGTCAAGTTGACGAAGAGACCACCCTTTGGACAGAGCCAATGTCAATATAAGATCTGGACGTAGCAGCTTGAGGGTGAGGCAACTCAGACAACATAGGGGGCAATCCACTGAGATGTTTATGGATGGTAAAGAAGAGGGAGATACTGGAGGTGTGAGGGGTTGATGGGAAATTATTGGAACGGATGGAGAATTACTAGAGCTTGTAGTAGTGCAAGGACCAACTACCTGTAACATAGATGTCCCTACTGGTGGTGCAGAATAAATCATTTTGTGAGAACTTGTAGCACAGTATGGAAATATTGACTCATCAAATACAACATGGCGAGTAATATAGACACGACCACTAGAAACATGAAGACACCTATAACCTTTATGACTTAGACTACATCCTAGAAAAACATATTGGGTGGATCGAAAAGCAAGATTGTGAGAGTTATAGGGTCGCAAATAAGGATAGCAAGCACATCCAAATACCTTTAAAAAATTATAATCAGGTAATTTTTCATATAATTTTAAAAGGGTGAGGTATTTCCAAGGATAGGAGTTGGCATGCGATTTATAAGATAAATGGCAGTGGAAAATACATCGCCCCAAAATTAAAGAGGAAGTGAAGCATAAGCTAAAAGAGTTAAACCAGTTTCAACAATGTGACGATGTTTCCTTTCGGCAGTACTATTTTGTTCATGAGTATGAGTACAAGAAACTTGATGGAGAATACCAGCTTGTGCAAAAAATTTAGAACACTTTTGGTATTCTCCACCATAGTCGGATTGAACTACCTTAATTTTACTTTCAAAATAATTTTCAACTTGTGATTTGAAACGTAAAAAGATCGCATAAACCTCATTTTTGGATGACATAAGAAAATACCAAGTGTATTTAGTACAATCATCAATAATGACAACATAATATCGGAATTTATTGCTTGCTAAAAGAGGAACAGGACCCCATACATCGGAATGAATTAGATCTAGCGGATAAGAGGACAATGAACTGGAAATAGAAAATGGTTGCTTATGGCTTTTGCCAAATTGACAAGAAGCACAAACACTTGCAACTTTATTCAAAGGAACATCTAGATTAAGTGCCATAACGACACTTTGAACTATCTTTATTGAAGGATGACCTAACCGACTATACCAAACACCAAGAGAGGGTTTGGTAAGAAGAAAGACTTGAGGTTTATTAGCTGAGCACCACTTGGATTTTTCTGCGGAGTGAAGCTTGTAGAGGCCATTTCAAGTCTCCCTTCTAGTAGGACCTTCCCCGTTGTCCAATCCTTGATATGACAAAAATGAGGGTGAAACTCAAAGTACACATTATTATCAGCAGTAAATTGTGCTACAGTTAATAAATTCTTAGTGATCTCGGAGACAAATAAAATATTCTTTAAGTGTAGTGGTCGAGAAAATGAAAATAATTGAGAATCACCAATATTTGAGATTTTCAAACCTGTTCCATTACCAACCATAATTTGTTCATTGCCACTGTAATCACCTCGGAGAGTCACATTATTTGGATCATTGGTAATATGATTCGTATCCCCTGAGTCAGGATACCAAGCAGGGTGAGTAACCATATTTGTTTGAGCTATGAAAGCCGCTATTTGCGTCTTAGAACTTGCTTGATAAGCATGATCAAATTCAAACCAATGATAGCAGTTTAATGCAGTGTGCCCGTACTTGTTACATACTTGACATTGAGAGGAGCCCATATTATTGTGAAATTTCCCATGACTAGAAGTGGATCGACCACCACAACCCCTGCCCCTTCCAGATCTTCCATTATTATTAATTTGTGCATTAGTCTTGCGAAAACTATTGTCCTGTTTTTGGTTAAGGTTAGGATGTCTTACTGACAAATTCACTTGACTAGGGCCTTGCTCAATGACATTCAGATGCTCAAGCTTGGTCTCTTGACTTAGCAGCAGCCCGTGGAGATCAGCAAGGCTGATAGCTTCTGCTCTAGAGGTTACCGAAACGACTAAGGCGTCATAATCTGGACCTAAGCCACCAAGGATGTAGAGAACAAGGTCCTCATCTGAAATCCTCTATGCTGCTGTAGTGATGAATTTCATCTTTTGAAGATAGTCAGTCATGGAGGAGGTTCCTTTCTTTGTGATTTGAAGTTGAAGACGGAGTTGCATCTATCGTGCCTTCGACTGAGATAAAAACATCGTTTCTAATGTTTGCCAAACTTCCATGGTTGTGGAACAACCAACAACTTGTGCCAAAACACTCTCAGTAAGTGGGGAAAGAAGCCAACTAAGGAGGAGTTGGTCTTGTTTTCGCCATGCTAAATATGTTGGATTAACAATAACCTCTCCCGAATTCTCATCAGTGGGGCTGCTAGGTACAAACTTTGATGGACTTTTATGTGAGTCATCAATATACCCTTCAAGATCATGGGCTCTTAGGGCGGGTAAGATTTGTGACTTCCACAATACATAATTATTTCTATCTAACTTAATCAGATTTTGATGCGTAAAGTTGGTTGAGGAAGAACTATTGTTGTTTATAGTTGTGGTCTGTGAAGGGAGAACAAAGTTGGTGATTGATGGATTGGCCATAGTCGAAGGAAGCGAGTTATTGCTCTGCTCTGATACCATGAAAGACTCTGTATTCTATTGCTTCTTGATTGAGTAATTTACAAGAACTACACACCTGTATTTAAGCTTGTACCGGAGGAGGAAGACTTTGAGTCCTAAGAGAAATAGGAGACTAAATTAGAAGCTATATAAAAGAGATATTCACGTGGATGTCAAATATTTGAATACTATTCAAATATTCAAATCCCTCTCAAGATTATCTGGTACATATCCTAACAGTTCTAACTCTGCCCTTTTTTCTCAGCCAAATCAATAGAAATAATGTTCCATGTGTTGTCAATCCAATGAAATTTCCCATTCAGAAGCATACCCGAAGCACGCAACAGTTCCCTACTTTGTAAGTCATTACTAATAAGTCTCCAAGAGTTACTCTTTAGACTCTCTCTCTCTCTCTCTCTATCTCTCTCTCTCTCTATGTGTGTGTGTGTATATATATATATATATATATATATATATATATATATATATATATATATATATATATATATTTTCAAACCTCAACTCAAGAAAAATGTCCATATTTATAAATAGGAAAAACACCCACTGCTTTGTAATCATCTTGGAACTCATCATATACAAATCTAAAATTGAAATTATCATGTGTAACCCTAGAGTCATGGTTGTTTACATTAACTCTAAAGTTTCTAATTGATGGACCCTATATAAACAAGTCATGTAATCCGTGAAATAATCTAATAGAAAGACAAATTAATTCGTTGACAGAATCCACAATGCAGGATAAACACTGACAAGTTATCCGGGATAATCCAAGTCAAATGTCTCAGTAATAAAATTGTGAAGCAAAATGCTAACAAAACATTCTTTCATGCGTACTAGCTAGAATTACTAAATTTAATTAGAACTCTATGGTGCGTGTAGTCCTTGTTACTGGTGGATAATTAGGGATGAGTCTTTCAGGGCTTGAGATTATAGAATACCAAGACTTTCACGGAGCGTTTGGTATGGGGGAAAATATTGTCCAGAAAATATTTTTCAATTTATTTTTTGTTAGGTTGGCTCAAATAATTTGAAAAATATTATCTAGAGTACTCATTTTCCTCCAAATAGTGGAAAATATTTTTCCTAAAAATTGAAGGGAGAACATTTTCCTTAATACAAATACAAATCCAAACACAACCCCCATCAACCCCCTCCCCCAGCACCCAAAAATCACCCCTAGCTACCTGCAGAACCCCCAATCTCCAATACACAGCCCAACCACCCGTAACCACAACCCCTCTAACCATAACGCAACCTGATCAGCTCACAAAGATCTCAGTTTCCGACATCGGTGCAGAAAAACCCCAAAAAACCTTACGGTCGCCTTCTCCATCGAAATTCACCTTTTTTGGCGCTAAAATCGAAGATAGAAAACCTGAATCTCCATCTTCTATGCCCCATTTTACTAGAATCTACAACACCTCACTGCCTACAACCTCCAGTCAATGTTTTAAAAGGCGGGGTCGCAAAGCGAGGCGTTTTACTTACAATGGGGCGAGGCTTGGGGCGTAAGTCCTATGGATCTTATTTTTCAATTAATTTTAAATTAATAAAATAGTATAATGAGCCAAAAAATATCAAAAGTACATAAAAAGTTAAGAAAATTAAAAATAAGAAAAAATATTATAGTAACAAAAGATCTAACATTTTTAACAATTGTAAAAAAAATTGAATAATGTTACATTTTACATTTTGAGGACGAAATCTTCTCAAGAAGGGGAGGATGATGCAGCCCGAACCCATGTTGATCAAGTATTCGACCCATTGAGGCTGGTGACACCAAGGCATGATGTTCACATTCAGCTGGCGTGGGTGGGAGAAAGTAGCCGTTCGGATGCTGAGTGACCGAGCACAAAATATGAAGGCTACATTTGCAAGCTCGAGCCCAGAGAAGGAAGTGACCGAACACTCAACATTGACGCTGAGCAGTGAACTGATCGAAGGGCTTCAAATACGCCCGAAGTAGGAGAGATCCGAATTCAAGTGTTCGAGGTTGAATAGTGACCGAGCACAAGAGCGCCCGAACACTTAAATATCAGCCCTACATGGCTTGTTCTCATTAGTCGTTTGTGACCATTTCCTAGTTTACCCTTGGGGCTATCTGTATAAACCCCTTAGTATTTCATTTGTTAGTTAGTTGATTTTAGATATGGAATGATAAGTCGAGTGCTTTGTGTCTCCGTCGTGAGCCGAACTCCATCGTGGTAATTATTAAAGAACTTGAGTCAATCGGTGAATTCCGTTTGAATATTTTCTTCTTTGGTCATTTAATTTGCAAGAAGCATGAGTTTGTCTTCCTGAGGATTGTTGCTTAGTTTAGGTGTTTCTTTGCTTTTCCGCCAAGTGGCCCCAAGACTCGTTCCTTGGGTTCGTTTGGATGGAAGCTTATATTTGTCTTGCTTCTATCTTTACTTATTGTCTTTACTTTTTCCGCTGTTCTTGTTCGGTTGCTAAGCTTCTTCAAGATTAGCTTGCACCACCATGCTTTAACTATGAAGGGCTTATAATCGAAATGATAAATCTCTCCTTGTATACTTCATTTTTTTCCATCTTCAGATTCAAACCTAACCAATATATTCCATTTTTTAGCATCGCAATTTTATTGATACTATGTTTGTTCCAAATTCGCGGAATATACCTATTTAAACCAGAGAAAGGGGGATGAGCTCCCAAATCATAGCAAACAACAACATTTTTCCAGTATTCTAGCTCGGAGCTGATGTCATCGAGCTCAATTTCAACTATAGGATACCCACCTTTATGAGCTGGTTTAACATACTCCAATTTGAATCATGCATTTGGAAGTTTTGAATTATCAAAATTGTCCAAATTTGAATTCCTACGTGCTTGAAATTGAGCTTCAAATTGCTCTACTTCATATGCCCACGAGCTTTCACTCGCACTTGCTAATGTTTTAAGCATCTCTTCTACTTATGTATTGATTAGTTGTTTTAACATTCTTCCCCTTTTCACTTATTTGCCCAGCTTGTGAGCTGATTTTTCACCATCAAGCTAAATCGGTTTTTGATTCTTCCTTCCTCAAATTGTTGTAGTTTTAATAGTCATTACTAGTGCTTGAATTGCTTTCTGGGGTGGAATTCGCGTTCTCTTTCCTATCGAAGACGCGTGTCAGTTAACGTTCAACGAGAAAACGAACTCATTCGTTCTTTTATGAGTATTAAATTTTAATTACTCCTATAAAAGAAACATCTTAAATATGTTTGTTTTGTGAACCCATTGAACAACTCGGCAGAGGACTCGTTCTAAGAATTTTTCCAGTTATGTGTGTAACCTAGGTTGTCTATCAGCAAGTGCTTACATAGGTTTCCGTATGAGGAACTTAATTAGCAGGAATTGCTTTAGGCTATTGTTGAGTATTTTCCAGCATCTTGTCATCTCTTTTTCTATATATGATATCTCATTCCCTTTCGGCTAATTCTGCTTCACCTTCTACTATACCATGATAGAGCTATGCAAAAGTTGTGCTTACCCTAAACAAGGTGGTTTTATATTTATAAGTTATCATATGTACAACCTTATAAGCAGAGTGTACAACTCCCTAATGCACATTACAACTCTACAAGTATAAAGTACAACTCATATTCTAACACTCTAGATCAGCATTGCTTATATCCTTAGTATTTTGGTTACGTCAATTTATTAATAGGAGATTACGAGTCTCTACCAAAAATCTAAACTATACTCCATCTATTATGCCATAATGTTAAACCAGCCCTTAGAACATTTGGGAAACAAAAAAAAGAAAAAAGCAGTTTCATTTCCATTTTGAGAATTTCGGAGTGCCGAACAAGTATATACAGAAAACATTGGCATTTTCACATTTGTTGAGGGTAGGGCAGTATATGAAGCCAACTAGCTAGCTAAGTAGTACTCCCTCCGGTCCATATTATTTGATGTTTTGGGTGTTTTCACGGGTATTAAGAAAATGACATTTTTAGCATTAATTAGCAATGTAATTGACTATATTAGCCCTTGTTCAAGCTATTAGGGGTCGTTCGGTTACTTAGTTTAGGATTTAATACCCGCACAAAACTCCGCGCTAATTTAGTGCAGCGTTCGGTTGGTTTTCTGTGAAATTTTAATACGTGCATAAAATTAGTACAACGTTTGGTTGCATTTTTGTATATTCTTCATTATTAATACC
Source organism: Petunia x hybrida (assembly GCA_037355625.1). Taxonomy (NCBI): domain Eukaryota; kingdom Viridiplantae; phylum Streptophyta; class Magnoliopsida; order Solanales; family Solanaceae; genus Petunia; species Petunia x hybrida. The sequence goes on along the minus strand of JBBBVM010000698.1, from coordinate 801,722 downwards.
CGCATTATTAATGCGGGAATCTATGTATTATTTTATGCGGGGTAGAAGGTGGTATTAATAATGTGGGTATTAATAATACATGTATTAAAATTTAAAATGACACAATTAACCCTCATAATAATAAAGATATTTTAAAATTTTATTTAAGGAGTAAATAAATATTTTAAATAATAATATTGTTTGTTAATTTATAATATATCAGTGATTCAACAAATAATCCCTACGTTATAATATATGCATGACTAATACCCACATTATTAAACCTCACATAATTAATACCCGCATTATCAATACCCACATTATTAATACACACATTATTAATACCTACATTACTAATACCCGCATTAATAGTTAATACCCGCGTAAAATACCCATACAACCGAACGACCCCTTATTACTTATTATTTTGTTTAAAGTCATTTATTAGCAAGGGTGATATTGTAAAATTCCATCTTAATTTTCGAAAAAATCAAATATTGTGGACCAACAAAAATAAGCTAAAACATCAATAAAGTGGACCGGAGGGAGTACTACAAATGGAACGATCCAATTCTCTAATTTTTATCTCAAAATCTAATTTTCCTGATTTAGAAGTATTGCTTCATGTCCAAAAGTCGTCCATAGGTACTCTTCAATCAGATTTTTAATAGTGTACTGCCCGCAAGCTTCGTCCGTTTGTCTTTGGATCTGGTAGTATTGATTTGGAAAAATTACAAGTGTGATAAAACATTTATTTATCTTGAGTTGAAACTTGAAAGAAGAAAGTGAAAATTCAATGAACTTTAATGAAACGGGAGTCAATTTTCGCTCACCACTAAAGCACGCTTCAATTATATCTGTTTCGAGATATTTTGAGTAAGAGATCAAGGAAATTTAAATTCATATTATACTGTAATCTTTCTTACACCCAAGATATAACAAAATTAAGTAACTAATTCCTGCATTCACATTCATATGGTTTGCCTCTTCTCTCAGTCTACAAGTTAATACCTTGTGTTTTTTTATTCCTTATCAATTGCTTATCCTTAAATCATGTGAAGTATCACATTAAAGAAAAGAAAAAGGGTAGAGAGCGAGAAGAATCGCCAATGAAAAGAAAAATATAAAGAATCTCTTCCTAAAGGAATTACTATAAAGTACAATGGAAACAATTCTTGTTCAAAATACTCATCAAAGATGATAAAAAGAAAATACTTTAACTAGACAAGGATAAATAAAGCTCATCCGCAAAAATTCATTGGTACTGCCACCCAACTCTCATGTTCATAGCAGCAAAAATAGCTTCCTAGAATGATTTCACCTTGCATTGCATACTTGCTTTCATCAATATATACTGCTCAAGTATAAGGAGATTTAATCATTTTTAGATCAACTAAGTAACAGAATAACAAATAGTCCTAAGGTGAAAAATACAAAATTGGCTATTAGTGTAAGGAATGCACCAAATAGTCTAGAACAAAATAAGCAGTCAGTTATTAGAAGCAAAGACCAACATCAACACTAGATTATATCTCGAAACTTAGCCTTTGTTAAATAATTCCTTGCTTTTCCCCTATTAAGCTTTCACCTAAAAGAAGAAATAGTCAGAGATCAAGAAATAACCCCAAGGGCTAAACGCCTAAACCTAAGCGTGATTAGTGCATTCACATACAACAATTTCCCTTAACACATTGTTCATCCAGTACTTTAGAGTTTGAAGTTCAAGGCACCAAAAAATACAATTAAGATAACTGCTCTTGCTAAAGCTGAATTGTTTCGTGAAAAAAAAAAGGTGTAAAAACGGAAACGACAAACAAGAAACCAAGCAATATTTATGAAATATTATTTAAAAGTATTTAAGCAAAAATGCATAGAATGTTACTCTTACAGGTAATCAGTAACATTATAATCTTCATGTGAGTAATTTCTGCCTCCGTTGTGATCGGGTTTGTGGTCCATTTTGAAGAAAGGGACAAACTAGGCTCTTAATGTAGATTGCTGCCTCCATAAAAGGAACAAAGTTAGTAACATCTAGATATCTAATTGTGTCCTCCTTTGAATTGTATTTCATGAAACGTGAGTTAAGCTGAAGCAAAATTGCACCACTATTTGACATAAAAACGAGTGGATGACTCAAAAATCTTGTACTATCATCAATGTTAGATTTGACGGTAAACATCTTTGTCCAAGATTCTTTTACCCCATACTCCTTCATAACCAAGACATCCACATCAGTCCACATATGATGACATACCATAGAAAGATCACTTTCAAACACTGCTAACACCAAAGCACGGTATCCTTTAGAGTAGAAGGGATGCTCTACCTCTGCCCATTTCTCATCAGCCAAACCGATAGAATTGATGATCCAGCCCCTCTCAAGCCAATGAAGCTTCACATTCACAAGCTTACCCGAAACATGCAACAACTCCCCGCCCTTAAAATCATCAATACGTCTCCAAGAATTCTTCTTTAGACTATATATTTGGACCTCAACTCGACATAGATGATCATTTTTGTAAATAGGAAAAATACCAACTACTTTGTAATCATCCTTAAACTCCTCATATGCAAAACCAAATTGAAACTCAACACATTCATCTTCATAGTAATGACGGCTTGCATTAAGTCTAGAATTAGGCAACTTCTTATACTTTTTTATTGATGGATTCCATAAAAACAAGTCATACGGTCCCTCAGATAATTGAATGGCTAGACAAATCAATCCGTTGACCCACAATCCAAGAATAACCGTTGGGATCTTTACCAGGATAATCCAAGTCAAATGCCTCAGTAACAGAATCATAATGTAAAGAGTTAAGGGAACAGTCCTTGACACCACCATCTGGACACTTAAACATAACCCTATGGTGGGTGTAGTCCTTGTTATTAGCGGAAGAAAAGAGATGAGTCTTCGCAAATTCAGGGCTAGATATTAAAGCAAGCCAAGACTTTAAAACACACCTGAATCTCAAGAGGGATTTCACTGGAAGCTTTAACAAGATTTCTGTGACGAGTTCTGTAGGAACGGTAGGCATAGACAAAATCAAATCTTTGCTTGAGGGTTTCCTCCGTTTTGGGTGTAGAGTGGCGGCTTCATCCATTTGGACAGACAGAAAATGGTACTCTTGGAGTCGGGATTTTAGCAATGGAAAAGACTATGAGGTGAAATACTCAAGAAGTGGATTTATATAATACTACGCGTGCATTTGATATTGGGGGAGGGGGGGGAGGGGGGTGGATATAGAGGGTAATGCATTTGAATATTTTCATTTGGATTACTTATGTAACAGGATATAATGTCTATTCCTATTACAAGCGCATGTGTAAGGAAAAAAGTTTATTTAACCATAAAATTTGTACTTTATACCAATCTAACTTAAAATTTTATTAAGAGCAATTTTCTTTTAATCAAGAATTTTCAGATGACTAGTGGCGTATAATTCAAAATTCGATAGATAAAAAACTCGCCATACACCTTTTTCGACTTAAATAATATGCCTTTATTAGCATAATTCAAACTTACGATATGCTCACGTACATTAGAGGCAGAGCTAGAGAGTAGAGTATGGACCCGTTAGTTTTGATCAAAATCATATATTTGAATAAAAAAATTATCTAATATGTACAAATTAAATCGTTAGTTCAGAACTCAGTAACTTAATTAAAATAACTATAATTCTAAATCTATAACCTTAAAATCCTACTTCGGTTTTACTTGGAAACTTAGGTTTAATCATTTTAATTAAATTTCACACTCTTAGAAAAATAAGACAATATAAGATTATGATTTATCTTGAGTTGAAACTTAAAAGAAGAAAGTGATTATTGATGAACGTTTATTAAATGAGAGTCAAATTTCATTCAGACACTAAAAAATCTGCGTATAAATTAAAATTAAAAACACCTCAACTATTTTTGACATAACAAAAATATTAGTTTTCTACTTAAAATATCTCGTAGTAGAGAATCTAACACCAAATATAGCACTTAAGGAAAACTAAATTCATAATATTATACCAGCCTTCTTATGATCAAGATAAGAACAAAATATAGACACGTCGATATATTACCGCAATCCAATGTAATAGATTAATTTATGTTGTTTAAAATCACTCAAGTTTTATTAGATATAAATTCATGAAATAATTTAGATTATACTAAATTTAAGGTATTAGTCCAAATAAATATTGTAGGCTTGCCCAAATATATATGAATTTAATAAGTAGCTCAAAATGCATTTGGGACAATTACATTGAGAGACACCCCACTCATGAAAATTACCAAAAAAGACCCCTATTTTGCTACCTTACATGACATAGCACCCCCTCCCTTTTTTTTTTATTTTTTCTTTCACTCCATAGCACCCCCTTTATAAAGAAAAAAAACCCTAGCCCCCATTTTTCCTCTCCTCCTTCCCTCCTTCCCATTTTTCTCTCCTCTCTTTCCCATTACACATAATCCGCCGCCCCGCCCCCCCCCCCCCACTCTTCCACCACTACCTCACCGTCATCCCCTCACCTCCAAACCACCGATGTCGCCGTCGCCGAGGTCGCCGTCGCCGAGGTCGTCACCACCACCACCGCCGCCGCAGCTTCTTCTTCTTCTTCTTTTCGTTTTTTTTTTTTTTTTTTTTTTTTGCTTTTTGAATAGCAATGTTGATTTTCGTTGTATATTCCGATCCAAACTCCGGTGATGAGTTTATTTATCGAGTTTCTTTTTTTTCTTCACTTTTATCATAAAAATTCATTGAGATCTACTAGTTTTTTATTAAAACTTTTGTTTAATGTTTAGATCTAGTGTTTTTCTTGTATAAAACTGTATAGATCTGGGATGTTTGTTAAGCTGTTGTGTAAAAGCTGCCCGAAGCACTGTTTAAAGTCAGTTTTGCGAGTTTATACACTTTTATACATTTTTATACAAGTTTATACAATTCTGTAAACGTGTATAAAAATGTATAAATCTGTATATGTACGCATTAACAGTGTATAAAACACATTCTATGCATTGTAAATTTTGTATAAAGCTGTATATGCGTGTATGAACAATGAATAAAATAGTATAAATTTCAGATTCGTGCACTTTTATGGATGTTTTGTATAAAATTTATATTTTTTGTGTATATTTTTGTATTTTCCCTCTTGCATACACAATTTTATATGTATTTACATGTATAATTTATTATTTTGATAGATTTAGGTGTATAAAATTATCAAAAAATAATTATTTAAACAAATCCGGTGAATTTTTGATTTTCCGGCCACCGCCGGCCGGCGGCGGCAGCGGTGGCAGGTCGGTTCCTGGTGGTGGGGCAGTGGTGGGGGAGGGTGAGGGAGTGGTTCCTAAGGTTTTAGTTTAAATGGGTGCTATGTTGTGTAATTTTGAAAATAAGGGGGTGATATGTTGTGTAATGTAAAAATAAAGGGGTGCTATGGATGAAATGTGGCCTCTCATTTGTAATTTTGTGTTGAGAGGTGCCTAGTTTTGAAAATTCCCCAATGCATTTGGCTAGTCCATTTAATCGGGCTAGGAATGCTGAGCCCGTGTTATTAGCCCAAACCCAAATGGCTTTTAGCTCATATCAAAGTCAAGGCCCACGCCACATGTCAAGTGACGTGACAATCCAGTCAAACAAAAGAGCCAATAAAGTCTTGCCATGTGTTAAGAAAGGATGACATATCAAGCCAAATCACGGCCAATTCAATCGCATCAAGTGTGCCAATCAAATCACATTGCAACCACCTCCCTACTACTATAAATAAAGGTCTTCATTAATTCAAAGATAAGAAGAAAGTTGATAACAAGTGATAGAAGAGAGCAAGCCCTTTAATCAATTTTCAAATCAAGTTCAAATATTGTTCATATTGTTTGGTGAAGAATCAGAGGAGAAATAGAGATTGTAACATCATTTTATATTGAAATCAAATATGTTTGTGACAATATTTTTTTGTCTTGATCGTTATTTTCAGAAACGAAAATTTGTGGTTTACATTGTTACCTGCATTATTAATTTCTTAAAACCATCAATTTCATGTTTTTTCCATTTTCCAACTGGTTTTCAAATTTATCATCTATAAAAGGTTGTTGAAAATTATTCTTCTATATAAAGAGTTTCGATTAGCCTTTGTATGCCTCATCTTGGTCTTGATAACTCATTCGCAATTATAAGGCTTAATTTATTGAAGTTCAACGTTCATATAAAAACATTCCAGTTTATCCACAAATTCGATATTGGTCAAACTCGTACATTATTCTTAATCTATCACAATCAATGCCTTTACTTGAGCGATTGATAGAGGCAAATGATATAAATTATTATTTTTTCCTTTCAGGATTGATCTAATTAAAATTGTCCTTTAAATACCATGGAACGATTTTAATCATTTAAGTTTGCAAAACTTGTCAAGTGTAGTCTCCATCCAAAATCTAACTAACTGAAGAAGGATTGGATTGGCTCCTGTACTTCAAAAGTAGCAATACTCCATTACATGTTGACAGGTGGCACCTTAGTTTTTAAATGCTTTTAATATACTTTTTCTTGCATTTATTTTTTATTATATGAGTATTATATTAAAAAAAACAATTGAAAAGGAAAGAGGTTCCTATTATGTAGCAGTTCCCAATTCCCATGTAGTAGCCCTCTGTCACAGGGGTGGTTTTTGACAACCAAAACCCGCCAAGGTTTGTCCCGTGCGGCGGCAACGCACCCTTGCGAAGCCCAGCCTTCCCAACGCTTTGTTTATATAATAGGGTCGTTTGAATTAGTTTTAGTACTTAGCACAAGTTGTAACAGCAATATAAGTAAAGTAGGAACACAACGATATACGGGAAACCAATTCCCAACCTTTATATTAATCCGAAAATACAAAGGAACGGCCACCCATGGCCAAACGTCTCCTTCCCTAAGGAGGACGTTTATTCTAAGTGTTTTCTCTATATTTTTCTATCTCTAAGTGTTTACAATGAATAATACAACTAATATATACAAAGGGGGCAGCCAAAAGGCTTTACAAATGGAATAGGGACGAAGATACACATGGCAGCCCACTCAGGCCACGTTCTCGGCCACGTCGGCCACGTTTGGCCCATGTTCCAGCGCTCAACCGGCCGGCCATGTGCCCTGCACATGCGGCCATTGCTCAGCAATCGTCTAGCCGACTCAGCTCATTACGTCTAGCCGATTTTGCCCATGCCATCAACCGATCCGTCCCAACTTTGGCCAAGTGTCCTGCACCAACACTTAGCCAAGCCAATGCTTGCCTTGGCATCACAACACCATGTCATGACACCCCATTGCCCACAACGTCGTTTGCCCGCTGCCTTGTTCGTTTGCCACCCGACAACCGAAGTCGTTCAATTCATTGCCCACACTTAGACAACCACAAAACACAAGGCTGCCTAGCCGTTGTGCCACCAAACGTTAGACAATCAGCCCACACATGTTCTTGATCCCACCAAGCACATTAAGCCCGCACTTGTCCAACCGTTCGTCAATCACGTTGTCTTCCACCCGTTTTTGCCCATGGCCGAGCCAACATGCCCAAACACGTGCCATGGCCGAAACCCACAAAACCAAGGGTCTAACAAACCACCCGCACCACCTGAATTCGACGCCCTCGTCGAACAGATTCAACAACACCCACAAATGCAATGAAACGCCATCAAAGTCACAAAACCCGTTTGCTACATTTTTCCTTCAAGTGCAGCGTTTTCCCATGCCTTTGCCCGTTTCCTTTGCACGTTTTATGTTGTTGCAGCACCTTTGTCAACCCTCCAAGCCGTTCACCACAAACAGCCCACTCCTTGTGTCCACCACTTGCAAAGAAATCACAAGTCTAACAACATCGAGCCTTGTGTTTATCTCGTTCCAAATGCAGCCCGTCGACTAATACCACGAGTTCAACACGTTTCCCCCATTTGTTTATCTTGTCTCATTCATTTTTGCAAGTCTAACACGTTGCCATGCTCAAACATTGAGCAACCCCACTGATTTATCCCTAAATCAGCCCACTTGAGACAGAAAAGTCACGTTTACTTACTTGTTTTGCCATTTCCAAGTACTAGACGGCCTCCCTTTGAATCAAAGCCATCCCGAGCCCTCTCTTGATGTCTTGATCAGCCCGTCACACACATCAAACTACCTGCTCCGCTCTAATACCAGTTGTCACAGGGGTGGTTTTTGACAACCAAAACCCGCCGAGGTTTGCCCCGTGCGGCGGCAACGCACCCTTGCGAAGCCCAGCCTTCCCAACGCTTTGTTTATATAATAGGGTCGTTTGAATTAGTTTTAGTACTTAGCACAAGTTGTAACAGCAATATAAGTAAAGTAAGAACACAACGATATACGGGAAACCAATTCCCAACCTTTATATTAACCCGAAAATACAAAGGAACAGCCAGCCATGGTCAAACGTCTCCTTCCCTAAGGAGGACGTTTATTCTAAGTGTTTTCTCTATATTTTTCTGTCTCTAAGTGTTTACAATGAATAATACAACTAATATATACAAAGGGGGCAGCCAAAAGGCTTTACAAATGGAATAGGGACGAAATTACACATGGTAGCCCACTCAGGCCACGTTCTCGGCCACGTCGGCCACGTTTGGCCCATGTTCCAGGGCTCAACCGGCCGGCCATGTGCCCTGCACATGCGGCCATTGCTCAGCAATCGTCCAGCCGACTCAGCTCATTACGTCTAGCCGATTTTGCCCATGCCATCAACCGATCCGTCCCAACTTTGGCCAAGTGCCCTGCACCAACACTTAGCCAAGCCAATGCTTGCCTTGGCATCACAACACCATGTCATGATACCCCGTTGCCCACAACGTCGTTTGCCCGCTGCCTTGTTCGTTTGCCACCTGACAACCGAAGTCGTTCAATTCATTGCCCACACTTAGACAACCACAAGACACAAGCCTGCCTAACCATTGTGCCACCAAACGTTAGACAATCAGCCCACACATGTTCTTGATCCCACCAAGCACATTAAGCCCGCACTTGTCCAACCGTTCGTCAATCATGTTGCCTTCCACCCGTTTTTGCCCATGGCCGAGCCAACATGCCCAAACACGTGCCATGGCCGAATCCCACAAAACCAAGGGTCTAACACCCTCTACCCCGCCAAAAGTTTACCCCACCCCGCCAATACATTCTTTTCTTTCTTTTCCATATTCTTTTCAATTAGTATTATTTATAGATAAAACCTAGCAAAATCATATTGAACAATTGGAACTAATTAAAAACAAATATATTTTTATGTATTCTCAAAAAACTAAACAGATTCACCTGATTATAGCAAATTTTATAAACAAAAATTGATATTACTTTATCATCTAAATAAACGTAAATATTAATTCAAGCGCCAGCTTAGTAAAGTTAACTTGAATAAACAAATTAATAAGATTGCAGATTTTGGCATATAGAATCTTTTCGTTATTTTATAGATGATGGAATGCTTGCATTAGAGTATTAATTAACTAAATTATATTCATATAGGAAAGTAAAAGGACTAACCAGGCACATTTATCAATGTCATGAGGTTTTATTTTGTTGAATTGCTTAGTAATGTTACTTTAGGAAGACAGGTAAGGTTAATATTTTGGCGGGGTTGAGGTAAACTTTTGAAGAGATAGAAGGCTACTACATGGGAACTGAATACATATTAGGAGCCTATGTCCTTTTCAATTGTTTTATTTAATGTATATATTATAATAAAAAATAAAATACAAGAAAAAGTGAATTACAGCCTTTAAAAACTAAGGTGCCACATGTCAACATGTAATGAAGTATTGCTACTTGAGGTACTGGAGCCAATCCCCATCCAAAGTTGTTTCATTCCAAATAAGTAGCGTTTATATGAAAGTGACTGCTGCCAAACATTAACAAAAAAGACCACAAATGTGCAGCTTCATCAACCATATTCCTTTCCCAAAAAAGTGCAACACCAAACTGGTGCGAAATGCAACGATAAACAGTAGCATAACACAACAAAAGAAAACTAAGCTGCAGCACCCTAAAAGCATCTACGAATCATCACTAGTTCACCTAGAAAACATTCTTTTACTTTGTTCAGATGAGGGCAAATGGCCTTAGTTATCAGGAGCTTCTCTCCTGTACAAATAGACAACACATTATTACATAATTTTAACATAATAAATTAAGTAAAATATGTTATCAATTAATTACAAATTTTACTGGTAGCTTTGTATGAGCAGGTGATGCACTCCTGAAAGATGCTTGTGATATTTACGATTCAGTCCTCTCTAAATTATACTTGCAAGTCCTTCTGTTATGCCCTAGATTATGGCATATACTGCATCCCAAAGTTTTTTGCTTCCTTTTCATTTTGTAGTGTTTTGCATTTTTTTTTTTTGTTATGCTGTTGTTTTGTGTTGCATTTTGCACCAGTTTGGTGCTGCACTTTTCTGGAAAAGAAATATGGTTGATGAAGATGTACATTGGTGGTCTTTTTTAATTTGTTAATGTTTGGCAGCAGTTACTTTTATGTAAACACTACTTATTTGGAATGGAACAACTTTTGCCTATATTCTCTCTCCTTGTAGTTTGTTTTAACTTTTAGGTGTGAGGTCCATTAAGAATTGCTTCTTCCATTAGTTAGATTTTGGGTAGAGACTAAACTTGACAAGTTTTTGCAAGGCAGAAGGGTCAAATTGACACTCGTACTTGTCCGGTTTAGCCATAATCATGCTTATACTTTGGAAAGTGTCAACCACCCCCTTCTACTTGTCCAAAACATAACTTTTAAACCCTCCCGCACTGATGTGTCTAGTAGGTTGTTTATGTTGCAAATGAGCGTGAGCCACACGACTTTTCAGTGCGTGGATCAGTAAACAAACACTACCAATGGCTATTTTTGGCCTTTTTAAGACCTTTCACTACCAAATCCTTCACCTTCATTTTTTCTTTTGTCTTTTGCTTCTTTTTCCTTAGTTTCTTTCCTTCTCCTTTATTGCTTATTATTTTCTTAGTCTATTTTTTTTTTACAAAAATTCAGATTTAATATCGGAAGACATGGAGCATCCACCATTGTGCTATTGTGGAATTAAAGTGGACATAAAGAACTAATCCTTCAACAGTCCTAATTAGTTAAATTCCTAATTAATTAAAATCCTAATTAGTTAAAGTCCCAATTAAATAAAACCCTAATTAGTTAAAGAACTAATCTTTTAACAGTCCTATTTAGTTAAATTACTAATTAATTAAAGTTCTAATTAGTTAAAGCCCTAAATAGTACGCCTTAATTATATACCTTGTTCATAAAATGTTTAAAGGCATATTTTTTAGGATAGATTGTTAACGATTGAAGAATCATTTAAAGAATGTTTAAAGTCATAATTTTATGCATGGAATAAAAAATTTTAAAGGGTCTTACAAAAAGCTTTAATTTATTCACCCCAAATATTTCAAAATTTTTTACCATCGATTTAAAACTCTAATTTCTATTAATAAATAATAATCAAAAACTCTAATTTCTAAACATAATCTGACTATGTGTTATAACAAATCCCTTATATTTTATAATAAATCACAAGTAAATAATCATTAAATAAATTAGAAAATAAATTGGTTAAAACCCTCCCTCAAATATGGGAAAACCTTCAAATATTGTTAATCAAATGAGGATCATTTTTTTTGTTGTTAATCGACGGGTTATTTTGGGTTAAACGATGGGGTAAATTTGGGTTTGGGTAAGTGTCGTTTGGGTTAAAGTGATTTTTGGTTCCGTTTACCGTGTAGTCATTTTTTTTTTTTTTTTTTTACGGGTAAAAGAAATAGGTGGCAGGTGATATGGGCCACCAATCTGACGTGGAAACCACGTGGTCGCGTTTGTGCACCACGCTTAGACGGGAGGGTTTAAAAGTCATATTTTGGACGAGTAGAAGGGGCTGGTTGACATTTTGCAAAGTATAAGCGTGATTATGGCTAAACCAGACAAGTACAGGTGGCCGTTTGGTCCTTCTGCCAACTTAAAAGGCTAAATTTAGTCCATAATATATTTAAAGGGCAATTTTGGACCAACCCTGAAAAATGAAGAACAATTTATGCAATTTGCTCAGTGAATAACTTATCTTATTAAGTTGTCTGCAAGTATTACCAAATTGAGAAATACTTGTAGTATGTGTTATTAAATAATGAGAGGGTTACGAAAATACCCATCAAAATCAAAATATTTACATACTTCTACCTATACGTTTCATATTTACAAGCTCTACACATAAACTATTTACATGTCCTACCCATCTAGACTTGTATATTATTATTTATGCAGTATACCTTAGAGGTATACACCCATATCTAGATTTGTATACTACGGAGTATTATTTATGCAGTATACCTTAAAGGTGTATAAGATATAACAAAGGTATACGTTAATAAATGGGTAGGTTGGTAAATACTTTTAATTTTATGGGTAGTGTAATTTTTAATGGATAGAACTTGTAAATACTTTGAATTTCATGGGTATATAATGTAAAAAACCCTTAAATAATTCACAAGTTAAGCCAAACGAGTCAAACTTTGTATATTTTAAAGGCAGAAGGCCCAAATAGACACTCGTACTTGTCCGGTTTAACCATAATCACGCTTATACTTTGCAAAGTGTCAACCAACCCCTTCTACTCGTCCAAAACATGACTTTTAAACCCTCCTGCGCTGATGTGTCTAGTAAGTTGCTTATGTGGCAAATGAGCGTGAGCCACACGAATTTTCAGTGCGTAGATCAGTAAAAAAGCACTACCAACAGCTGGTTTTTGGTCTTTTTAAGGCCTTTCAATACCAAATCCTTCACCTTCATTTTTCCTTTGTCTTTTGCTTTTTTTTTTTCCTTAGTTTCTTTCCTTCTCCTTTATTTCTTATTATTTTCTTAGTCTGTTTTTTTACAAAATTCAGATTTAATGTTGGAAGACATGGAATGAAGGTCCTAATTAGTTAAATTTTTAATTAATTAAAGCCCTAATTAGTTAAATTCCTAATTAATTAAAGCCCTAATTAGTTAGAGAACTAATCCTTTAACGGTCCTTATTAGTTAAATTCTTAATTAATTAAAGTCCTAATTTTTATAACAAATCGCAAATAACAAATCATTAAAATATTAGAAAGGAAACGGGTTTAAGCCCTTACCTCAAATATGGGGAAACCTTTAAATGTTGTTAATCAAACGAGTTACATATTGTTAATCAAATAAGGATCATTTTTTTTTGTTAATCGACGGGTTTTTTTGGTTAATCGATGGGGTAAGTTTGGATTTAGGTAAGTATTGCTTGAGTTTTTTTTTTTTTTTTTTTTTTTTTTTTTTTTTTTTTTTTGCTTTTAGGGTAAAAAAAAGTCGTTTGGATTTTTCTTTTTGTTTTTTAGGGTAAAAAAAAAAATAGGTGGCATGTGATATGAGCCACCAATTTGACGTGGAAACCATGTGGTCGCGTTTGTGCACCACACTTAGACGGGAGGGTTTAAAAGTCATGTTTTGGATGAGTAGAAGGGGCTGGTTGACACTTTGCAAAGTATAAACGTGATTATGGTTAAACCAAACAAGTACGATTGTCTATTTGGGCCTTCTGCCTATTTTAAATTCTTCACAAGTTTAGCTAGACAAACAGACTCTTCAACTGAGAGAGATAACCGTTGGATAGTGAAGTTGATCTACTTTAGAACTTAAAAGACTATCTGTAATGGAAACAATAATTCCTGCTCAAAGTAAGAAAGATGGCAAAAGTCTCTGCTCTTTAACCTACCTGAAAAGGCCCTCCTAAATAACTCTCACGAATCATGATCATAGGAGCAAAATTTGCTTCCTAAAATGCTTTCACCTCGCAATGCATAATTGCTTTCATCAATGTACTGTTAAAGTGAAAGAAGATTCAGCCGCTGTAAGAACAAATAAGTAAAAGAATAAGAATATAGTTCTGAGATGAAAAATACAAGTTAGCAATTGGCAGCAAGAAAAACATAAAATAGTCTAGAAGAAACTAAGCAGTTAGCTGTTATTAGTAGTATGGGAAAAGCACCAAAACTAGATAATAATCTCAAAGCTTAAACTCGGTTAAATAATTTCTTGGTTTCCACTTTCCTCCTTTAGTATCATCCCTAAAAAGGAAAAAAATATGACTTATTTAAGCTTTCACCTAAAGAAGAAAGAGAACCCCCCAGGATCAAAAAATAACCCAAGGGCTACCAAGCGTCATTGGTGCATTCAAATACCATAATTTTCATATCTGTGCTGCTCTCCATTCTTACTCTATCTAATAGGCATCTCAAAAAGAGAAATACCATTGAGTTTAAAGTTTCAGGACACAAGGTAATATACAGACAAAATAACTGCTCTCGCATAAGATCATTGTTTATTGAGAATAGTGCAAAAAGAAAAATGACTAGCAAGATCCCAAGCAACATGGAAGTAGAATCTACAAGCACTTGAGAAAAATGGATGGAGTGTCACTCTTATACGTAATTAGTCACATGATAATTCATCTGAGTTATTTCAAAATCTGTTGTTGTTGCCGTCATGGTCCTTTCTGTAAAAAGGGACAAACTAGGCTCTTAACGTAGATTTGTCCCTCAAGACATGGAGCAGGATTAGTAACATGTAGATACCGGATCAAGTCATCCTTTGTATTGTATTTCGGGAAAGGAAATCCAAGTTTTAGCAAAATTCACATTCATTTGACATAACAATGGGTGGATGAAGTATACATCTCATAAAATCACATAAAGCTTTGATAGTAAACATTTTTATCCAAGATTCGTTTACCTCATACTCCTTCATAACCCAAATATCTGCATGTGTCCACTCGTAATTACAACATACTGAAAAATCACTCCCAAACACTCCCAGAAACAAATGACTGCTTTCTTTAAAATAGATAGGTTGCTCTAACTCTGCCCTTTTTTACTCAGCCAAATCAATAGAAATGATGTTCCATGTGTTGTCAAGCCAATGAAGTTTGCCATTTACAGGCTTACCCGAAGCACGCAACAGTTCCCTACTTTGTAAGTCATTACTAATAAGTCTCCAAGAGTTAGTCTTATGTAGCCGACACACATGAGTAGGAAATTTTGGATCAAAAAACCCTGTAGGTTGAGTCATATATACCTCCTCTCGCAACTCGCCATGCAAAAAATGCATTCTTTACGTCAAGTTGACGAAGAGACCACCTTTTGGACAGAGCCAATGTCAATATAACTCTAATTGTTGTGGGTTTCACAACTGGACTGAAAGTCTCAAGGTAGTCGATGCCAGCTTCTTGATTAAATCCTTTAGCGACTAGGCGAGCTTTATATAGCTCAATTGAACCATCTGGATGCAGCTTTAGCTTAAAGATCAACTTGCAACCAACAATATTTTTAGCATGGGATACGGGTACAAGGGTCCAAGTTCCATTTTGAAGTAGAGCATTGTATTCCTCTAACATTGCAGCCCTCCACTTTGGATCCTTGTTTGCTTGTGTAAAACAAGTTGACACAGGTGGAAGGGACGACTCTTGAAGTGGATATTTGGTGGAAAGATTGGCTTTAGGTTAACTGGATGTTGCTTTGCGCCTAGTGGCCATATGATGTGGTGTGTGAAATTTGGAAGATGTTTGTTTTGGTTTGTTCGAAGATCTGGACGTAGCAGCTTGAGGGTGAGGCAACTCAGACAACATAGGGGGCAATCCACTGAGATGTTTATGGCTGGTAAAGAAGAGGGAGATACTGGAGGTGTGAGGGGTTGATGGGAAATTATTGGAACGGATGGAGAATTGCTAGAGCTTGTAGTAGTGCAAGGACCAACTACCTGTAACATAGATGTCCCTACTGGTGGTGCAGAATAAATCATTTTGGGAGAACTTGTAGCACAGTATGGAAATATTGACTCATCAAATACAACATGGCGAGCAATATAGACACGACCACTAGAAACATGAAGACACCTATAACCTTTATGACTTAGACTACATCCTAGAAAAACATATTGGGTGGATCGAAAAGCAAGATTGTGAGAGTTATAGGGTTGCAAATAAGGATAGCAAGCACATCCAAATACCTTTGAAAAATTATAATCAGGTAATTTTTCATATAATTTTAAAAGGGTGAGGTATTTCCAAGGATAGGAGTTGGCATGCGATTTATAAGATAAACGGCAGTGGAAAATACATTGCCCCAAAATTGAAGAGGAAGTGAAGCATAGGCTAAAAGAGTTAAACCAGTTTCAACAATGTGACGATGTTTCCTTTCGGCAGTACCATTTTGTTCATGAGTATGAGGACAAGAAACTTGATGGAGAATACCAGCTTGTGCAAAAAATTTAGAACACTTTTGGTATTCTCCACCATAGTCGGATTGAACTACCTTAATTTTACTTTCAAAATAATTTTCAACTTGTGATTTGAAACGTAAAAAGATCGCATAAACCTCATTTTTGGATGACATAAGAAAATACCAAGTGTATTTAGTACAATCATCAATAATGACAACATAATATCGGAATTTATTGCTTGCTAAAAGAGGAGCAGGACCCCATACATCGGAATGAATTAGATCTAGAGGATAAGAGGACAATGAACTGGAAATAGGAAATTGTTGCTTATGGCTTTTGCCAAATTGACAAGAAGCACAAACACTTGCAACTTTATTCAAAGGAACATCTAGATTAAGTGCCATAACGACACTTTGAACTATCTTTATTGAAGGATGACCTAACCGACTATACCAAACACCAAGAGAGGGTTTGGTAAGAAGAAAGACTTGAGGTTTATTAGCTGAGCACCACTTGGATTTTTCTGCGGAGTGAAGCTTGTAGAGGCCATTTCAAGTCCCCCTTCTAGTAGGACCTTCCCCGTTGTCCAATCCTTGATATGACAAAAACGAGGGTGAAACTCAAAGTACACATTATTATCAGCAGTAAATTGTGCTACAGTTAATAAACTCTTAGTGATCTCAGGGACAAATAAAATATTCTTTAAGTGTAGTGGTCGAGAAAATGAAAATAATTGAGAATCACCAATATGAGAGATTTTCAAACCTGTTCCATTACCAACCATAATTTGTTCATTGCCACTGTAATCACCTCGGAGAGTCACATTATTTGGATCATTGGTAATATGATTCGTATCCCCTGAGTCAGGATACCAAGCAGGGTCAGTAACCATATTTGTTTGAGCTATGAAAGCCGCTATTTGCGTCTTAGAACTTGCTTGATAAGCATGATCAAATTCAAACCAATGATAGCAGTTTAATGCAGTGTGCCCGTACTTGTTACATACTTGACATTGAGAGGAGCCCATATTATTGTGAAATTGCCCATGACTAGAAGTGGATCGACCACCACAACCCCTCCCCCTTCCAGATCTTCCATTATTATTAATTTATGCATTAGTCTTGCGAAAACTATTGTCCTGTTTTTGGTTAAGGTTAGGATGTCTTACTGACAAATTCACTTGACTAGGGCCTTGCTCAATGACATTCAGATGCTCAAGCTTGGTCTCTTGACTTAGCAGCAGCCCGTGGAGATCAGCAAGGCTGATAGCTTCTGCTCTAGAGGTTACCGAAACGACTAAGGCGTCATAATCTGGACCTATGCCACCAAGGATGTAGAGAACAAGGTCCTCATCTGAAATCTTCTATACTACTGTAGTGATGAATTTCATCTTTTGAAGATAGTCAGTCATGGAGGAGGTTCCTTTCTTTGTGATTTGAAGTTGAAGACGGAGTTGCATCTATCGTGCCTTCGACTGAGATAAAAACATTGTTTCTAATGTTTGCCAAACTTCCATGGCTGTGGAACAACCAACAACTTGTGCCAAAACACTCTCAGTAATTGGGGAAAGAAGCCAACTAAGGAGGAGTTGGTCTTGTTTTCGCCATGCTAAATATGTTGGATTAACAATAATCTCTCCCGAATTCTCATCAGTGGGGCTGCTAGGTACAAACTTTGATGGACTTTTATGTGAGTCATCAATATACCCTTCAAGATCATGGGCTCTTAGGGCGGGTAAGATTTGTGACTTCCACAATACATAATTATTTCTATCTAACTTAATCAGATTTTGATGCGTAAAGTTGGTTGAGGAAGAACTATTGTTGTTTATAGTTGTGGTCTGTGAAGGGAGAACAAAGTTGGTGATTGATGGATTGGCCATAGTCGAAGGAAGCGAGTTATTGCTCTGCTCTGATACCATGAAAGACTCTGTATTCTATTGCTTCTTGATTGAGTAATTTACAAGAACTACACACCTGTATTTAAGCTTGTACCGGAGGAGGAAGACTTTGAGTCCTAAGAGAAATAGGAGACTAAATTAGAAGCTATATAAAAGAGATATTCACCTGGATGTCAAATATTTGAATACAATTCAAATATTCAAATCCCTCTCAAGATTATCTGGTACATGTCCTAACAGTTCTAACTCTGCCCTTTTTTCTCAGCCAAATCAATAGAAATAATGTTCCATGTGTTGTCAATCCAATGAAATTTTCCATTCAGAAGCATACCCGAAGCACGCAACAGTTCCCTACTTTGTAAGTCATTACTAATAAGTCTCCAAGAGTTACTCTTTAGACTCTCTCTCTCTCTCTCTCTCTCTCTATGTGTGTGTATATATATATATATATATATATATATTCAAACCTCAACTCAAGAAAAATGTCCATATTTATAAATAGGAAAAACACCACTGCTTTGTAATCATCTTGGAACTCATCATATACAAATCTAAAATTGAAATTATCATGTGTAACCCTAGAGTCATGGTTGTTTACATTAACTCTAAAGTTTCTAATTGATGGACCCTATATAAACAAGTCATGTAATCCGTGAAATAATCTAATAGAAAGACAAATTAATTCGTTGACAGAATCCACAATGCAGGATAAACACTGACAAGTTATCCGAGATAATCCAAGTCAAATGTCTCAGTAATAAAATTGTGAAGCAAAGTGCTAACAAAACATTCTTTCATGCGTACTAGCTAGAATTACTAAATTTAATTAGAACTCTATGGTGCGTGTAGTCCTTGTTACAGGTGGATAATTAGGGATGAGTCTTTCAGGGCTTGAGATCATAGAAAACCAAGACTTTGAGGGAGTGTTTGGTATGGGGGGAAACATTGTCCAGAAAATATTTTTCAATTTATTTTTTGTTTGGTTTGCTCAAATAATTTGAAAAATATTATCTAGAGTACTCATTTTCCTCCAAATGGTGGAAAATATTTTTCCTAAAAATTGAAGGGAGAACATTTTTCTTAATACAAATACAAATCCAAACACAACCCCCATCAACCCCCTCCCCCCAGCACCCAAAAATCACCCCTAGCTACCTGCAGAACCCCCAATCTCCAATACACAGCTCAACCACCCGTAACCACGACCCCTCTAACCATAACCCAACCTGATCAGCTCACAAAGATCTCAGTTTCCGACATCGGTGCAAAAAAACCCCAAAAAACCTTACGGTCGCCTTCTCCATCGAAATTCACCTTTTTTGGTGCTGAAATCGAAGATAAAAAACCTGAATCTCCATCTTCTATGCCCCATTTTACTAGAATCTACAACACCTCACCGCCTACAACCTCCGGTCAATGTTTTAAAAGGCGGGGTCGCAAGGCGAGGCGTTTTACGTACAATGGGGCGAGGCTTGGGGCGTAAGTCATATGGATCTTATTTTTCAATTAATTTTAAATTAATAAAATAGTATAATGAGCCAAAAAATATCAAAAGTACATAAAAAGTTAAGAAAATTAAAAATAAGAAAAAATATTATAGTAACAAAAGATCTAACATTTTTAACAATTGTAAAAAAATTTGAATAATGTTACATTTTACATTTTGAGGACGAAATCTTCTCAAGAAGGGGAGGATGATGCAGTCCGAACCCATGTTGATCAAGTATTCGACTCATCGAGGCTGGTGACACGAAGCAAAGACAAGCTCTGGCATGATGTTCACATTCAGCTGGCGTGGGCGGGAGAAAGTAACCGTTCGGATGCTGAGTGGCCGAACACAAAATATGAAGGCTACATTTGCAAGCTCGAGCTAAGAGAAGGAAGTGACCGAACACTCAACATTGACGCCGAGCAGTGAACTGATCGAAGGATTACAAATACGCCCGAAGCAGGAGAGCGTCCGAATTCAAGTGTTCGAGGTTTAATAGTGACCGAGCATAAGAGCGCTCGAACACTTAAATATCAGCCCTACGTGGCTTGTTCTCATTAGTCGTTTGTGACCTTTTCCTAGTTTACCCTTGGGGCTATCTATATAAACCCCTTAGTATTGCATTTTTAGTTAGTTGATTTTGGATATTGAACGATAAGCCGAGTGCTTTGTGTCTTCGCAGTGAGCCGAACCCCATCTTGGGAATTATTAAAGAACTTGAGTCAATCGGTGAATTCCGTTTGAACATTTTCTTCTTTGGTCATTTAATTTGCAAGAAGCATGAGTTTGTCTTCCTGAGGATTGTTGCTTTGTTTAGGTGTTTCTTTGCTTTTCCGCCAAGTGGCCCCAAGACTCGTTCCTTGGGTTCGTTTGGATGGAAGCTTATATTTGTCTTGCTTCTATCTTTACTTATTGTCTTTATTTTTTCCGTTGTTCTTGTTCGGTTGCTAAGCTTCTTCAAGATTAGCTTGCACCACCATGCTTTAACTATGAAGGGCTTATAATCGAAATGATAAATCTCTCCTTGTATACTTCATTTTTTTCCATCTTCAGATTCAAACCTAACCAATACTATTCCATTTTTTAGCATCGCAATTTTATTGATACTATGTTTGTTCCAAATTCGCGGAATATACCTATTTAAACCAGAGAAAGGGGGATGAGCTCCCAAATCATAGCAAACAACAACATTTTTCCAGTATTCTAGCTCGGAGCTGATGTCATCGAGCTCAATTTCAACTATAGGATACCCACCTTTATGAGCTGGTTTAACATACTCCAATTTGAATCATGCATTTGAAAGTTTTGAATTATCAAAATTGTCCAAATTTGGATTCCTACGTGCTTGAAGTCGAGCTTCAAATTGCTCTACTTCATATGCCCATGAGCTTTCACTCGCACTTGCTAATGTTTTAAGCATCTCTTCCACTTATGTATTGATTAGTTGTTTTAACATTCTTCCCCTTTTCACTTATTTGCCCAGCTTGCGAGCTGATTTTTCACCATCAAGCTAAATCGGGTTTTGATTCTTCCTTCCTCAAATTGTTGTAGTTTTAATAGTCATTACTAGTGCTTGAATTGCTTTCTAGGGTGGAATTCGCGTTCTCTTTCCTATCGAAGACGCGTGTCAGTTAACGTGCAACGAGAAAACGAACTCATTCGTTCTTTTATGAGTATTAAATTTTAATTACTCCTATAAAAGAAACTTCTTAAATATGTTTGTTTTGTGAACCCATTGAACAACTCGGCAGAGGACTCATTCTAAGAATTTTTCCAGTTATGTGTGTAACCTAGGTTGTCTATCAGCAAGTGCTTACATTGGTTTCCGTATGAGGAACTTAATTAGCAGGAATTGCTTTAGGCTATTGTTGAGTATTTTCCAGCATCTTGTCATCTCTTTTTCTATATATGATATCTCATTCCCTTTCGGCTAATTCTGCTTCACCTTCTACTATACCATGATAGAGTTATGCAAAAGTTGTGCTTACCCTAAACAAGGTGGTTTTATATTTATAAGTTATCATATGTACAACCTTATAAGCAGAGTGTACAACTCCCTAATGCACATTACAACTCTACAAGTATAAAGTACAACTCATATTCTAACACTCTAGATCAGCATTGCTTTTATCCTTAGTATTTTGGTTACGTCAATTTATTAATAGGAGATTACGAGTCTCTACCAAAAATCTAAACTATATCTATTATGCCATAATGTTAAACCAGCCCTTAGAACACTTAGGAAACAAAAAAAAGAAAAAAGCATTTTCATTTCCATTTTGAGAATTTCGGAGTGCCGAACAAGTATATCCAGAAAACATTGGCATTTTCACATTTGTTGAGGGTAGGGCAGTATATGAAGCCAACTAGCTAGCTAAGTAGTAGTACAAATGGAACGATCCAATTCTCTAATTTTTTTCTCAAAATCTAATTTTCCTGATTTAGAAGTATTGCTTCATGTCCAAAAGTCGTCCATAGGTACTCTTCAATCAGATTTTCAATAGTGTACTGCCCGCAAGCTTCGTCCGTTTGTCTTTGGATCTGGTAGTATTGATTTGGAAAAATTACAAGTGTGATAAAACATTTATTTATCTTGAGTTGAAACTTGAAAGAAGAAAGTGAAAATTCAATGAACTTTAATGAAACGGGAGTCAATTTTCGCTCACCACTAAAGCACGCTTCAATTATATCTGTTTCGAGATATTTTGAGTAAGAGATCAAGGAAATTAAAATTCATATTATACTTTATTCCTTATCAATTGCTTATCCTTAAATCATGTGAAGTATCACATTAAAGAAAAGAAAAAGGGTAGAGAGCGAGAAGAATCGCCAATGAAAAGAAAAATATAAAGAATCTCTTCCTAAAGGAATTACTATAAAGTAAAATGGAAACAATTCTTGTTCAAAATACTCATCAAAGATGATAAAAAGAAAATACTTTAACTAGACAAGGATAAATAAAGCTCATCCGCAAAAATTCATTGGTACTGCCACCCAACTCTCATGTTCATAGCAGCAAAA
Source organism: Petunia x hybrida (assembly GCA_037355625.1). NCBI lineage: Eukaryota > Viridiplantae > Streptophyta > Magnoliopsida > Solanales > Solanaceae > Petunia > Petunia x hybrida. Next base: position 779,083 of record JBBBVM010000698.1, on the reverse strand, counting down.
ATAGCTTCCTAGAATGATTTCACCTTGCATTGCATATTTGCTTTCATCAATATATACTGCTCAAGTATAAGAAGATTTAATCATTTTTAGATCAACTAAGTAACGGAATAACAAATAGTCCTAAGGTGAAAAATACAAAATTGGCTATTAGTGTAAGGAATGCACCAAATAGTCTAGAACAAAATAAGCAGTCAGTTATTAGAAGCAAAGACCAACATCAACACTAGATTATATCTCGAAACTTAGCCTTTGTTAAATAATTCCTTGCTTTATCCCTATTAAGCTTTCACCTAAATGAAGAAATAGTCAGAGATCAAGAAATAACCCCAAGGGCTAAACCTAAGCGTGATTAGTGCATTCACATACAACAATTTCCCTTAACACATTGTTCATCCAGTACTTTAGAGTTTGAAGTTCAAGACACCAAAAAATACAATTAAGATAACTGCTCTTGCTAAAGCTGAATTGTTTCGTGAAAAAAAAAAGGTGTAAAAACGGAAACGACAAACAAGAAACCTGTTAGTTTATAGTACACTCGACACAAGAGGGGGGGTGAATTGGGTCTTTAACGATTTTGCCTCTTTTAAACTTTAAACTAAGTTTCTTGACTAGTTAGAACAACTTGCTTGGAATAGTTCCTACGGGTGTTCCAACTGTAGTTTAAGAATGCACTTAAAGAGCAAAAACAGACAAGGCACACGCGATTTTAACGTGGAAAACACCCTGGCTCAAAGGTGTAAAAAACCACGACCCACACCCCTGTGGGAATTTCAATCAATCCACTAAACTCACGAGCCAAACTCGGATTACAAAGGTAACCCCAAGGACCTAACTCTAAGCCCTTACACAACAATCCTGGACTGTTGCTACCCTCCCAAACTACCCTAGCTTGGAACACAAAGAACTTAACTCTAAGCTCTTTACCCAATGGAAATTTAACTCCTGATTACAACCTCAAAAAGTGCTTCTAAAAAGCTGAACGAGATTACTATTTAAGTGCCTAATATATGAACTAAGAACTGGACTCAAACAATTCTAAATGACTTGATGGAACACTTGTCCAGACTGTTCCAACGCCCGTTCCAACTGCTTCAGAATTTTTCTCTCTTGTACGCTCAATATCTCTTTTGTGCTGAAGTGTTTGGACGTTTTTTCTCCATATGTATGTGGACTTCTTTTATAGATAAAGACCTGATAAGTAAAAACAAAGTCCAAGTATATTAGGGATAATCATATATCTTTAATTCTAATCCCTTTTCCTTATCACTTTGGATTTCATAGAGTTCTACCCCAACTCTACTTCATTCTCCAAATCCTGCAAATAATCAAATAACTGATGAATCTTATCAAAAATTACTTAGCTTAATCCACAAGTCAGTCATATAAAAATCTCACCAAAATTAGCAATTAATTATATTCACAAACTTAATAATTCATGGAAATACATAAATTCAATCTTTGCTATTTTTTCCAAGACAATTAGTTCCACAAATAATGCATCAATTTATTTCAATGTAACAAGTTCATTTGTTTATTATCATCAAAACATCATATACTCAACAAATTCCCCCTTTTTGATGATGACAAACAAAATGTGCTTGTTTTATTTTAAAAATCACAACAACCTCACTTAAGACAGTTAAAGATCTAAACTAAGGAATTTATTTATTTAAGCACACATAATGTTTCTTCCCGCTTTTTGCCAAACTCATTTATTACCAAAAGCACGTACAAGTAAGGGACAATGAGACAAAACTAAAGTGGAATATTTGTCAGTGATATACATAACCTAAGCACAAGCACATACTACTCTTCCCCATTTTGGCATCATCGAAAAGCATCAACTACTGTCAAAAATCAATAATGCAAAAAATATGGATAATCAAGTATGTCACACCCATCGCCACTAGGGCAGCAACTCATGTAAGCATAAGCATAAGCATAAATTTCTCAAGTATTGATACTAAATGATATTGGCCATCCTGCTTGAAATCACAATTCATCAAAACAATCCACAAAGGACAAAGCCAAATCTGTACCAGTTAAGCTTTCAAGCCCAAAATAAAATGCTTAATGCATAACCTTGTTCATAGGATTTAAAATAAGAATATAAGGTTACGGAACAAGGCATTGAACAGGTTCAAGACTGGGTTGATATGAGTGTGAGGTTAAGGAAAGAGTTAAGAGTTTCTAGACGTAATGATTGGCTTATATTTCCCTCTTACTTTCAGCTTTTGCTCAATTCTGAAAACATAGGATATCAAGGTTTCATTCTCCTCCATAATAATAGCCAACCAATTCTCTAAAATATTAACTTGAACATTCATATTAGAGATGACTATTGGCTCACTAGTAGAACCAGGTCCATCACCTGTTCCATCTTCTTTGCAGCCCATGATCTTGACAATAGATCTATGAAATTTGTCTCAAAAGAATTTTTCATCAAACATCTTCTCCACATAATAAAATTACAACACCCATCAAAGCACGCATTTTTTTTTTGTTCCCCCTCAACCTTAGGCTGCTTCACATTTATTCAAATAAGATTGTCTCCTATTATTTTCAGATTTGCAACTTTATCTTTGGAAATTCTTCAAGGCCACATGCGAGGGAGACTAGAGGTATGAAAGAAGATGAAAGATCATGCTCATAATTTTTTTTTAAGGGATGATAACTTTTAGCAAAAAGTGGATATGGGCTGGTTATGAGAAATTATAATGAACAATTATATGCACAAGCCATATTTTGGAGGTACAGATCTAGAACAGTTTAAAACTTATTTATCCTCTATTTCATGCTTTAAAACTGTGAATCAATCAAAGAAAATAAGGGCAATATCATTAGACCTCAACGAGAAAAATAATGAACTCATGACATGAAAGCATGCATGTTACAGCACAAGAATTGAGTTAGACACCTTTTTTTTCAAATATTTATGCAATTGATTGAGATCGAAGAGTGACACCTCCTAGCCAATCATTGGGGAAAAAGCAATATACCATGCACTCAAGTAAATCTAATCATGTCAAGATCCAATTTATTTACCTCAAGATGTCCGTCACTTAGTGCTTTAGTAAAAATGCTAGCAACTTTTTATCCAAAATACTAAACAAGAGATAGAAAGAATTACATACTTTTAGTGCTATATTGTCAGCCAAACTCAACAAAAACAACATCAACATGTCTAAAAATCAAACTCATACCAGCTGATGTGCAGAGCACGTGAGTTCTATGCTTGCAAGGTCTATTTGTGAGTTGATGTATGAGGATCCGTCACTGAAATCTTTCAGCTTAGGATATGGAATATGGCTTCGAACGGTTTCAACAAGATTTGTTCCATTTGTTCTTCCCCCTAATTGTTCCAGATTGTGCCCGAGTTTAGAACGACCTGTTCCAAGACCTGTTCCTTCGGGTAGGATATTTTTGGAATCCTTCTCACTTAAACCTCGACAAAGACCAATTTGAAAGCATTATCCTACACTCTTTTCAGCTAAAGCATTAAGAAAATCAGTTGTACAACTTCTCAAAATATAGTCATTCATAATTTTGCAACAACTATGAAAATCAACTTTGCACCTATGGTCACATGATTGTGAAATATGTCACAATTTAATTTTTAAAACTTCAACCAATAAAGAATGGAAGAGTGGCTTACCTTTCTTACCTATATCAAACGCCACACTTCCTTCATTGAAGGCCGTTAGTGAGAGGAATTTTATTTTACTCCAATAATACGCTTCAAACAAATACTAACCAAGTAAAATAATTGGTTGCTCCCTCTCACTTTAGCCTGCAAAACTAGATTAAGTGTTAGACTTAGGAACCCAAACCTTTTTGGGTCTCTTTCCTTGAGAAACAGGAAACATCATATATTTTCTAACCCATCTAACAATATTTCCAATTTTTTCAAGAGCCTTGATTCTAGCTAAACATTCATATTTGTAGTGACCAGTGTGTCCACAATGAGTACATAAGCGATATTCAGGCAAATTAATATTTTTTCTATTGATATCACATTTAACCGGATCACTTTTATAACCCAGACCACTACGACTCCTACTTTGATGTTCAGTTAGCCAATTTAAAGCTTCATTGGACTTGTTCTACTTTTTGGTCATAGCAAGTTCATTGCTCACATTTTTCAAATTTTCTTGAAGCTCTTTATTCTTTTCAATTTCATGACTCAATTCTCCTTTCAAAGTAGTTAGATCAGATTCAAGACTTATTTGATCAACATTAAACTGATTCTTGAAAACTGATTTAGATTCCTTAAGTTCATGAATTTTTTCATGCAAAGATGAAATATTTCCATCCAATTTACAAATTTCCTCTTTGAGTACCTTATTAGCCTTTTCAAGTTCGATTTTATTTCTTTGCAAACATTGGCAATCAGACTTCAAACTTGACACAACAGTAGCTAACTCATTTCTCTCGGCACTCATATTTTGAAATTCATCCATTAAAGAAAGCAAGAAATCAACTACTTTACTTTTTGATAAATTATGAATTTGTGCTTTAAGTTGAGTGATACTTACCTCTGAGAATTCATCCTCAGATTCGGAATCACTTTTGGCCATCAAGGCAAGCTCATCACTATCATCCTCAATTTCAGATTCTTTATCAGAAGTGTCTCCCCAAGCAGCGATCATAGCCTTTTTGAAGGCTTTAGAAGCTGATTTCTGCCTTCTCTTGGAACGGTCAGTGGAACGTTCCTTTCTTTGTTCCTCCTGCTTTAGTGGACAGTCTTTGATCATATGATCAAGCTTTCCGCACTTATAGCAACCATCAAAATGAACCTTTTCAGTAGACTTAGACTTGCTGGAGTTTCCTTTCTTCAGGATGTTTCCCTTCTTGAGAAAATTTTTGAATGTGCGGGCAAGCTTTGTAAAGTCTTCTTCATCCAAATCTGAATCATCATTTTTTGTTGCTTTCAAGACTAAGCTCCACTCATTCTTTAGTTCCTCCTTAGCATGAGAATTTTTTCTGAGTTCATATGTTTGAAGATTGCCTATCAGCTCGTCCATAGCCATCTTGTCCATCTGTTTGGCTTCTTGAATAGCCGTAACTTTGGGCTCCCACGAGGAAGGCAATATCCTCAATATTTTCCTGACACAATCCTCAGAAGAAAAAATTTTCCAAGAGATTTAAGCTCATTAGTAATATGAGTAAACCTAGTAAACATGTCCTTTATTGATTCTTGTTCATCCATAAAAAATAATTCATATTTTCTCATTAAAATTTCAATTCTGAACTGTTTTACCTGGTTTGTACCTTCATGAGCTAGCTGCAGAGAGTCCCAAATTTCTTTGGCGGATGTGCATCCGGAGATTCTATTATATTCATCAGATCCGAGACCAAAATAAAGTATTTTGATCGCCTTAGCATTTTTCTCCATCATCTTGAAGTCCTCCACAGTGAATTCATCTTCCATTTATGGGACCTTTGCACCATTAACACCTGCTTTCATTGGAATCAATGGACCTCTCATCGTGATTTGCCAAAGTTGATAATCTTCAGCTTTCAAATAGATCTCCATACGATTTTTCCACAAGCTATAGTGTTGACCATTAAACAATGGAGGCCTAGCTGTAGATTGACCCTCTAGTAGTCCTATTTGTGCACTCATTTTTAAGGATCTCTCAAAGGTGTTAGCCTAGATATGAGACACCCGCTCTGATACCAATTGTTAGTTTAGAGTACACTCGACACAAGAGGGGGGTGAATTGGGTCGTTAACGATTTTGCCTCTTTTAAACTTTAAACTAAGTTTCTTGACTAGTTGGAACAACTTGCTTGGAACAGTTCCTACGGGTGTTCCGACTGTAGTTTAAGAATGCAATTAAAGAGCAAAAGTAGACAAGGCACACCCGATTTTAACGTGGAAAACACCCTGGTCAAAGGTGTAAAAAATCACGACCCACACCCCTGTGGGAATTTCAATCAATCCACTAAACTCACGAGCCAAACTCGGATTACAAAGGTAACCCCAAGGACCTAACTCTAAGCCCTTACACAACAATCCTGGACTGTTGCTACCCTCCCAAACTACCCTAGCTTGGAACACAAAGAACTTAACTCTAAGCTCTTTACCCAATGGGAATTTAACTCCTGATTACAACCTCAAAAAGTGCTTCTAAAAAGCTGAACGAGACAATTTAAGTGCCTAATATATGAACTAAGAACTGGACTCAAACAATTCTAAATGACTTGATGGAACACTTGTCCAGACTGTTCCAACGCCCGTTCCAACTGCTTCAGAATTTTTCTCTCTTGTACGCTCAATATCTCTTTTGTGCTGAAGTGTTTGGACGTTTTTTCTCCATATGTATGTGGACTTCTTTTATAGATAAAGACCTGATAAGTAAAAACAAAGTCCAAGTATATTAGGGATAATCATATATCTTTAATTCTAATCCCTTTTCCTTATCACTTTGGATTTCATAGAGTTCTACCCCAACTCTACTTCATTCTCCAAATCCTGCAAATAATCAAATAACTGATGAATCTTATCAAAAATTACTTAGCTTAATCCACAAGTCAGTCATATAAAAATCTCACCAAAATTAGCAATTAATTATATTCACAAACTTAATAATTCATGGAAATACATAAATTCAATCTTTGCTATTTTTTTCAAGACAATTAGTTCCACAAATAATGCATCAATTTATTTCAATGTAACAAGTTCATTTTGTTTATTATCATCAAAACATCATATACTCAACAAAACCAAGCAATATTTATGAAATATTATTTAAAAGTATTTAAGCAAAAATGCATAGAATGTTACTCTTACAGGTAATCAGTAACATGATAATCTTCATGTGAGTAATTTCTGCCTCCGTTGTGATCGGGTTTGTGGTCCATTTTGAAGAAAGGGACAAACTAGGCTCTTAATGTAGATTGCTGCCTCCATAAAAGGAACAAAGTTAGTAACATCTAGATATCTAATTGTGTCCTCCTTTGAATTGTATTTCATGAAACGTGAGTTAAGCTGAAGCAAAATGGCACCACTATTTGACATAAAAACGAGTGGATGACTCAAAAATCTTGTACTATCATCAATGCTAGATTTGACGGTAAACATCTTTGTCCAAGATTCTTTTACCCCATACTCCTTCATAACCCAGACATCCACATCAGTCCACATATGATGACATACCATAGAAAGATCACTTTCAAACACTGCTAACACCAAAGCACGGTATCCTTTAGAGTAGAAGGGATGCTCTACCTCTGCCCATTTCTCATCAGCCAAACCGATAGAATTGATGATCCAGCCCCTCTCAAGCCAATGAAGCTTCACATTCACAAGCTTACCCGAAACATGCAACAACTCCCCGCCCTTAAAATCATCAATACGTCTCCAAGAATTCTTCTTTAGACTATATATTTGGACCTCAACTCGACATAGACGATCATTTTTGTAAATAGGAAAAATACCAACTACTTTGTAATCATCCTTAAACTCCTCATATGCAAAACCAAATTGAAACTCAACACATTCATCTTCATAGTAATGACGGCTTACATTAAGTCTAGAATTAGGCAACTTCTTATACTTTTTTATTGATGGATTCCATAAAAACAAGTCATACGGTCCCTCAGATAATTGAATGGCTAGACAAATCAATCCGTTGACAGAACCCACAATCCAAGAATAACCGTTGGGATCTTTACCAGGATAATCCAAGTCAAATGCCTCAGTAACAGAATCATAAAGTAAAGAGTTAAGGGAACAGTCCTTGACACCACCATCAGGACACTTAAACATAACCCCATGGTGGGTGTAGTCCTTGTTATTAGAGGAAGATAAGAGATGAGTCTTCGCAAATTCATGGCTAGATATTCACTACAAAAAAAGCGCGTCTTAGCAGCGGTTTTTATTCCTATTTAGCAGCGGTTTCACCGGCGGCAAAATTTTTTACCAGCGGTTAAAAACTGTCGCCTGAGCAGCCGTACTTAAACATTTTAGCAGCGGTTTTTCATAACTGCTGGAATAACCGCCGCTAAACTAATAAAATAGCAGCGGTTTTGGAGATAATCATTATGGCAGCGGTTTGTTTGTTTTGCCGCGGTTTTTGAACCGCCGGAACACTCATTCTAACTTACCTATGGTATTTTGTTTACAAGCAGTTATATTTATAAAGAACCGCCGGAAAACGCTAGTTATATTTCATTTTTGCAGCATTTTCACTATTTTTTCAGCAGTTTTTTACCGTTTGAAAATATGCCAACTAGCTACTATGAACAACCCTGTATTATTATTGATACTGCTATTTAAATTACCGAAATAACTCAAATGAAATTACAAAGCACTCAAGCTTTCTATTGCTAAGGCAATCTTATATAACATAACTTAATAAAATCATGTTCAACCATAATTTACATCCATAATAAAGTTAAAGTTAAATAAAATTCCATTACAAACAAAATAATTTTTCTCATTGACAACACTTAAATCATTTTTTTCAATGAGAAATTTGACTTCAAACATTACGACTAGTTGAAGACGACGGTCCGACACCTCCCAAAATTGGTCCACTTTCTTCATTTGAAGCCTAAAATCAAAAGATAAAATTGTTAGTAAATATTCTTAAAAGATTAAGCTATATAATCCAACAATGAGTAAATTTAAACAAAAGCAAACTGATGTACTAAGAACTGAATGTGCATAGAGATATTTTTATTTTTTATTTATCATCACAGATGCATATAGAGATATTTAACAGCAGAATGAGAAATATACAAACAACTCTAGAATGGGTTACATCCCCAGCTGGGTTTAACGGTAGTCAAATTCAAATAGCAACATCTACAACTTGTCATTTATGATTTTATTTACAAAACTTGAATAAGTGTACTAAACCACCTTACTCAGGAATCAGGCTAATGGGCAAGGCATCTTACATGCAATCGCCAATCTTGGGTAAAGGAGAAATAGCTCTGGTGAGAAAAGAAAATACAATGGTGAAGACACTGATAGTTCTTCAGCTCATTAGATCAGAATTGCTCCAAATTCTTATTTCACAAATAAAAATCATTTCTCCTCACAAGGATGAAAGTCATTACCACATGTCCACATCAAAGAACTAGTCTACGCCTCAACTCCTCACCATAATGTTACCTGAGATTATTCCCCTTGTTTCCTTGCCCAAACAAACAGTGTACAGTGTCAAAACATTGCTCTGTCTCTCTACTTCTGTCTACTTATTGTCTCTTTTCTTAGAATCCAATGCAACTTTTCATGAACAAAACCAGTAAGTGAGATGAAGAAAATCTAGGCTTTGTGAGAGGAAGAAGTAATCCAGATGAGAGAAGAGAGAATAAAATAAAAGGTAGCAGACAATGTAAACTGAACTTACTCGCTTTTTGAACCAGTCAGCAAACTCTCTATGTACAACTTTATCAATCTCAGCTTCTAGTCGTGTCCGACTCCTTAATCTTCTCTTTGTCTGTGCCCTAAATTCCATGTACGTGGAAATTAAATTAACAAAAATAGTTGAATTATAGTAAGACATGTGAAATTTTTTAAAAGATTACTTACTGGAGGAACGGGTCTATTGCTGGACAATTAACTAACACATGATGATGCGCTTGTAGCTTTTCCATTGGGTTTAGCTTGTAGTATGAAGAACCCTTTCCTGGTTTACCAACTTTTGGAAACATTGTGTCCTTTCCATGACATTCTGAATCATCAGGTCGATCATCAACTCGCATCGGTCGATTGAATCTTATCTCAACATCATTGAAGTATCTTGAACAAAATGTTAAAACTTCATCAGCCAAGTAACCTTCAGCAATTGAGCCTTCTGCTTGTGCCATGTTGCGCACAATAGACTTAAAATAACCTAAGAACCTCTCCATGGGATACATCCATCGGTTATGAACCGGGCCACCACGTCTCACTTCATCAACTAAATGAACAAGTAAGTGAAACATGACAGTAAAGAAAGATGGAGGAAATATTATTTCCAAATGAGATGAAGTGTGAGAGATTTGATTTTGCAGGTTATCAAGATCCGATGGATTAAACACTTTAGCACATAATTGTCGAAAGAACGAACAAAGATCTGCTAAAACTGCAGACACTACACCAGGCATTGCATTCTTCAACGCTATTGGCAATAGTTGTTGCATAAGGATATGACAATCGTGACTCTTCAATCCAAATAACTTCCGCTGCTTCAAATCAACACAACTTGAAATATTACTTGAGTAACCATCTGGAACAGTCACATTCTTTAAAGTCTTTAGAAATTTGTCCTTCTGTTTATTTGACATAGTAAAAATGGCAGTAGGGTACCCTCCCGTCTCATCAGGCCAAAGTTCAGATCTTATGCCCATCGACTGTAGGTCTTTCCGAGCATTCAAATTATCTTTTGACTTACCATCATTTAACAAAGTGTATATTATATTATCACATACATTCTTCTCAATATGCATCGGATCAAGGTTGTGACGTAACAAATTGAACTCCCAATATGGAAGTTCAAAGAATATACTCTTCTTTTTCCAATGTGAATCACCGCCTTGAGTATTTTGTTGCCCCCGCCCTCTTTTCCCTTTAACTTCATTTGCTGGTGCTTTTCCAAATGAAACACTGATATTCTCGACTTGTTTTAAAATGTCTGAGCCTGAGAATTGTATAGGTGGATTTCTTGTTTCAATTGTACCATCAAATCGAGCCTTTTGTAATCTAAACTTGTGGCCAGCATTTAGAAAACGACGGTGACCTATAAAGCACCATTTTCGACTATGATGAAGTCGACAAGGTTTAGCATCGATGTTGCAAATGGGACAAGCATACTTACCATATGTGTTCCACCCCGACAAATTGCCATATCCTAGAAAATCACTAATTGTCCACATCAATGCTGCTCTCATTTTAAAATTTTCATTTGACGAAGCATCAAAAGTGTTAACACCATCCCACAAAACCTTAAGTTCATCGATCAAAGGTTGTAAGTAAACATCAATGTCATTCCCCGACATTCGCTTCCCTGGAATTACCATAGAGAGAATAAAAGAAGTTCGTTTCATGCATTTTCAGGGAGGAGTGTTGTATGGAATAAGAACCACGGGCCAAATGCTATAACTAGAGCTCATCTTTCCAAAAGGATTGAACCCTCGCTAAGCCAAGGCGAACATTACGTGGATCTTGAGAAAACTCAGGAAATATTGAATCAAATTTTTTCCACGCTTCACCATCTCTCGGATGTCTCAGGAAGCCATCTTTATTCTGATCAACACTATGCCATCTCATATCAGCAGTTGTCTTACTACACATAAACAGTCTTTGCAACCGTGGAATCAGAGGGAAATAACGAAGAACTTTTGCAGGTTTTGGTTTCTTCTTTTTATCCGCTAGAGCCTCGGAACTTTTATTAGTCATTGTCTTCCATCTAGATGTGCCGCATCGCTTGCATTCTTGTCTATGTGCATCTTTTCCCCAATACAACATACAATCATTTGGACAAGCGTCTATCTTATCATATCCAAGCCCAAGTTTTTTGATAGTCTTCTTCGCCTCATAGAATGACTGAGGGATCTTTGCATTCTCAAAGGCGTCACCTAATAGCTCTAATATTATTATCATGGCCTAGTCAGTCATCCCACATAGGCACTTAATGTGATACAGTCTTAGTAGAAAGGATAACTTTGAGTACTTTGAGCATCCTTCATATAGTTCTTGTTCACCATCTCTAACCAACTCAAAGAAATCTCTAAGTTTATCATTTGGACCAGTATGCAAAGGGGGCATCCAGTCTTCTCCTTCATTTGGTTGATCAGGTTCTTGGTCATCAGGTTCTCCAACAAAGTTAAAGGCATCATCAATCATGTGTTGCATTGAATCTTCGGGAATTTCCATGTGTTGCATTGAATTTTCAGGAATTTCAATGTGTTGCTTTTCGTGTGTAGCAGTAGAAGTTTCTCCATTATCTCTCTCACCATGTAATAGCCAAAAAGTGTAACCGGCTGGAAAAGGAGTTTCTAGCAAGTGGTCGAACACCTCGGCTCTAGTTTGAAGTAGTCTAAACCGGCAACCAGAGCAAGGACAAAGGATCCTATTATCTGATGACGAATTGGCAAATGCGAAGTCTAAAAATTTAAGTAGACCTTTTGCATATTCAGGTGTAGTTCTCGACTTTAATATCCAACTCTTATCCATCGACTTTAAGAAAAAAAATCTTTCAATGAGAAAAAACCAGTTCTTAGGGAAGCAAAAACTCAATAAAATGTACAGAATTCAAAAACACAATAAAACCAGAATCTGAGCTTAAACAAATCAGAGTTCAATTACATACTTAAACTATGAATCTGAGTCGACGATTCATTGAACTCAGAGTTCAATTACATAACAAAATTTAACAAAAATTCAATGTAGCTACACACAAATTCAATTACATACTTAAACTCAAAATCAAACTGGTTTAAAAGGAGCTTCGACACAAAATTTTCAACACAGAAAATTACTTAAACACAGAAAATTACTTAAACTCAAATTCAATTTAGGGTTAAGGAAACACAAAATATTCAATTAATGACTGACGGAATAGCAAATGGAGGGAACCTTTTGAGAGAAACTGACGGAATAGTAAATGGTGAGAGTTTAGCAAATGGAGTTTAGCAAATGTGACGGTGAGTGTAAATGAGTGACTGAGTGTGAATAAGTTTTTGAGCGTAAATGAGTTTAGCAAATGGTATATATGTTAAATAAGTATATTTTGAATTTTTAAGTTTGACTGTATTCAAAATGTTAAATGGTATTTCGGCGATCATGGGTGATAATTATGGGGTAATTATGTTATAAATGGTATATATGTTAAATAAGTCCACCACTTATTCTTTTTCCTTCCTTACATTACATTTTGAATTAAAACTTTAATTCTCCAAAAAGTTTCCCAAAATATTTTAATACAATAATTTTATGTTTTAAAAATTTTCTAATTTTAAAATATATTATTTTAGTAAAACAACAAAAAGTAATTTAATTTATAATACTATTGTTAACTTTACATTTTAACAAAGAAACTGCTGCTAAATCTCACAAAAACCGCCGCTGAATACATTGATTTCCAAAAACCGCTGGTAAATACGGATAAACCGTCGCTAAATAATTGATTTTTCTGCTCTTGTGAAACCGCAGAAACAACCGCAGGAATGTAGATATTTAGCAGCGGTTCTGGAAAACCGCTGCAGTAAAACCGCTGGTAAGACGCGTTTTTTTGTAGTGATTAAAGCAAGCCAAGACTTTAAAACACACCTGAATCTCAAGAGGGATTTCACAGGAAGCTTTAACAGGATTTCTGTGACGAGTTCTGTAGGAACGGTAGGCATAGACAAAATTAAATATTTGCTCGAGGGTTTCCTCCGTTTTGGGTGTAGAGCGGCGGCATCATCCATTTGGGCAGACAGAAAATGGTACTCTTTGGAGTTGGGATTTTAGCAATGGAAAAGACTACGAGGTGAAATACTCAAGAAGTGGATTTATATAATACTACGTGTGCATTTGATATGGGGGAGGGACCGGGGGGGGGGGGGATATAAAGGGTAATGCATTTAAATATTTTCATTTGGATTACTTATGTAACAGGATATAATGTCTATTCCTATTACAAGCGCATGTGTAAGGAAAAAAAGTTTTTACTTAACCATAAAATTTGTACTTTATACCGATCTAATTTAAAATTTTATTAAGAGCAATTTTCTTTTAATCAAGAATTTCCAGATAACTAGTGGCGTATAATTCAAAACTTGATAGATAAAAAAGCTCGCCATACACCTTTTTCGACTTAAATAATATGTCTTTGTCAGCATGGTTCAAACTTATGATATGCTGCTATTTACGTACATTAGAGGGAGAGTAGAGTATGAACCCGTTAGTTTTGGTCAAAATTATCTATTTGGCTTAAAAAAAATTATCTAATGTGTATAAATTAAATGTTAGTTCAGAACCCAGTAACTTAATTAAATAACTATAATCCTAAATCTATAACCTTAAAATCCTACTTCCGCCTCTGCTTTTACTTGAAAACTTAGATTTAATCATTTTAATTAAATTTAACATTCTTAGAAAAATAAGACAACATAAGATTATGATTTATCTTGAGTTGAAACTTAAAAGAAGAAAGTGATTTATGATGAACGTTTATTAAACGAGAGTCAAATTTCACTCGATCACTAAAAAATCTGTGTAAAAATTAAAATTAGAAACACCTCAACTATTTTTTACATAACAAAAATATTAGTTTTCTACTTAAAATATCTCAAAATAGACACTACAACAAAATTGGCCTACGGCCACACTATTTATAGACAACGCCTACAAAGTGTTGCTAATAACATATATGGGAATACTTTATAAGTGTGCCATTTGGACAGGCCTTTGGCTACCATTTCTAAGGCAACAGTTATTAAGTGTGCCTTTTAATATTAAAGGCAACACTTATAAATTGTTGCAAAATCCTAAAATATATATCAACACTTATTAATTTTTTGCTTACGCTTTTTAAGAGTTGCTAAATAGCTTTACCATATACCACCCCTTTTAAGCGTAATAATCTGGAAATTTCACAAAAAATTTTACCCAAAAGTTTTCCCCCCAATATTTCCCCTAATTTTCAAAAGACTCAAAGTAAGACTACACACAAAATATTTTCCAATTCATCATTCCCTCCTCCATCAGCTGCTTACTGCTTAGGAAACCCTAAAACTAAAAATATTTTCCAATTCTTGTTGTTCCTCCACTAGGAAGATCCCTCCTCGGCTGCTTCACAATTGTCGTTGTTTCAGGTTCTTTCTTTTTATTATTCATCCAATAAGCGCACTAGAAATAAGCCATGGCTTTCCTATCTCTCATGATTTAGGCTTTTGAAAAGATAGGGTTCTTACGAATTGGTTTAGCCATGGTTCTCTATTTCTCATGATTGCACTGGGAAGAATTTTGAATTTCACCATGCTTATTTGCACTAGAAGTTTTGTAGTTCTGTTTAACTTCTAATTAATCAAGTAATCAAGTTTCCGAATGATGAAATAAATTGAAATTATGAGCTTACCCTACATAAATTTATTTCCAGTTGCTGTCAAAATACTTCATAAATTCTTGAACTGCTTGTTGGTGTAGCATCTTCCCTCACCCCATATCACTACGGTGAGTTTCATAAGTTACAGCTATTTGATTATTTCTCCTCAAAAAAATCTTCACATTCCTTTGAGTTTGTACTTGCATACTACTGTTTTCTATCTAATCACTAATTTCATTCTAAATGTGCAGCAACATTTTGATGATGCAATTGGAACTACATACTTAGGAAATGATGCCAACAAGTCAATTTGACATATTAGAAGTTAGCAATGAAGACTTTTGGATAATTACAATATTTATTAGATACTAAATACATTTAGTTTTGTAAAGTTCATTTCTAGTACACACCTTAAAATAATTTTCTTTATTAGTTGATGTAGTACACTTAATATATGTTATTTGTTGAAGTTTATTCCAAGTATATGTATTTGAATTATTTGTTATCTATTTATAAGTTTGATAATAATGTTTCTGTTGGAATAAATGTGTATATAGGATAATATGAAAAAATGTAGTGTTTTAATTACAAAAATAAAAATAATAAAAATACTTTCTAGCATAGACAAAATGCCACACTTTTGAAGTGTGCCTATAGGAATTGCCGACTCGGCATCTTATCATTCGGATCCACACTTGAAGAATGTGGCCTAAACGCAACAAAGGCCACACATGAGAAATGTAGTTGTAGTATGAAATGACTTTAGGTAGTCGTCTCGTAAGTTAGGGCTCCGATTGGTATGCCGATAATTTTAAAAACTTCGTAAGGTCTATTGGGACTTATCTATAAAATTTGAGCTAAATCAGATCTCGTTTGGTAGTCATCGAAAGAAGGTTTTAGTTTTTATTGTCGATAAATATTAAAAAGAGATTTTCGAGCTCGGTTTTAGCGAATGAGCCCCGATTCGAAATCCGACAGTGCCGTTAGGTTCGTATGATTATTTGTGACTGTTTTAATTTTTCGAAAGTGAATTTCGAGGTTGTTCGGCTAGTTTTCGCTAAAATTCCGAAAGTTAAATAATTTGATCTTTTTTATTTAAATTCGCACCTTGAGTTTCGGAAACCCGATTTGAAATCTGCCTTACCGAGTATGCTATATATATTTTGTATAACTTGTTTGAAAAATTTGGAATTATTTCGAATTTCGTAGAGTTCCGTTTTAATTTTCGTCGCGAAAAGTAAAGAAAATAAAATAAAAGAGAAAAGAAAAAAGAAAAGGAAAAGAAAGAAAAATAAAGGTGACATGGGCGGTGCAAAGGGATATATATATCCCTTAGCTTTCTTTCAAAACAAGAATAGAAAACATTATAGAAATGAGAAGCGAATAAGCAGAAATGAAGCAGAGAAAAAAATGCCAGAAAATGAGAAAAGAGCCGGTGAAAAGATAGAATTTTCACCCGAAATATTCAGGATATAATCTTGATGCAGTATTTGAGTTTATTACGTATGTTTGAATATATTGTAACGGTAAAAATTGGGATATTAGACATCGTTTTAATAAGTTCAATTAATAGTTTAAAGGGTCAATTGGACCCTGATAATGGAATTGATTATATATTCGTACTCAGTGAGTTATGAGCAACATATAAATGTAATTTATTTAGGGTTTGGTTATGTGACCTTAAACCTTATGCATAGGCTTGGCCTGCTTATTGCGTATGCAAACAAGGTTTCAGGTTCCTAACCAGATTGCCCTAAGATGTGAGGAATGAAGCCATTAGCCTAATTTGATATATTTTCTGCTTATTGAATAAGCAGGATTGTTTGGTAATAAATTCAAAGGGCAACGCAGTTGTTTAGTAGCTTTGTAACAAGGTAAATGTTTATATCCATTTCTTTGGAGGCACCTGGCCTCGTGGATTTTCTACCACGTGTGTAGCTGCCGATAGGCGTACTCATTACACCTTAGCTTTGGATTTACATTGTATATTATATGTTATGTCCTGTTGTTGATATTGCATTGAGGATCTGAGCATTATACTCTGCCTGTGAGTTGACATATATTTCCGGTTGTCGATGAGAGTCCCGCGCTGGTGATGGGTTATTATTGCATCGTGTTGCATTCATATGCATTACATTAATTGCATCATATTGGGGGTAGGAGGATTCCGCCCCAGGAGCAGGGGGATTCTGCTCCATTGCATTATATTGGGTGCAGGAGGATTCCGCACCAGGAGCAGGAGGATTCTGCTCCATTGCATTATATTGGGTGCAGGAGGTCCGCCCTAGGAGCAGGAGGATTCCGCTCCATTGCATCATATTGAGGGTAGGAGGATTCCACCCTAGGAGCAGGAGGATTCCGCTCCTTACATCATATTGAAGGTATGAGGATTCTGCCCCGGAATGGTTAGGTATGCACTAGAACTAGTCCGTGAGCCTTTCGAGAATGTTCAAAGATTTATTGGTGACATTTCTCCTTCCTTGAGATCCCTTATGGCTCGAGAAATTGAGGTTGAGACTTCATTTGATGTCGTTGTTGATATTGCTCAGAGGTATTAGGCATACCATATGTTAGAGCGGGAAGAGTTAGAGCGGAAGAATAAGAGATCCCACAGCCCTAGTGGGTACCATACCTCCTTTGAAGGTAAGAGTTCTGATTATCTTGAGAGGTTACTTGCCAAGTTATCTCAGTTTGTAGAGCGTGATTCTCAGAGTAGTTTATCAAGATTAGACTCAACTTTCTCTTGGTAGCTTTCAACATCTGTCCAGCTTCCACTTTCAGTGAAAGGGTGTTATTATTGTCGTGAGTCTAGTTATCTTTTGAGGAGTTTTCCCTTACTCCGGTAAATAGGCAGTCGTCCTCTCTCGTCATCAGGCACCTGCAAAGTCGCAGGAGATTTCATTTAGATCTCAATCAGCCAGAGAAATGCCACCATCCAGTAGAGGTCGAGAACGTGATGGCAATGGTCCTTCAGAAGGTGATTATCAGGGTAGTGGCTCAGCTGAGCTGCAGAGGCAGTTCTATGAACTGCTAGTCTGGCAGGATGCTGAGGTATCCGATGTAGTACACCCATGTATTTCTTCTTCCATTATATGTGAGTAAGATTTGATTCTTCGGATCGGTCTGGACTTTGTTTATCTTACCATGGTTTCATTGGATGTTGTTTCAATTAAGAATCGGTTGCGGTAGAGGGGTGAGCTTCTGATATAATTTATTTCTGGCATTTATGATGACCCTACTAGTTTATCTAGTTTAAATGTGAGATTTGTGAGTGAATATCGGTATTGTTTGCTTTGCATCTTGATGTGCCTCATTCTGCTATAATGTCAAGTCAGTCTACCTATCTTTGGACTCAGTGTCGGTAGGATGATGGGATTCTATTCGTCACCATCAAAAAGTTTCATTGTTTATTCCGGTGTAAAGTGGTTAGTAAGTGATACTCGATTTATGTGTCTCCTCTTGGTTCGAGACGCTAATAGAGTCATGTTATTCTACAAGTTTGTCTCGGTATAAAAGGGTTTTCTGGTAAATTTTCAGTGTGTCCTTCTTATTGGGAGGTTAAATTGACATAGATTTTGTTCCATAAAGCTCATTTAATGTCTATTTCTTCAATTGCGATTCTTCGGTTAGCCTGACTCGTAAGTAGTTTGGCTCTGGTAGCCAAGTAAATAAGAAGAAGAGCTTCCTAAAGCTCTAATTATTTTTATCCTCAGTCTGTTGCCATCTCTTCTTTATTCGGCACTAGTGAACTTAGGCGGTCAGTAACCTATTGTGATGTTTCCTGCGTTGAGCCAAAGTGCGTGCCAAGGTAGTCGGGTAAGCACATTGTCGTTTTTCAAGGGTTACTAAGGGTAATGAGAGGCGTCATTTGACCTTTGATTTGCTCCATCAAGCGGTGGTGCTTATAGAAAATGTATGGAGTTGTGACTCGAGAGGTGCAGCTATTTGGCAACTCAAGAGGGTAGTTTGGTAGCTTAGGTCTCCCTACGTTCGGCTTTTAGCTAAACCTTCTTTAGTCCAGCAGACTGCGCGGGGATGGTTATTCCTATTCAAATAGCAGCATGAGTTTGTGTTTTAAGTGGTGGAGTCTTCCTCCAATACTGAATGGTAATACTAAATCTCTAAGATGTTGATACCACTTCTGTCACGACCCAACCTAGGGCCATGACAGAAACCTACAATGAGTGTCGATCATTGCTAAACCCACTAATAATCTATTATTGATAGAGATAAGCTGGAAACCTGATTATATATACGTACCTATCTACCGAAATCATAAAGTCTGGAAAGATAACACGACTTTAACTTGCTGGCAATTAGAACACTAAGCCACATATTCTGCTATGTCACACTTCATTCCATCCCACCAATAAATCTTCTTAAGATCATGGTAGATCTTAGTCGAACCTGAATGAACAGTATATTTGGAATAAGGTGCCTCTATCATAATCTATCCACGTAAATCTGCAACATCAGGAACACAAAGTCTATCTTTATACATGAAAACACCGTCAGTAGTAACCCTATATGGTGACTCCAGTTTTCTTCTGGCTATCTGTCTGTATTCAACTAGAACTGGATCCTCATACTGACGCTGTTTTACTTCATGAAAATTGGTCTAGTGTAGTTTGTCGTCCATCCATCATTGGCATATCTCCTTCACACCTCAACTCTTTGAGAGGTTACTTTAGCGTTATAAATACACATGTAATCAAATTCGAATCTTGAGTTTCGGGAGCCCAATTTGAGATCTGCCTTAGCGAGTATGCTATATATATTTTGTATAACTTGCTTGAGAAATTTTGAATTATTTCGAATTTCG
This sequence comes from Petunia x hybrida, assembly GCA_037355625.1. Classification (NCBI taxonomy): domain Eukaryota; kingdom Viridiplantae; phylum Streptophyta; class Magnoliopsida; order Solanales; family Solanaceae; genus Petunia; species Petunia x hybrida. The sequence goes on along the minus strand of JBBBVM010000698.1, from coordinate 759,236 downwards.
TAGAGTTCCATTTTAATTTTCGCCGCGAAAAGAAAAGAACATAAAATAAAATAAAAGAAAAGAGAAAAGAAAAAGGAAAAGGAAAAGGAAGAAAAGGAAAGGTGACATGGGCGGTGCTAAGGGATATATATATCACTTAGCTTTCTTTCAAAACAAGAACAGAAAATGAAACAGAAATGAGAAGCGAAGAAGCAGAAACGAAGCAGGGAAAAAAATGCCAGAAAATGAGAAAAGAGCCGGAGAAAAGATAGAATTTTCACCCCGAAACATTCAGGTAACGATCTTGATGCAGGATTTGAGTTTATTACATGCGTTTGAATATATTTTAATGGTAAAAATTGGGATATTAGACATCGTTTTAATAAGTTCAATTAATAGTTTAAAGGGTCAATTGGACCCCGATAATGGAATTGATTATATATTCGTACTCAGTGAGTTATGGGCAACATATAAATGTAATTTATTTAGGGTTTAGTTATGTGACCTTAAACCCTGTACATAGGCCTGTCCTGCGTATTGCGTATGAGAACAGGGTATCAGGTTCCTAACCGGATTGCCCTAAGATGTGGATTGCCCTAAGATGTGAGGAATGAATTTAGCCTAAATTGATATATTTTCTGCTTATTGAATAAGCAGGATCGTTTGGCAATAAATCCAAAGGGCAATGCGGTTGTTGAGTAGCTTTGTAACAAGGTAAGTGTTTATATCCATTCCTTTGGAGGCAACTGGCCTCGTGGATTTTCTACCACGTGTCTATTACACGTGTAGCTGCCGATAGGCTTACTCATTACGCCTTAGCTTTGGATTTACATTTTATATTATATGTTATGTCCTGTTGTTGGTATTGCATTGAGGATCTGAGCATTGTACTCTGGCTGTGAGTTGACATATACGTTCCGGTTATCGATGAGAGTCCTGCGCTGGTGATGGGTTATTATTGCATCGTGTTGCATTCATATGCATATGTTGCATTCATATGCATTTCATTGCATCATATTGGGGGTAGGAGGATTCCGCCCCAGGAGCAGAAGGATTCCGCTCCATTGTATTATATTGGGTGCAGGAGGATTCCGCCCCAGGAGCAGAAGGATTCCGCTCCATTGTATTATATTGGGTGTAGGAGGATTCCGCCTCAGGAGCAGGAGGATTCCACTCCATTGCATCATATTGAGGGTAGGAGGATTCTGCTCCATTCCATCATATTGAGGGTAGGAGGATTCAGCCCTAGGAGCAGGAGGATTCCTCTCCTTACATCATATTGAATGTAGGAGGATTTCGCCCCGCAGTAGAAGGATACCGCTCCATCTATTTGGCATATGTGACACCATTGCATCATACTGCATTCATCCCATTTCATTGCACCGCATGCTGACTATTGTGTGACAATCAGGTTGTGTTTTGTGTATGCGGTATGTATACCATATTGTGGACATATTTCAGTTTGCCTATATATTTCTGGCTCATATTATGGGTTCCACGCCGCAATAGTATAAATATGTCGATCGGGTTGCACGCCGCAACAGTATAAATATATGGATCGGGTTGCACGCCGCAACAATATTTGCATATAATAAGATGTATTTCTGATTGTCGATATGTTCAGGATACCTATATGTTCTGTCTATCTTATGTTCCTGGTTGTTTATGAGTTTTTGGTTCCATACGTGTTTCCAGTTATTATTTGGCTCTACCTTTTTATAATTTAAATAAGAGGAATTTGGTTTATCTGTTTCTTCTCCATGGCTATCTATCATATTCTTTGAGGTGTCTAGTCTGGCCCACTTATTGAGTCCTTTTGACTCACCCTTGTTTTTTGTTTGTTTCTTGTCTATCTATTTCATTTCGGCAGGTTCGCTCCAGATCGAGTTCGCCACGTTGTGAAGGAGCGAAGACCATTTCAGCTGTCAGGGTGAGCCTGCTTTTATTCCGGATGGCCACCAGTTTATTGTTTATTATTTCAATTGCATTTTGCTCCCTTTAGGAGGTATCTGTCTTCTTTTGTACTCTTAGATGTCTAGTCTGGATAGTCCTAAACCTAGTATGTTAGGTAGTCAGCTGTAATTTCTTTTGTAAAGCTTAGAGGTATCAGTATGCTTGTCTTTTTTTTCTAAGTCTTGTTCTTATTTATGAATTGTTATATTTATTTTCCTAATTTAATTGGTAAGGGCTCGCCCGACGGGTCTAGGGGAGGATGTCAGGTGCCTGCACGGCCTAATCGGATTCCGGGTCGTGTCATAGTACATGATAAGCATTGCCATAGAGTGTATTATAAGCGTGGCCTTTGATAATGAAAAGGCAACGCTTTTTGTTTACCGTAGCCTTTGCTTCATGAAAAGCGTTGCTTTAGGCCAAAGATTACGCCTCTTTAGGCCACCCTCAGAAAAGCGTTGCCTTAAGTCATAAAGTGTGGCTTTTGGCTTATGACCACACTTTTTGAACGTTTAGGCCACACTTTCCGAGCATAGTTAAAGGCCTATTTTGTTGTAGAGAATCTATCACCAAATTTAGCACTTAAGGAAAAGTAAATTCATAATATTATACCAGCCTTCTTATGATCAAGATAAGAACAAAATATAGACACGTCGATATATTACCGCAATCCAATGTAATAGATTAATTTATGTTGTTATCTGTATGATTACTTTCTTAAAACCATCAATTTCATGTTTTTTTTTTCATTTTTCCACTGGTTTTCAAATTTACCATCTGTAAAAGGTTGTTGTAAAATTATTGGCTTAATCTATTGAAGTTCAATGTTCATACAAAAACATTCCAGTTTATGCACAAATTCGATATTGGTCAAACTCGTAAATTATTCTTAATCTATCACAATCAACTCTTCTTCACCATCAATGCCTTTACTTGAGCGATCGATAGAAGCAAATGACATAAATTATTCTTTATCTTTTAAGGTTGGTCTAAATAAAATTGTCCTCTAAATATACCATGGAACAGTTTTAATCACTTAAGTTTGTAAAACTTATCAAATTTAGTCTCCGTCTAAAATCTAACTAACTGAATGGATTGGATTGGCTCCAGTACTTGCAATACTTCATTACATGTTGGCACGTGGCACCTTAGTTTTTAAATGCTTTAATATACTTTTTCTTGCATTTATTTTTTGTTATATGAGTATATTAAAAAAAACAATATAATTGAAAAGGAAAGAGGTTCCTAATACGTAGCAGTTCCCAATTCCCATGTAGTAGCCCTATGGGTGTCAAACGGGTATACGGGTCTGGGTTCGGGTTGTAAAATTGTAACCCCACAGGTTCCAGGTACGGGTTTAAATTACGGGTTTTTAACGGATACGGGTTTCGGCTAGAAAAAAAAAAACCCGTGCGGGTTCGGGTCTTAGCGGGTAGGGGTACGGGTCGGGTCTTAACAAATCGGGTTTGGCTACGGGTTATAATTTTATTTTTTAATAATATTATTTTAAATACTTAAAATAAATAAAAAAAAGATCAATAGGAAAAACTCAAAGAGTTACTTTATTTAAGATACTTGAACTATTAAAGTCTTAAATATTAAACTTCCAAATTTAAAAAGTGCAACATCAAAACTATAATGAAAATTCAAATTACAAATTTAAATATGCCTAATTCTTTGTGTAATTTCTTCCATGTCATTTCCATCATGCTCCGGTGTATGTGCCATTGATGGTGCTTGATCACTTAACAAAATTTCTTTAAATAACTTTAAACTACACACGACCAGAAATCTTTAGATATCTAGAGAGGTCAAACTGTCAAAGGCCACCTTCGAAAGAATTATGTTTTCTGTTAGAAAGCAATTAGTTGTATGCGACGGCATGTAATTCAAAATATTTTATGTAGTGAATTAAATAATTATATTTTCTAATAAATACGATCCCATAATTGCTTTGTCCGACTCCAAGTAGCTTATTTTCTGGGTATATATCGAAATTAATAGTTGAAGTTCTATACCATATTAGAGTAATATATATTCAAACTTCAAAGTGTTGATTTATTATGGAATATAAAGTAGTTTTTTAATTAAATAAATAATTTGTTTCTCTTGAACATATTTCACTACTAACAATATGGACACAAAACAAATTAAACCATGAGTGGAAAACTTGTGTATACATTTCTCTCCACGTACAAGTTTTATTACTCAGTTTATTTTAACGGGTATGGGTACGGGTATATCCATTAATACCCCATAATTTTGACGGGTCTTAACGAATACGGGTATTTGTTAAGAAAAAAAAAACCCGTTCGGGTAGGGGTATTTTAGGGGGTCTACGGGTTCGGGTCCAGGTTTTTGCGGGTCCGGGTGGAGTCGACTTTTAATGAGTCCGGGTCCGGATTTTGACGGGTAGACCCCTACCCGTTTGACACCCATAAGTAGCCCTCTACCCCGCCAAAAGTTTACCCCACCCCGCCAATACATTCTTTTCTTTCTTTTCCATATTCTTTTCAATTAGTATTATTTATAGATAAAATCTAGCAAATCATTTTGAACAATTGGAACTAATTAAAAACAAACATATTTTTATATATTCTCAAAAAACTAAACAGATTCGCTTGATTATAACAAATTTTATAAAAATAAACTGATATTACATTATCATCTAAATAAATGTCAATATTAATTCAAGCGCCGGCTTAATAAAGTTAGCTTGAATAAACAAATTAATAAGATTGAAGATTTTGCATATAGGGTCTTTTCGTTATTTTATGGATGATGGAATGCTTGTATTAGAGTATTAATTAACTAAATTATATTCATATACGAAAGTAAAATGACTAACCAGGCACATTTATCAATATCATGAGATATTTGTTTTGTTGAATTGCTTAGTGATGTGACTTTTGGAAGACAGGTAAGGTTAATGTTTTTGGCGGAGTTGAGGCAAACTTTTGGCGAGGTAGAGGGCTACTCCGTGGGAACTGAATACATATTAGGAGCCTATTTCCTTTTCAATTGTTTTATTTAATGTATATATTATAATCAAAAATAAAATATAAGAAAAAGTGAATTACCGCCTTTAAAAACTAAGGTGCCTCGTGTCAACATCTAATGAAGTATTGCTACTTACTGCTACTTGAGGTACTGGAGCCAATCCCCATCCAAAGTGGTTTTATTCCAAATAAGTAGCGTTTATATGAAAGTGACTGTGCCAAACATTAACAAAAAAGACCACAAATGTGCAGCTTCATCAACCATATTCCTTTCCCAGAAAAGTGCAACACCAAACTGGTGCGAAATGCAACGCAAAAAAGCAGCATAACACAACAAAAGAAAACTAAGCTGCAGCACCCTAAAAGCATATACGAAACTTCACTAGTTCACCTAGAAAACATTCTTTACTTTGTTCAGGTGAGGGCAAATGGCCTTGGTTATCAGGAGCTTCTCTAACCTTTACAAATAGACAACACATTATCACATAATTTTTACATAATAAATTAAGTAAAATATGTTATGAATTAATTACAAATTTTACTGGTAGCTTTGTATGAGCAGGTGATGCACTCCTGAAAGATGCTTGTGACATTTGCAGTTCAGTCCTCTCTAAATTATACTTGCAAGTCCTCCTGTTATGCCCAAGATTATGGCATATACTGCATCCCGAAGTTTTCTGCTTCCTTTTCATTTTGTAGTGTTTTGCATTTCATTTTTTTTTGTTATGCTGTTGTTTTGTGTTGCATTTCGCACCAGTTTGGTGCTGCACTTTTCTGGAAAAGGAATATGGTTGATGAAGCTGCACATTGGTGGTCTTTTTTGTTAATGTTTGGCAGCAGTCACTTTTATGTAAACACTACTACTTATTTGGAATGGAACAATTTTTGCCTATATTCTCTCTCCTTGTAGTTTGTTTTAACTTTTACGTGTGAGGTCTATTAAGAATTGCTTCTTCCATTAGTTAGATTCGGGTGGAGATAAAACTTGACAAGTTTTTGCAAACTTAAAAGACTAAAATTTGTCCATGATATATGTAAAGGACAATTTTGGACCAACCATTATAAATAAAGAACAATTTATGCAATTTGCTCAGTGAATAACTTATCTTATTAAGTTGTCTACAAGTATTACCAAATTGAGAAATACTTGTAGTATGTGTTATTAAATAATGAGAGGTTTACGAAAATACCGATCAAAATCAAAATATTTACCTACTTCTACCTATAAGTTTCATATTTACAAGCTCTACCCATAAACTATTTACATACCCTACCCATCTAGACTTGTATACTATTATTTATGAAGTATATCTTAAAGGTATACACCCATATCTAGACTTATGTACTATTATTTATGTATTATATCTTAAAGGTATACACCCATGAGGTATAACAAAGGTATACATTAATAAATGAGTAGGTTGGTAAATACTTTTAGTCTCATGAGTAGTGTAATTTTTAATGGGTAGAGCTTGTAAGTACTTTGAATTTTATGGGTATATATTGTAAAAAACCCTTAAATAATTCACAAGTTAAACCAAACGAGTCAAACTTTGTATATTTTAAATTCTTCACAAGTTTAGCTAGACAAACAGACTCTTCAACTGAGAGAGATAACCGTTGGATAGTGAAGTTAATCTACTTTAGAACTTAAAAGACTATCAATAATGGAAACAATAATTCCTGCTCAAAGTAAGAAAGATGGTAAAAGTCTCTGCTCTTTAACCTACCTGAAAAGGCCCTCCTAAATAACTCTCACGAATCATGATCATAGGAGCAAAATTTGCGCTTTCACCTCGCAATGCATAATTGCTTTCATCAATGTACTGTTAAAGTGAAAGAAGATTCAGCCATTATAAGAATAAATAAGTAAAAGAACAAGAATATAGTTCTGAGATGAAAACTACAAAGTTAGCAATTGGCAGCAAGAAAAACATAAAATACTCTACAAGAAACTAAGCAGCTAGCTGTTATTAGTAGTACTAGTTTTGTACACGCACGCGCGCGTGCATGCATAGATTAATGGGTAAAATCTTTCAGAAATCACATAAATAGTACTCCTACAAATATGTGGATTATAAAATAGTAATCATAAGAAAAAATGAGAAATATTAGGTTAATCATATATAGCTACAAATGGTGAGTGTGTTTCATGAAAACCCCAGGGACCGATTTAGGTAGGTGGGAGGGGGTGCCACGACACCCGGTAGCTTCGATCGAGATCTTGTATATATATATATATGTATTAAAAATTTGCAAAGTGGTAAAAATCACTTTTTGACTTTAGAAAACTCATTTTCTATTCAAAAGTTCCATAGTTAACAAATAAATAAAATATGGAAAAACATAAGTACACAATGAACATAACCTAATCATCACATAAAATAAAAAAATGCGCACAAAAATATTTTTAGAATAATAGCTAATTTTGAGGCAAAACAAAAGAATATAAATTTAACAGAAAAATCTTGACTCATAAAACATGCATCAATGACTAAAGAGCACAAAGTATTATATAACTGCACAAGATTGAACAAAATCCACACCACCCAATATTCTCTATAAAATAATAGCATTTCAAGGCCAAATAAATAACATAACATAGAATTTACCAAAAACACAATTGGAACTTGAGAAGAAAGGAAAAAAAAAAAAAGAAGTAGAACTTACCTTCTGCTTCAACCAGCAAGCTCATGATCAAGGGATACGGCTTCATTTTTGTAGACCAATCTTACCATTTCATTTTGCGTGGTCCCACCTAACAAATTTTTCCAAAATAAATAAGTAGAACCAACAATTCATTTATGCTATGAAACTTCTAAAAGAACATAACAAATAAATGTCTTTAAAAGAGAAGAAGGATTGACCCAAAAGCTCCAGAAACAAGAGAATGTTGATCACACTCTAAATAGCTAATTAATTAAATTATTGACAATATTTCAAATTGATAAACAAGACGGTATGTACTACTGCATAAAAAAGTGATAAAGGAAGAACATGCATACAACTCCTAATAACTAATTGAGGTTGATTCAACATGATAATGAGACTTAGGAACAATTTTTTTATTTGTTCACAATTTCAAGTTATATGAATTTGTGAATTTGTAAAGATTTTGTACTTCTGAGGAGGTATAATAACCGTGGGAAATTGAAGGGACTAAGCACTATTAACATGACAAAGTTATTCAATAATATGGGATAACTCATTTCTTTGATTGCTTTTATAAGAGTAATATATAATTGGTCGGAATACAGAAAATATCACAAGTTTCTAGAACTCAACTTTTAATTTTTTGTGCATTGTTGTTTATATATTCATGGAAGAAGTAGTGCAAGAGTCTTAATATTAATGAATAAATTATGCTTATTAATTAGATCCAAAACGACATGCAGCCATATAAATGAACCTAATGGTGTAGACTAATTAAAGATATAGAAATGAACTATATAATCGAATTATTACACAATTTAGAAAATAAAAAGTTTAAAATTAAACAATTATTAGGGGGTATTTTCTTCTTTCACATTTTACTTTAGGGATTCTCACTTTTATATTAACTAGTTTTTGGCACGCGCAACGCGCGTGTGTCTCATCTATGGGTATAAATTTAAATATTAATGTCTCAAATTATAAACCAAAAATCCTAAAAAGTAACTTGAAAGAGATAATGTTAATCAATTTTTCTAAGACAATAGGATAAGGAACCTGCCAATAGAAGTTCTCAAATTTGTTATTATAATTTTGATAGGAAGGTTATGCAATTGCTTTAGAGCTAGACTGACTTATATTCAGATTATTCTCCGGAGTATTTCCATTTTTTTATACATATATGTACTTTTTGCACAAATGACTGGAAAAGAATAATTTAAATATTAGACACTGCACAATTACATGACCCAACTACTCTACACACTTATGCATAACATAAGCTACAAAAATCCAAATATAACTTAAAGTAACATTTTGAAAAATAATATTTGGATTAATCCTAAAGACGAAATCAAGTTAAAGAATGCCATGTTAAGAACAAATACGATGAAAACAACCAAAGTGAAGTATAAGTGACTAAAACATAAAAGACTACAAACACCAAGGTCATGTTATCTCTGTAGATGGAATGAGCAAAGGAAAACAAACAGCTCATATATAAAAGGTTAATAGTAATATATTTTTACCTCGTCAAAATGAAGGTTCTTGCTTGGCGCAATTGATTGATAGATGCGAAGGAAAAACTCGGCTTTTTCAATCATTGTCATCCACAAGTCCATAGTATATAGCTGTTAAAAACTTAGACAAAAATGCAACAACCAATAAGATTAACAATATGAATGAAATTCAAGAGCAATAATTTAAGATTAAATAAAACAAACTCAGACCTTCAAATATAATAGTATATTCATGTAACCTAATTAATGGGGAACTTTGAATGTCCATATAAAGGACTTTTCCTTTAAATTACCTCAGTTCAAGATTCGGTTTAAAAAGGCGGAAGTTTTTTTTTTTTTTTTAAACTGAAGTTTTGAAAAAGAATAAAGAAACGTTGAAAGGACTTGGCCTATGATCGAGCAAGATGACATTTACCCAACATATAGCTTAGCTTTAATTAGATTTTCATAGGTGCAGTTTGCTTAGGGAAGGGAAGAACCTCATTAATTATTTAATTTCAGTCCGTTCACATTTTGGATGTTTCTATTTAGCATTAAGTACGATGACATAATTCACATACTGTGTATTTGCTGTGTATTTGCTTTTTTAATACCTTTAATTGCACAATTTATGCAACTTATAAGTCTTTTCATTGCTCTCACATTAAGATCACATGGTTTTACAACTTTAATGCTTTAAAGAATACAATATTCACGGCAAGGGAAGACATGTAAAAGACATGAGTTTTTCAGCCAATAAGTATTTAGTGAATCATATTTGTAATTTGAATATTTTATCGGTTAGTTTTTCTAGAAATTAATATCTTCTCATTTTTGGAAAATTACTTTCTTAGGATTTTTGATGCATGTATATGGATCTGACATCTAATATATATATTGAGTACGTTGAAACTGATTAAATTCTTTAAGTTTGCAAAGAGTAATACATTTCTTTTTAATTTCGCATTTTTCTGATTTTTCATCTTCTATAAAATATATTTTACGGCTTTGTACAGAATTCTTATTGGATTACTGCTTGACTAAAGGCGATAAATTTATTTTCAAACACGTGCGTCGCACATGTATCTCTACTAATAAATAAAAATAAATTGACATGATATAATAACAAAACAAAAAAGAGTTGAACAAAAGACATGAACATGTTTGAATCTATAAAAATAAAAATAATTATTCAAGAAGGGATCGGAACATACCTCAGTTTGCCAAATACGCCCGTTATTAATCGGTTAACATCCCATTTATTGTATTTTTCTATCATTTATTGATAACAAAGTGGTAGAGAAAAATTTGCTTGTCACAAAATAAAATTTAAAGATGCAAAGAATTCCAAGTATTGTGATCCACAAAAGAACACATAGCAAGCCAACCTACAAGATATATAGAAAAAAATTTACCTTCTTTTGCAATGGTGCTTAGCGAATATGAAAAGAGCAGCAAGATGACAATTTCTACTGGATAATGATATCGAAAAGAGAAAGAATAAAATAGAGTAATAAAATAACGTGATTTGGGATTTCATTATGCATAGTTTTATATATATATATATATATATATATATATATATATATATATATATATATATATATATAAATATAATTGCAACAAAGTATGTGAAAGGTTATACATGAAACTTATTAATAACGGAAGTTTGAAAGAAGCAAAACATTAAAAACTTAAATATAAAAAGTTTAGCATTATAAATAATAAATAATGGAGTAATTAAAATAGGATGTATCATGGGGGACGAATTCCTGGAAGGTGAGAACCAAGAAGGCATAAATTGATTTTTTTTTTTAAAAAAGATCTAACAATATTTAAATGGTAAAATGATTATAGATTCATGTTTTTATATCACAATAAAGCCTGACTCCTTATTAAAGGATGACATCATTAAAAGGTAAATTAATTTTTAGTGCAAAATTATAGATAATAGTATTTGGTTGAAGGGCAAAAAGGTCGTTTACTTTTTGCTATAGGATTGACTCTTTTAGAATAGCATATGATGATAGGATACTTCTATTTACTATATTTATTGGTTATGAAGTGTGCGTGTATCTTTCTCATTTTTGTATAATGAGTAATAATTTTTTGTGTAATGTGTAATGTAATGTAATCTTTTATTAACTTCTATTTACTATTTTTACTTTTATTGTTGCAGAGGTAAAATAGTCTTTTACATTTTGCTTTTGGGTTTGGCTCTTTTATATTAGTATGGTATGATATGATATGATGATATGATGGAAAAAGTACCAAAACTAGACAATAATCTCAAAGCTTAAACTCGGTTAAATAATTTCTTGGTTTCCACTTTCCTCCTTTAGTATCATCCCTAAAAAGGAAAAAAATATGACTTACTTAAGCTTTCAGAAGAAAAATTAATCAGAGAACCCCCAGGATCAAAAAATAACCCAAGGGCTACCAAGCGTCATTGGTGCATTCAAATACCACAATTTTCATATCTGTGCTGCTCTCTATTCTTACTCTATCTAATAGGTATCTCAAAAAGAGAAATACCATTGAGTTTAAAGTTTCAGGACACAAGGTAATATACAGACAAAATAACTGCTCTCGCATAAGATCATTGTTTATTGAGAATAGTGCAAAAAGGAAAATGACTAGCAAGATCCCAAGCAACATGGAAATAGAATCTACAAGCACTTGAGAAAAATGGATGGTGTGTCACTCTTATACGTATTAGTCACATGATAATTGATCATCTGAGTTATTTCAACATCGGTTGTTGCTGCCGTCATGGTCCTTTCTGTAAAAAGGGACAAACTAGGCTCTTAACGTAGAATTGTCCCTCAAGACATGGAGCAGGATTAGTAACATGTAGATATCGGATCAAGTCATCCTTTGTATTGTATTTCGGGCAAGGAAATCCAAGTTTTAGCAAAATTCACATTCATTTGACATAACAATGGGTGGATGAAGTATACATCTCATAAAATCACATAAAGCTTTGATAGTAAACATTTTTATCCAAGATTTGTTTACCTCATACTCCTTCATAACCCAAATATCTGCATGAGTCCACTCATAATTACAACATATTGAAAAATTACTCCCAAACACTCCCAGAAACAAATGACTACATTCTTTAAAATAGATAGGTTGCTCTAACTCTGCCCTTTTTGCCTCAGCCAAATCAATAGAAATGATGTTCCATGTGTTGTCAAGCCATTGAAGTTTTCCATTTACAAGTTTACCTGAAGCACGCAACAGTTCTCTACTTTGTAAGTCATTACTAATAAGTCTCCAAGAGTTACTCTTTAGACTATATATATTCTAACCTTAGCTCGAGAAAAATGTCCACATTTATAAATAGGAAAAACACCCACTACTTTGTTATCATCTTGGAACTCATCATATACAAATCTAAAAGTGAAATTATCATGTGTAACCCTAGAGTCATGGTTATTTACATTAACTCTAAACTTTCTAATTGGTGGACCCCAACAAGTCATATAATCCCTGAAATAATCTAATAGAAAGACAAATTAATCCATTGACAGAATCCACAATGCAAGGATAAACACTGAAAATTTTGTCGGGATAATCCAAGTCAAATGTCACAGTAATAAAATTGTGAAGCAAAGTGCTAACAAAACATCCTTTCATGACGTACTAGTTAAAATTACTAAATTTAATTATAACTCCATTGTGTGTGTAGTCCTTGTTATTGGTGGATAATAATTGATGGGTCTTTCAGGGCTTGAGATTATAGAAAACCAAGACTTTGAGAGAGAGTTTGGTATGGGGAAATAATATTTACCAAAAAAATATTTTTCAATTTATTTTTTGTTTGGTTGGCTCAAATAATTTGGAAAATATTATCTAGAGTACTCATTTTCCCAAATAGAGGAAAATATTTTCCCTAAAAATTGAAGGGAGAATATTTTACCTAATACAAATACAAATGCAAACCCTAATACAATCCCCTCCCCCAGCACCCAAAACTCACCCCTAGCTACCTGCAGAACCCCAATCTCCAATACACAGCCCACCCCCACCCCCCCTCCCCCGTAACCACGAACCCTCTAACCATGACCCCACTCGAGTCGCCTTTTCCGTCGAAATCCAATACACAGCCCACCCCCACCCCCCCTCCCCCGTAACCACGAACCCTCTAACCATGACCCCACTCGAGTCGCCTTTTCCGTCGAAACTGACCTTTTCCGGTGTCGAAATTGGAGATAAAAAACCTGAATCTCCATTTTCTATGCACTATTTTACCAGAATCTATAACACCTCACCGCCTACAACCTCCAGTCTACCATGGCCTTTTGATAGGATCCTAAAAACTAAGAATGGAAAAACAAGCAATCAAACGACATAAAGTAAAGGATAAACGGGATAGGGAATAGGTAGAAGATCATTGTTTATTGAGAATAGTGCAAAAAAGGAAAATGACTAGCAAGATCCCAAGCAACATAGAAATAGAATCTACAAGCACTTGAGAAAAATGGATGGAGTGTCGAATTAGTCCCATGATAATTCATCAGAGTTATTCCAACATTTGTTGTTGTTGCCGTCATGGTCCTTTCTGTAAAAAGGGACAAACTAGGCTCTTAACGTAGATTTGTCCCTCAAGACATGGAGAAGGATTAGTAACATGTAGATATCGGATCAAGTCATCCTTTGTATTGTATTTCGGAAAGGAAATCCAAGTTTTAGCAAAAATACACATTCATTTGAAATAAAAATGGGTGGATAAAGTATACATCTCATAAAATCACATAAAGCTTTGATAGTAAACATCTTTATCAAAGATTTGTTTACCTCATACTCCTTCATAAGCCAAATATCTGCATGAGTCCACTCGTAATTACAACATATTGAAAAATCACTCCCAAACACTTCCAGAAACAAATGACTGCATTCTTTAAAATAGATAGGTTGCTCTTGAAAGACTCTGTATTATATTGCTTATTGATTGAGTAATTTACAAGAACTACACAGCTGTATTTAAGCTTGTACAAGAGGAGGAAGACTTTGAGTCTTAAGAGAAATAAGAGACTAAATTAGAAGCTATCTAAAAGAGATATTCACGTGGATTTCAAATATTTGAGTACAATTTAAATATTCAAATCCCTATCAAGACTATCTGGTACATACATTAACATCCCCCCTCAAGTGAAGCTGTGGATCAACAACAGCGAGCTTGTTTCTAAGAAATAAAAATCTTCGGACCGGCAAGCTTTTGGTTAAGGTATCAGCCACTTGATCCTTAGAACTTATGTATCAGACTTGAAGATCCTTCGAGGCAACTTTCTCTCTTACAAAATGAAAATCCAATTCAATATGTTTTGTGCGAGCATGAAAAACTGGGTTGGCAGTAAGATAAGTAGCCGATAAATTATCACACCATAGCTTTGGTGGAGCAAGTAGAGGAACATTTAATTCTTGCAGATTATGTTGCAACCAAGTAATCTCAGTTGTAGCAGCAGCTAAACCTCAATATTCGGACTCAGTACTTGAGCGTGTAACAATACGTTGCATTTTGGAACACCAAGACACTAAATTAGATCCAAGAAATATACAATATTCATGTGTGGACCTGCGATCATCAGGACAACCTGCCCAATCTGCATCAGAGCCCCCATTGATAACCAAAGTAGGAGACTTACGAAGATTTAAGCCAAGATGCATTGTTCTTTTCAAATAGCGGAGTACTCGTTTCATAGCCTAAAAATGTGCAACAGGTGGGGAGTGCATAAATTGGCATAGCGTATTAACAGAAAATGATACATCTGGTCTAGTAATGGAGACATATTGGAGAGCTACTGCCAAGCTACGATAGAGAGCTGGATCTTCAAATGGAGTACTACCAAAGTGTGAAAGTTGCTGACCACTAACCAAAGGAGTTGATATGGAACGTGCTCCGTCCATACGAGCTTGTTGTAACAAGTCTCGTATATATTTAGTCTGAGATAAAACCAAACCAGTAGACGAAGTAGTTGTTAGGAAAAGAGAACAATATAGAAGAAAGGTTGTATACTAAACAAAGAAGAAGAGGAAGGAAAGAACACTTTGTATTTTGGGAGAGGAGTTGTTTTCATTCAACTTGACTTACTCCAAATGTCTAGGAATACATGGCTATTTATAGAAGAATTCTTTCATGTATCTAGCCTACACTACATGTAAACACATTAACTTAGTCCACACTTTACCTCTCCCAAGATACATGGATGTCACTAATACATAGATGAATTCACACTCTAATACATGTACTAACTTAATATTCTAGTTCATGAACTAATGTAAATACATGTAGACAAATGTAAACTAATGTGAACTAATGTGAACTAATGAGAACAAGTTTATTATTTTCACATTTCAACATCCCCTCTTAAACTTGTTTCATCACACCAATTGCCATCCTTAGCTTTTGAAAAAGCTCAATCTTCAACGGCTTGGTAAAAATATCTGCAATTTGATCTTGCGACTTCACATATATGAGCTCCACTTCTTTATTGGCAATTCTCTCCCTGATAAAGTGATATCTTGTATCAATATGCTTGCTTTGTTCATGGTACACCGGATTCTTGGCAAGTTCTTGTGCAGATTTGTTGTCAATATAAATCTCTGTGGCTTCATCTTGTGGCAAATTGGGCTCATTCAATAATCTCCTTAGCCAGATACCATGACATGTACATGATGTTGCAGCAACATATTCAGCTTCACATGTCGACAGAGTAACAATATCTTGTTTCTTAGAGCTCCAACAAATAGCACATTTACCCAAGAAGAATAAAAATCCGGTGGTGCTTTTTCTATCATCAACGTCTCCCGCAAAGTCACTATCACAAAATCCCACAAGCTTGAAGTTGCTAGAAGATGAATAAAATAAGCCAAAATCAATCGTACCTTTTAGGTAACGAAGAATTCTTCTAGCAGCCTTTAACTGGATAGAAGTAGGAGCTTCCATGAAGCGGCTTACAACTCCAACCGCATATAGTATATCTGGCCTTGTACATGTCAAGTACCTTAGGCTTCCCACAAGACTCTTGAAAAGAGTAGGATTTACCTTTTCTCCATCATCAAACTTTGACAACTTTAATCCACTCTCCATTGGTGTATTCACGGGATTGCAATCAAGCATATTAAACTTCTTCAACACTTCCTTTGCATAGCTTTCTTGAGAGATAAATATGCCTTCCTCCTTTTGCTTCACTTCTAAACCCAAGTAGTATGACATGAGACCTATGTCCGTCATCTCGAACTCACGGGACATAGCCTTCTTGAAATCTTCAAACAAACTTGGGTTATTTCCCGTGAAAATAAGATCATCAACATAAAGACAAACAAGTAATATATCTCCATTAGAATATTTGATATAAAGAGCATATTCACTAGGGCAACGAGCAAACCCATTTTCTTGAAAATATTTGTCAATGCGGCTGTTCCATCCCTGTGGTGCTTGCTTCAATCCATATAATGCTCTTTTCAGCCTCAACACTTTATCTTCATGACCTTTGACGACAAAGCCCAACGGTTGCTCAACGTAGACTTCTTCTTCAAGATAGCCGTTCAGGAAAGCCGACTTGACATCCAGCTGATAGATCTTCCACTTCATTTGTGCCGCTAAAGAAATAAGCAAGCGAATCGTCTCCATGCGGGCAACGGGTGCATAGACTTCCTCATAGTCCACTCCATGCCTTTGCTTGTAGCCTTTCGCCACAAGTCTTGCCTTGTATCTCTCGACCTCTCCTTTTGCATTTTTCTTTGCCTTGTAGACCCATTTCACTCCAATTGCTTGATGTCCTTTGGGAAGAGTTGTTAGCTCCCATGTGTTGTTCTTTTCTATTGCCTTGATCTCCTCTTCCATGGCTTGTCTCCACCAATTGTCTCTGACAGCTTCTTCAAAATTCACTGGTTCACTTTCAACAAAGAGACAAACTAAATTACTATAATCAAAATTAGTAATTCTTTCGGTATTCTCAAGAAGATCGACCAAAGTTCTCGTTTTCTCTGGCCTTTCTCCATTTGAGCTTTCTGCAGGGGAAGGAGATGCAACATTAGTTGGAGAAGGGGGAGGAGTTGGATCTTGCACAGGTGCCATGTGCTCTTGTTCTTCTTCATCTTCAATATATGGGAGAAAATCGTACGTCCTTTCTTCTTGAGCTTCCCAATTCCATGCTGCTTCTTCATCAAATTCAACATCGCGGCTCACCACCACTTTTCCATTTGTTGGGTTGTACAACTTGTACCCTTTTGAGCTTGTGTCATAACCAACGAACACATGCTTGACACTTCGATCATCAAGTTTAGCTCTCCCTTGTTGTGGCACATGGGCATAGGCTATGCTCCCAAAAATTCTCAAGTGTTTGACACATGGCTTTCTTCCGCTCCATGCTTCTTGAGGAGTTTGATCATTCACATTCTTTGTGGGAGACCTGTTACTCAAATAAACAGCACAAGAAACAGCCTCGGCCCAAAATTCCTTGGGCATATTTTTAGCTTTCAACATACATCTAGCCATGTTAAGAATGGTTATATTTTTTCTCTCTGCAACTCCATTTTGTTGCGGTGAATAAGGTACCGTTAGAGGGCGACGAATTCCATGAGATTCACAAAATTCATTAAATTCTCTCGAAGTAAATTCGCCTCCTCTATCGGACCTTAAAGCTTTTATTTCAAAGCCACTCTCTTTTTCCACCAGTGCTTAAAATTTTTAAATGCACCAAACACTTCTGATTTTTTCTTTAAAAAATAAACCCAGCTCTTTCTACTGAAGTCATCAATAAAGAGTAAGAAATATTTACTCTTACCAAAAGAAGGTGGAGTGATTGGCCCACAGACATCGGTATGAACAAGTTGGAGTGGCTTGGTTGCTCTTGATGTGGCCTCCTTAGGAAAACTCCTCCTTGCATGTTTTCCAAGAAGACAGGCTTCACACAACTGATTGGGATGATTTATTAAAGGCATCCCGTGCACCATCTTCTTTTCTCCCATTGATTTGAGCGACTCAAAATTCAAGTGCCCAAATCTCATGTGCCAACACCATGATTCTTCTTTCACATTTGCATTCAAACACTTTGCTTCAATTGTTTTAAGATTCAAAGAAAACAATCTATTCTTTGACATATGAACTTTAGCAATTAGAGTGCCACTTGAATCTCTAAGCCAAAGGTTCATATCTTTCATATGTATGTCATATCCCTTTTCAAGAAATTGGCCCAAGCTCAGAATATTATTTTTTTAACTTTGGCACATAGTAAACATCTTTGATCAATTTGTGACTACCATCTTTAGAGGAGATAAGAATCGTACCTATCCCTTCAATTTGGATCTTTGAAGTATCTCCAAAAGATACATTGCCTTTCACCCTTTTGTTGAGCTCCACAAACTTGTCTTTGTATCCGCACATGTGATTGCTCGCTCCATTATCCAGATACCACGAACCACAATCATCTTTATCTTCTTGCTTGAGTGCTAGCAATAATGTTGACTCTTCATCTTCCTTGTTGTCGTCAACAAGGTTGGCCTTTTCTTCAACATTGCTACGATATTCCCAGGAATAATGGCCAAATTTATGACAACTATAGCACTCAACTTTAGATTTATCATACCTCTTTTCATTTGTTTCTTGATGGTAGCCACGTCCTCTTCCACCTCCTCGACCACGACCTCTATATGTTTGGTGACTTTTCTCTTCATTGTTGGAGTTTCTATCATTGCTTCTTCCTCTTCCACGACCGCCACCACGTCCTCTGCCTCGTCCACGGCCTCGATAGCTCTTTTCACCTCCATCATCCTTCAATGATGCCTTGGTTTTAAGGAGTTGCTCCAACGGCTCTTCTTGCCTCCTCTTGATTTTTTCTTCGTGGGCTTGCAAAGAACCTTCCAGTTGCTCCACCGTCATAGTGTCTAAATCTTTAGACTCCTCAATAGCACACACCACAAAATCGAATTTAGGTGTTAGGGAGCGAAGGATCTTTTCTACCACACGGACATCTTCAATTTTCTCTCCATACCTTTTCAATTGGTTCACAACAGCCCGCACTCTTGAACCATAATCCAAAATGGATTCGGATTCCTTCATTTTTAAAGCTTCAAAATCAGCCCTTAGAGATTTAAGCTTCACCTTCTTCACTTTGTCAACTCCTTGGAGAGATGTTTGTAAAATCTCCCAAGCTTCTTTTGAGGTAGTTGCATCAGCCACCTTCTCAAACATGGTATCATCCAAACATTGATGGATAAGAGAGAGAGCTTGTTGATCCTTCTTCCTTAACTTTGCCAAAGCATCCTTCTCATTTTGAGGCAAAGTTTCGTCATTGTCGGGTTCTTCAAACCCTTCTTCTACAATCTTCCATGCATCTTGAGAGCCAAGTATGGCTTTCATCCTTATACACCCTTTTTGATAGTTCTCTTTTGTAAGACGAGGAAATTGGAAAGCAAGTAGGCCATTGCCATTGTTTGCCGTGGCTCGGATACCACTATGTTAGGAAAAGAGAACAATATAGAAGAAATGTTGTATACTAAACAAAGAAGAAGAGGAAGGAAAGAACACTTTGTATTTTGGGAGAGGAGTTGTTTTCATTCAACTTGACTTACTCCAAATGTCTAGGAATACATGGCTATTTATAGAAGAATTCTTTCATGTATCTAGCCTACACTACATGTAAACATATTAACTTAGTCCACACTTTACCTCTCCCAAGATACATGGATGGCACTAATACATAGATGAATTCACACTCTAATACATGTACTAACTTAATATTCTAGTTCATGAACTAATGTAAATACATGTAGACAAATGTAAACTAATGTGAACTAATGTGAACTAATGAGAACAAGTTTGTTATTTTCACATTTCAACAGTAGTGACTTCCACACCCAAAAAATAATGTAAACTTCCAAGATTTAGAGCAAAATCAACGGACAACCTTTGAATTAGAGCAGCGATGAATTCATTTGAGCTACCAGTGACTATTAAGTCATCTACATAAACAAGGACCATGGTGATATGCGCAGCACATGAATGAATAAACAAGGATGTATCAGACTTACAACAAGTGAAGCCATATTGCAGCAACGTTGAACTAAGCTTTGCAAACCAGACCCTTGGAGCTTTTTTAAGACCGTACAATACCTTATGTAGCCAACACACATGAGTAGGAAATTTTGGATCAACAAACCCTGTAGGTTGAGTCATATATACCTCCTCTCGCAACTCGCCATGCAAAAAAAGCATTATTTACGTCAAGTTGACGAAGAGACCACCCATTGGACAGAGCCAATGTCAATACAACTCTAATTGTTGTAGGTTTCACAACTGGACTGAAAGTCTCAAGGCAGTCGATGCTAGCTTCTTGATTAAATCCTTTAGCGACTAGGCGAGCTTTATATCGCTCCCCCAATCCTCCCATAATACTCGTCCAGCACTCGCCTGCCTGTTTTTAATCCTCCTTGATTTTTCATGGGTGCACGCTCCAATTTATCACCCCCTCATCAGAGGGCCCCTCAAGGGTAGGGGCAAGCTGGCATTGGACCATCTGGATGCAGCTTTAGCTTAAAGATCCACTTGCAACCAACAATATTTTTAGCATGGGATATGGGTACAAGGGTCCAAGTCCCATTTTGAAGTAGAGCATTGTATTCCTCTAACATTGCAGCCCTCCACTTTGGATCCTTCTTTGCTTGTGTAAAACAAATTGGTTCAGGTGGAAGGGACGACTCTTGAAGTGGATATTTGGTGGAAAGATTGGCTTGAGGTTAACTGGATGTTACTTTGTGCCTAGTGACCATATGATGTGGTGTATGAACTTTGGAAGATATTCGTTTTGGTTTATTCGGAGATCTGGACGTAGCAGCTTGAGGGTGAGGCAACTCAGACAACATAAGGGGCAAATCCACTGAGATGTTTATGGCTGGTAAAGAAGAGGGAGATACTGGAGGTGTGAAGGGTTGAATGGAAATTATTGGAACGGATGGAGAATTGCTAGAGCTTGTAGTAGTTCAAGGAGCAACTACCTGTAACATAGATGTCCCTACCAGTGGTGCAGAATAAATCATTTTGGGAGAATTTGTAGCACAGTATTAAAATATTGACTCATCAAATACAACATGGCGAGTAATATAGACACGACCACTAGCAACATGAAGACACATATAACCTTTATGACTTAGACTATATCCTAGAAAAACATAGTGGGTGGATCGATAAGCAAGTTCGTGAGAGTTATAGGGTCGCAAATAAGGATAGCAAGCACATCCAAATACCTTTAAAAAATTATAATCAGGTAATTTTTCATATAATTTTAAAAGGGTGGGGTATTGCCAAGGATAGGAGTTGGTATGCGATTTATAAGATAAACGGCAGTGGAAAATGCATCGACCCAAAATTGAAGAGGAAGTGAAGCATGAGCTAAAAGAGTTAAACCAGCTTCAACAATGTGACGATGTTTCCTTTCGGCAGTACTACTTTGTTCATGAGTATGAGGACAAGAAACTTGATGGAGAATACCAGCTTGTACAACAAAATTTAGAACACTTTTGGTATTCTCCACCATAGTCGGATTGAACTACCTTAATTTTACGTTCAAAATAATTTTCAACTTATGATTTGAAACGTAAAAAGACCGCAAAAACCTCATTTTTGGATGACATAGGAAAATACCAAGTGTATTTAGTACAATCATCAATAATGATAATATAATATCGAAATTTATTGCTTGCTAAAAGAGGAGCAGGACCCCATACATCGGAATGAATTAGATCTAGCGGATAAGAGGACAATGAACTGGAAATAGGAAATAGTTGCTTATGGCTTTTTCCAAATTGACAAGAAGCACAAACACTTGCAACTTTATTCAAATGAACATCTAGATTAAGTGCTCTAACGACACTTTGGACTATCTTTATTGAAGGATGACCTAACCGACTATGCCAAACACTAAGAGAGGGTTTGGTAATAAGAAAGGCTTGAGGTTTATTAGCTGAGCACCACTTGGATCTTTCTTCGGAGTGAAGCTTGTAGAGGCAATTTTCAAGTCTCTCTTCTAGTAGGACCTTCCCCGTTGCCCGATCCTTCACATCACAAAAATGAGGGTGAAACTCAAAGTACACATTATTATCAGCAGTAAATTGTGCTACACTTAATAAACTCTTAGTGATCTCAGGGACAAATAAAATATTCTTTAAGTGTAGTGGTCGAGAAGATGAATATAATTGAGAATCACCAATATGAGAGATTTGTAAACCTGTTCCATTACCAACCGTAATTTGTTCATTGCCACTGTAATCACCTGGGAGAGTCACATTATTTGGATCGTTGGTAATATGATTCGTAGCCCCTGAGTCAGGATACCAAGCAGGGTCAGTAACCATATTCGGTTGAGCTATGAAAGTCACCATTTGCGTCTTAGAACTTGCTTGGTAAGCATGATCAAACCTATGATAGCAGTTTAATGCAGTGTGTCCGTACTTGTTACATACTTGACATTGAGAGGAGCCCATATTATTGTGAAATTATCCATGGCTAGAAGTGGATCGACCACCACGACCCCTCCCCCTTCTAGATCTTCCATTATTACTATATTTGTGCATTAGTCTTACAAAAACTATTGTCCTATTTTCGGTTAAGGTTAGGATGTCTTACTGACAAATTCACTTGACTAAGGCTTTGCTCAACGACATTCAGATGCTCAAGCCTGGTCTCTTGACTTAGCAGCAACCCGTGGAGATCAACAAGGCTGATAGCTTCTGCTCTAGAGGTTACCAAAACGATTAAGGCGTCATAATCTGGACCTAAGCCACCAAGGATGTAGAGAACAAGGTCCTCATCTGAAATCCTCTGTGCTACTGCAGCAAGATTATTAGTGATGGATTTCATCTTTTGAAGATAGTCAGTCATGGAAGAGGTTCCTTTCTTTGTGATCTGAAG
Organism: Petunia x hybrida; assembly: GCA_037355625.1. NCBI lineage: Eukaryota > Viridiplantae > Streptophyta > Magnoliopsida > Solanales > Solanaceae > Petunia > Petunia x hybrida. The sequence continues at coordinate 736,245 of JBBBVM010000698.1, read as the reverse complement.
TTGAAGACAGAGTTGCATCTATCGTGCCTTCGACTGAGATACAAACATTGTTTCTAATGTTTTCCGAACTTCCATGGCTGTGGAACAACAACCAACTTGTGCTAAAACACTCTCAATAAGTGAGGAAAAAAGCCAACTAAGAAGGAGTTGGTCTTGTTTTCACCATGCTAAATATGTTGGATTAACAATAGCCTCTCTCGAATTCTCATAAGTGGGGCTGCTAGGTACAAACTTTGATGGAAATTTATGTGATCCATCAACATACCCTTCAACATCATGGCCTCTTAGGGCGGGTAAGATTTGTGACTTCCACAATACATAATTATTTCTATCTAACTTAATCAGATTTTGATGCGTAAAGTTGGTTGAAGAAGAACTGTTGTTTTTTGTAGTTGTGGTATGTGAAGGGAGAACAAAGTTGGTGATTGATGGATTGGCCATGGTCGAAGGAAGCGAGTTATTGCTCTGCTCTGATACCATGAAAGACTCTGTATTCTATTGCTTCTTGATTGAGTAATTTACAAGAGCTACACAGCTGTATTTAAGCTTGTACATGAGGATGAAGACTTTGAGTCCTCAGAGAAATAGGAGACTAAATTAGAAGCTATCTAAAAGAGATATTCACGTGGATTTCAAATATTTGAATACAATTCAAATATTCAAATCCCTCTCAAGATTATCTGGTATATATCCTAACAGCTCTAACTCAGCCCTTTCAGCCAAATCAATAGAAATGATGTTCCATGTGTTGTCAAGCCAATGAAGTTTACCATTTACAAGCTTATCTGAAGCACACAACAGTTCCCTACTTTGTAAGTCATTACTAAGAAGTCTCCAAGAGTTACTCTTTAAAATCTCCATATATATATATATATATATATATATATATATATATATATATATATATATATATATGATATTTTCTAACCTCAACTCAAGAAAAATGTCCATATTTATAATTAGGAAAAACACCCACTGGTTTGTAATCATCTTGGAACTCATATACAAATCTAAAATTGAAATTATCATGTGTAACCCTACAGTTATGGTTGTTTACATTAACTCTAAACTTTCTAATTGATGGACACTATATAAACAAGTCATGTAATCTGTGAAATAATCTAATAGAAAGACAAATTAATTCATTGACAGAATTACTAGCAAAGTGCTAACAAAACATTCTTTCATGACGTACTAGCTAGAATTACTAAATTTAATTATAACTCTATGGTGCGTGTAGTCCTTGTTACTGGTGGATAATAAGGGAAGAGTCTTTCCGGGCTTGAGATTATAGAAAACCAAGACTTTCAGGGAGTGTTTGGTATGGGGAAAACATTGTCCAGAAAATATTTTTTTAATTTATTTTTTGTTTGGTTGGCTCAAATAATTTGAAAAATATTATCTAGAGTACTCATTTTCCTCCAAATAGAGGAAAATATTTTTCATAAAAATTGAAGGGAGAACATTTTCCTTAATACAAGTCCAAACACAACCCCCATCAACCACCTCCCCACAGCACCCAAAAATCACCCCTAGCTATCTGTAGAACCACCAATCTCCAATACACAGCCCAGCCACCGTAACCACGACCCCTCTAACCATAACCCCAAAGATCTTAGTTTTCGACGTTAGTGCAGAAAAACCCTACTAACCTTACGGTCGCCTTCTCCATCGAAATTCACCTTTTCTGGCGCTGAAATCGAAGATAGAAAACCTGAATCTCCATCTTCTATGCCCCATTTTACCAGAATCTACAACACCTCAGCGCCTGCAACCTCCAGTCTACCATGGCCTTTTGATAGGATCCTAAATACTAAGAATGGAAAAACAAGCAATCAAACGATATAAAGTAAAGGATAAACGGGATAGGGAATAGGTAGAAGAAAGAAAGGAATCAAATCCCACGATTGTAAGTATATTAGACACTACAAACAAACTTTAATATCCTAATTTAGACGAATACAACCAAAGATCAATATCCGGGGGGGGGGGGGGAACTTAAACTCAAGTAATGGATCTCTCACACAAGAGAATCCAAAAGAGATTCAAGAAGAGGAAAAGGGATTAAACCCATACACACTCTCATAAGAGTATTCCAATCATTCATTATCCAAAAACTCTCTAAGGATAATTACTCCTAATGACACTATACATAGTAATCCCTAGGTTTATTACAAAATGACTAAATAGTCTCTAGGTACTAAAGTAGTAAAACTGTCTGAAATTCTTCTCATTGTGACCGTGCCTTGGGTGTCGCGGTCGCACCCAGTGATATGAAGATTCATCGCGATCGCATAGAGTATCTCGCGATCGCGCACTGTATTTGACTGCTTCTGCGCGATCGCGCCTGTTGCCTCACGATCGTGTGGACCCAAATTCCAGTAAGCTCTTAACTTCCATTTAGCATGCTTTGAGCCTTCAAATCCTCTAGCCATGGTTCATTTACATCCTTAAAACTCTTGATAGATAATGTTATGGCTTAAAGCTCTCGATGGCTTTTCCAGTTTGCATCATTCCCTCATTCTTTAAGAGAATTCGTCCTCAAATTTGTACCTTGCAAAATCATAACCAGAATAAGTAACAAGCCAACATTGATCCAAGCATGACATATTCAAGAAATTTAAATAAGAAGAACATGGCTCAACTCAAATTACACACTTTTTTGTTATAGCCAAGTGTCGAAATCATCTACAATCGAAAACTTGGCTAGAAAGACAACAATGAGCAACTTCAATCACAAAAGAATTTTCGCTTTCAAGCTCATTCAACTCATGCCAAACCTCCATTGACAATTATTCATTCTTTTTATTGGAAGATGATGTTAGGCTAAAAATGCATATATTTTAGTATTAGTTACATCATATTTTGGTGCTTTTGTGGATTATTTTAGTGTGAACAATAGTATTTTATACTTATATTGGGTGTTTGAATGTGTAGGAATCAAATGGTATGAAAAAGTGTTAAAGTTTGATGATTTGGAGCAAAATTGAAGTTAATTTACAGCGTTGTAAGGTGCCAAGGCCGTGGATTAGCCATGAAAGGAATTTGAAGACGAAATATCACGGCCCAGCCATCGTAAAGCCATGATTCAGCCATGAAGTTGAAAGCAGAATTTCGCAAGTGCATGGCCCAGGCATCGTAAGGCCATGATCCAGCCATGAGACAAATTTTCTGGCGAAAAGTGGCGAGGGGCAAACTTGTCCACGAGTTTCACACAAGGTATAAAAGGTTTTCTAACCTATTTTCAGCCCAATCTTGACTTGGGAGAGCAAGACCACCATTGTGGAAGCACTTTGGACCCTTGGAGGCAAGGAACACACAAGGAGGCGTGGGATTAAAGACTTGAAGATTAAGAGTTCTTTCTTCCATTATTTCTTCTCCTTTGTAGTTTATTCATTCATGATTATTCTTGATTTGTCTTTGATGACCATGAGTGGCTAAATTACCCATTCTAGAGTTGATTGAACCACTCCAATACTATGTGAATTGATTAATTGATTTTGATGAATGAAACTTGATTATTCTTCCTATCTAAGTATTTACGTTTTGTTTGCTAATTGATTGGAAGGGCCCCCAATTGATTGTCCTCTTTATCCTTGTGCGTTTAGGAATAAATTCACGAGTTAGGGTTAAATGCTTAGCAATATTTCAACCTAAAACCAAGGAATTACTTAGGTTGTCAATAGGGTGAGTTGTGACCACCGAGCCCGATTGTGAACCATACTTGTAGTTCTAATCATCTTCATTAATTAATTGGAAGATTAGTTAGTGAAAGTCATAGCTAGTGCACGGAAGTGGTTAGTTGTGAATTTGGAGCAAGTGTTCAATAGGAAGAACCAAGTTGAATTCGTTGAATCATTAGTCAATCACATAAGTAGGAGTCGGTGTAAATCAATTCTAGGCTTTTAATATCCTTGCTTGATTACTTTTTATTATTTTGCTATTTACCTTATTGTTATTTAGTCTCTACTTTAAAACCATCATTAAGATATAAACTCTTGAAGTTGGTTGATTAGATAAATTAGTTAGATTAACGACTGATATTACGAGTGTTCTCTGTGGGATTCGACCTCGGGGCTTTAAATACCGAGCTATATTTGCCGCGACCGCTTAGTCCCTTTTATAGGGCGTAGTTGGGCGTGATCAAATTTTGGCGCCGTTGCCGGGGAACATAGTGTTATTTTAGTTGTTAGGATAGCTGATTTGTTTGTTCAATTAACTTCGTTTCTGTATATATTCTTTTTAAATTATAAAAAAAAATATAAAAGAATATGGCATCAGGAAATAACATGTGGCTAGGTGATCATTATAATGGGTATGCTAAGACGTCTTACTCTTCCCCGAGCCCCTATTATGATGATTTTTCTTTCTCTTATGATAACAGTTGGTACAATGAAGTAGAGGATGATGAGGAAGAATACGAAGCTGAACTGAAGAAGGTTTGGGACAGACGTAGAGCACAACTAAGCCAAATAGAAGCTCAAGTGAATCAGTTGGCTACACTATTGGGAATTCAACTAACTAGCCAAGAAGATGTGGAATTAGAAGAAGAAATCATGGCTATTGTAGAAGATCTAAAGCGTGAATTTCCATTAGATGAGAGAAGGGTTGAAAGCCAACCATCTAGCCATATGGTGTGTGAAGATGCTGATGAAGAAAATGTGGTACTAGAATTAGAGAATAAAATTAAACCTGAAATTGTAGTTGACTCTAACTCGTACCAGAAAGAGGATGTGATCGATGAATCAAAGTGTGAGAGGATTGCACCGCATTCTAGACACTTTTCTACACTGGTTTTAGAGGAAGACATGGAAATTGATCCTTTTGAGCCAATGGAAGAGTTGAAGGATGAGGTGTATGGTGCTTACATTATGGAATTTTCATTACCATCTAGACACGATGACTATCCTCGTTTGAAGGCCAAAGAGTACAAAATAGTATACTTGGTGCTTGGTCAGGAGCATAGCCAACAATTCGAAGATATCCCTGAGTTAGTGACTACGCACAAAAGGAGATGCTTAGTTTTTGGCATGCAAGAACTTGTGCCACCTCAAGAGCATAATCGGAGAGTTGGCTTACAACTGGGGAGGCGATTCATAAGCTCAAGGTGGAGGAAAAAGTACTGACTCTGGGTTATGTCGTGCCACGACTATAACTAAGGCGCTTCTCGGGAGGCGACCCGTGATTGTAATTGTATACAAGTAAAAGGAAAAAAAAATACAAAAAAAAAATTATGTTATCTTTTGAAGGATGTTACTTGGTGAGTTTCTTTGTATTGCAGGTTTCAACTGGGTTGAAGTCTAAGTGTGGGGTGTCTGCAAACCCACCATGCTTGAAGATGAATTCCTGCTATGGGGGAAGTCCGAGTACCTCGTGCCCCTAAGGAAGCTCACAATGATGTTCTTCGGGCTTAGAGCCCCAGGGAGTTTATCTATCACCCTTAATTTTATTTCTAATGCATTGAGGACAATGCACAATTTTAAGTGTGGGGTGGGGTATCTTGATTTGTAGCTGTATTTTTACTGCTTTAGTTTTTTTTTTTGTTTTGTTTAGATTAGTGGCTTAATCTTTGGGTTTTCTTTTGACCACGGTTCTTTCCCGATGATGCCTTTTATTTTGAACCGGGTACTTTTGATGATTTTTTAATAGTAGTTAGTTGTAATAACAAAGAGAAGAAAGAATAAATTGCCTAGTTTGATTCATTGTGTCTGAAGCCTGATGACACATTGTACGATGGAAAAACGAACCATTAGGAGAGTAGAGAAGGGCCTGATTCCTAGCATTAACTCAAGCGCGCTTGACTAAGTTTAGGGTGTCCACTATGGAATTATTGAGCACTTTGTTTTCCCCTATGTATGTTGGTAGTGTAAACATGACATTTGATTAGCAAAGATGAAGAGAGTGAGCTTAAGAAAAAAATCTGAGAGGTAAGTGAGTTAAAATGATTTAAAACAACCATTTGAGAGCCTATGAAAGGGTATGAAGCAAGGGGGTAGATGAAAAAGAAAGAAAAAAAAATTAGAAAGAAATTGTGCAAAGAAAGAAAAAGTAGAGATGAACGAAGGATGGGGGCAATGTTCCTATGCTCGGTTAAGGGTGAATACAAAAGCCTCGAGTATGAACACGCCAAAGGCACCCTAGTGAGGTTGAATTTCTAGGACCTCAATCATCCAAATATTGTGAAATGTATGAATAATACCCCCATTGTTGACCCTTGAGGCTTGAGATGGAAGTTGTAATTTGAGCGTGTGATTATGAGTAAAACTATGTTGAATTGAGCGAACTCTCTATACACTTGCCGCTTAGGTCCGCTGTTTCATTATTGAAATTGTAGGGGGGAACGAGCACACACACACACTGTGGACCCTTGAATGTATGGTACTTGCGCAAGAGTTAAGCTAGTGCATCAATCTTGTTCTCAAATGTGCTTGATGGTTTGTGATCTTGATATTGCTGAGGGCTTTAGCATTTTGAGTTAGACTAAGGTATGTGAAAGAAGAACTCTCGTGTATTGAGCATGAATGAAGCCTGGTGTGTGGTAATATCGTTTGGAGTCTTGTATTAGTGGTTGATTTGTCCAAGTGGGTTGTGAGTTAGATTGCTCGAGGACGAGCAAAATCTTAAGTGTGGGGTTGTGATGTTAGGCTAAAAATGCATATATTTTAGTATTAGTTACATCATATTTTGGTGCTTTTGTGGATTATTTTAGTGTGAACAATAGTATTTTGTACTTATATTGGGTGTTTTGAATGTGTAGGAATCAAATGGTATGAAAAAGTGTTAAAGTTTGATGATTTGGAGCAAAATTGAAGTTAATTTACAGCGTTGTAAGGTGCCAAGGCCGTGGATTAGCCATGAAAGGAATTTGAAGACGAAATGTCACGGCCCAGCCATCGTAAAGCCATGATTCAGCCATGAAGTTGAAAGCAGAATTTCGCAAGTGCATGGCCCAGGCATCGTAAGGCCATGATCCAGCCATGAGACAAATTTTCTGGCGAAAAGTGGCGAGGGGAAAACTTGTCCACGAGTTTCACACAAGGTATAAAAGGTTTTCTAACCTATTTTCAGCCCAATCTTGACTTGGGAGAGCAAGACCACCATTGTGGAAGCACTTTGGACCCTTGGAGGCAAGGAACACACAAGGAGGCGTGGGATTAAAGACTTGAAGATTAAGAGTTCTTTCTTCCATTATTTCTTCTCCTTTGTAGTTTATTCATTCATGATTATTCTTGATTTGTCTTTGATGACCATGAGTGGCTAAATTACCCATTCTAGGGTTGATTGAACCACTCCAATACTATGTGAATTGATTAATTGATTTTGATGAATGAAACTTGATTATTCTTCCTATCTAAGTATTTACGTTTTGTTTGCTAATTGATTGGAAGGGCCCCCAATTGATTGTCCCCTTTATCCTTGTGCGTTTAGGAATAAATTCACGAGTTAGGGTTAAATGCTTAGCAATATTTCAACCTAAAACCAAGGAATTACTTAGGTTGTCAATAGGGTGAGTTGTGACTACCGAGCCCGATTGTGAACCATACTTGTAGTTCTAATCATCTTCATTAATTAATTGGAAGATTAGTTAGTGAAAGTCATAGCTAGTGCACGGAAGTGGTTAGTTGTGAATTTGGAGTAAGTGTTCAATAGGAAGAACCAAGTTGAATTCGTTGAATCATTAGTCAATCACATAGGTAGGAGTCGGTGTAAATCAATTCTAGGCTTTTAATATCCTTGCTTGATTACTTTTTATTATTTTGCTATTTACCTTATTGTTATTTAGTCTCTACTTTAAAACAATCATTAAGATATAAACTCTTGAAGTTGGTTGATTAGATAAATTAGTTAGATTAACGACTGAATTACGAGTGTTCTCTGTGGGATTCGACCTCGGGGCTTTAAATACCGAGCTATATTTGCCGCGACCGCTTAGTCCCTTTTATAGGGCGTAGTTGGGCGTAATCAGAAGATTTAGCAAAATCTATCTCTAATGCATGCTCAAAACTAGGAATATAGCAAATAAAGAAATTGACACTAAAGCTAGCATCTCTCACTTTACCATTACTATCACTAGTGCCTCCCTCCTTCATTCAAGGACATTCTTCATTTTTGGAAGACTCCCCCAACATAAGACAAGCTTTAAACAAATATTTTGAGAGTTAGCTTGCTAACATCCACACAATTATCATTCTCAAGCAAGTCACAATAATCATTTTCAACAAATAGCGGGTTGACAATACTAAAATCACCTTCCAACACTTCTTTTTGCTCATTTTCAGCAAACAATGGATTGTCATATATTTTAAAACCTTGACACCAACTACCAACACTATCAAGAATGCTATCAAATGTTGTCATCTGAATATTCATCGCGATCGTCTGGAGTATCTCGCGATCGCGAACTGGATTTGACTTCTTCTACGCGATCGCGCCTGTTGCCTCGCGATTGCATGAACCCAAATTCCAGTAAGCTTTGAACTTCCATTTTAGCATGCTTTGAGCCTTTAAATTCTCTAGCGATGGTTCATTTACGCCCTTAAAACTCATGATGGATAATGTTATATATTCAAGCTCTCGATGGCTTTTCCGGTTCGCATCACTTTCTCGTCGAAGGATCGCATCGTCGTTGATTAATCCGTGATGGTCAGACCCGGTACAACATAGTCTCTACTTTCTCTGAGGGGGCATAACATAGGAGTAGCTGGTAGGGTGGGGTTTCAGGTTGAAGGGAGGGGTGTGGGAGTTGATGAGTTTTTGGGGTACAGGGTTGGGTGGTGAAAATGGAGGTAGGTGGGTGGGTTGTATTTTTGGGGTAAGGGATAGGAATATCAGTCACATTTTTTTAAAAAAAAAATTTTGGTACCAAACACAACAAAACAAGTAAAAGTAAACTTATTCTCCAAGTGACAAATATTTTTCCTCGTACCAAACACACCCTGAAACATACCTAAATTGCAAGAGAAAATATTATTGGAAGTCTTAACAAGATTTCTGTAACGAGTTCTGCTAGAAGGGTAGGCATTGAATCTTGGCTTGAAACTGAGGAAAAATGATTAGGACTTGGGGTTTTGCTTTGTTGGGTATTGAGGGACGGCTTCATCTTCTTCGGATTCCATGGAACCCTTGGAGTTCGAATTTTGCTATGAAGAACCCTATGGGTTTAATGTTTTTCCTGAGAAAGTGATCAAAGACCCAGTTTTTTGTTCATTTCCGTTTGGTCCTTAATACTATGCCTAAAAAAGTGATCACCTTAGTCCTAAAACCAACGATTTCATACAAAATTACGGGAGATATTTTTCATGTGCATCTCATATAGCTGGCATGAATCAATTTTGGTGCGGGGTGTGTGGATGCCCGGTGCCCGGTTTTATCAAAATCAGTTTTCATTTACCATTATATCGCGATCACATCTTGATTATTTACTAGAGTTGATGGTTCAAATGATCATCAAACTTTGGGTAATTGGTGAAAGTCATACTTTTTTCATTTATTAATAAAAAATCATCTAGATTTTGTGTTGGCTCAGGTGATCATCTTCACCGATTTTGGTGTTTTTTGATTAAGGAAGATGATGTGGAATATTTTCTATTATTAGAAGTATATTTTATGTCAGGTTTGGCATGTCCTGATCTGTGCTTAAGAGGTGATTAATGAAATTTATTTAATTACCAGAAAAAGAAATATATTTTATTAAATCCTAAACAATGTATGACTCTGAATCTATATAAATCCAACTCGACCCAAACCAGTATTATCGATCACTATATAAGAGATGTCATTTACTCTTAGGTTCTTCACTATGCAAATATTTATATTTTCCAAATCATTCTCTTGAGGATAGAATTCGTGGATTTATCAAGAAGAGAAATCAACAAATTAAATCCTATCTCTTTGCAATCATTGATATCACTATTTTATAAAACCACATATTTCATCTTCAAAAGAGTGATTTGAAATATTAAAAATGTTTGCACCGTGAAGAACCTTGAGTGTAAATCAGAAAGAAGAAGTCATATTTTTTATTAAAAAAATATTTATTATATAGTAAATAAATAATGTTGGTTTGGGTCGGATTGGATTTGGATCCTAAATTGTTTAAGATTGAAATAATACTTTTAATGATAAATTATTTTTAAAAACATGTCGTATCGTTTTCGGTGGCCGAAAAAGACCAAAATGATGAGGATGATCATTTGAGCAAATTGCCAAAAGTCAAATGACTTTTTTTTTTAACATAAATGGCATAAAAGTGACAGTTATGGTTAATTACTCAATATTGAGTGACTATTTGAGCTATCAACTCCTATTTTCTGTCAAACGAAATTTCAATCTTCATGGAGGTACTTCAAAAATTTTGAAACAGAGAATCTAACATCAGATTATGCATCCAAGCCCAATTAATTTCTGGTTACACCTATATGTGCTTTGACCAATATAATGACAAAATTATACAAGTCATTAAGTTACCAGAATCCAGTAATATTTACTTACTCAAAACCGTCAATTTCACGTGATTTTTCCATTTTGTTCAACAAATTTTCGAATTCACAATCTACAAAAGATTGTTGTTTAAAAAATTTCTATATAAATAGTTGTGACTAGCCTTTGTATACCACACCTCGGTTTTGACGTATCCTTTGCAATTTTTCTAATCTATAAAGCTTTGTTTGTTCATACTCGTAAATTCTTATTTTATCATGGCCAGCTCTTCTTCACTTCCAATCCCCGAATCTGAAAACCCTTTCCCAAGTGATATCGTGAATGCTCCTCAATGCTCCATTTGCTTGGAAGATGTTGTAGAGAACATTGGCAGGTCAATTGTCAAACTTCAATGTGGTCACCTTTTTCATTTGGGTATGTAAATTAAATTTCAATTTTCAGATGTCGAGTGCGCTAAGATACATTTTGTATGCTTCACTTCTCAATCGCTTAATAATTACTACATCTGCTGTTGTTTTGATCTTTTATTTATTTATTTATTTATTTATTTGTTTATTTAATTTTACTTTATTTATTGCTAAGAACTTTTGTAGACTTGCTAATGAAGGTGTTATTATGAACTGTTCTAGCTATTTCCTTTATGTTTTCGTTTTTGTTCGTTTAATGAATTGGACCTACGAAACTTCTCTCTCATCCCTAGTCTCTTTCTCTATCTATTTATCTGATTTTCTCTCTATCTCTCTTCTTTCAGATATTAGCCCTTTTAGGAAGAATTTTTGAAAGAAGATTTAACGGAAATGTTTTACTATGCTTTAGTAGTTGATCCCAAAAGTTATGACCTAAGAAAAAGAAATATCTCAACTAGTTTTTAACAAACAAATTATTTTATTATATAAGATAGTGGTCAAACAAACACTTCCAAAAAATTTGCTTGCATAGCCAAACACCGTTAACAGTCTAATTTAAATGAATGTTTTTTCTATTTCTGTTTAATTGGAGGATCAGTAAAGGAGAAGGGAAATGAGGACATTGAAAATTGAATTCACTCTTATTATGTAAAAAAATCTCACTAATACAATACGCCTTGATGTTTGTCGTTGGATTTGTATATTCAATATTGGCCAACCCTATATGTTTGGTCAAGTATGTACCTAGGTTTTTGCAGTTTTGTCACATAGTATAAGACGTTCACTGGTTTTTTTATCCTTTATCTATGTACTTCGTTAACTTTAAATGACCATTATTATCTCACTTTTATTTCTCCGACTTTCTATTCGAAATTCTCTATTGTAAACGATTAAGTGAAGTCTTTTGCTTCATTTTTTTATTTGGCATTGCATACATGCTCTCATACAGACACCGAAACATACATATATATGTAATTTTGTTTAATTTGTGAATGCAGACTGCATAGGCTCCGAATTTAACTTTCGGGGGATGATGCAGTGCCCCAACTGCCGGGAGATTGAAGAAGGAAACTGGCTTTTCCGGGACGGTCCAGAAGATGATGATGAGGAAGAAGAAGAGATCAGTGACGAGGAAGATGAACCGGTAATTAGTTACCGCCTACACCTTTTTATAAAACATCTCTAATTTTCTTTTTGCTTCGAATATCTTGACCGCCGTGATCTTTAATCAAAGGTTTATAGTACAATTTTCAAAAAACATAAAGAACATCAAGTCTTTTTTTATAACTTGTTTAATACTAGCATGAGAGGAGTTTGATTGGAATAACACGTCCATGAAATAATTTAAATTTAATGATACAGTGAGTAAGGATTCATATAAGAATGAGGTGTAGATAAAAGAAAAGGGGAAGACGCTTGATAAGTGATACGTTGCACCTATTGATGCATTGTCGACTTACAACTACTAGATTATATGATCAAGTTCATTATAATGATCTGTCTATATATTTCTTAATAACAATATTAAGTTTGAGCAGTTGGCTGAGCGGCCCCGAGTGGAGATGCGCTTTTCCACAATCCTTGAAGTGGATGCTCAAATTGATCGTTTAATAGGGTAAACCATCTTTACTTTGATGCGCTCTTCCTACACATGAATTTTGTATTTTCATCAAACCGATGAATCCATGGTATATATAATTTGACTTTAATTGTTAACAACTATAGATTAAAATTTAAATTGTTTAATTTAACATAAATAACAAGTGCACGTAAGAATACGCCATTCTCTATACGGTTTGAATGGATAGCTCTAGCTAGTTCATAGTTCATATATAGTCTTAATCATACGAGCAAGGAGCATAAACTATGACCACCAGTTAATGGCCTAACTGAAAATATAATTTGAATGCTTAATCCACCTTATTCCTTTGCTTTTTATCCATATTAAGACTTTTCAGAATTCAGCTTTTATTCCGTGGCGGTGTAAAAAATTTCAAAATACTAATTACGGGTATTTTTCTATAGTATATATATGGATGAATTAGTTAGTAACGTCCAAAACATTTCTAAAAATGACTTAGTATTACTGATAGAGTGAAACTTTTCCGTCAGTTCATATAATTGAAACCCATTATCTAACAATTGCTTTGGTGATGGAAATGTATACCATGTAAAAGGGGTGGAGTGACAGTCGTGCCAACAAGGGTGTACGTTCTGACGGGGTGTGCGAAACACTGCCCAACTCAACCATCTCCAGCAGGTGGGCAAGTGGTGGATCTTGGCTGCACAAGTTCTCATAGTGCTACATCCTTCCCAGCCATAAATTTGGAGTGTCAGCAGCCTGTTATGCACCTCGTTGTCAATGCTCCTACTGCTGTCGCTATCGCCAGGAATACCAACTCTACCGATATGCCAATTGGAATTGGGTAAGATTATAATTTCAGTATATTAAACATTCAACACAAATAATACTGTACTCCTTTTCTTTTGTTGTGGGGGGGGGGGGGGGGGTGATAGGGGTTCTTTGTGAAGAAAAAATGGTGTCAAATGCATAATTTTTATCGTATCGAGTATATGCTTATTTTTCATACCGTACAAATAGATGGATCAAACATAGTTAGTGAGGATTCATATTTATATTCGCTAGTTACTAAGTACTCTTGCATTGAGAAGGCTGTAACAAAATTAACTTTTTGCTCATGTATACATATTTTGCTGAATGTTCTTTTGACAAAATTAGTGTTTATGCATAATTCAATAATTATTACTCCACTATTTCAATGAATTGAGGAGTAGGAGTAACTCTTAAAATTTGAACAATTTTGCGTTTAGTAGTATATGACATGTAAATTGAGATTGGTCAAGATATGATGACACGAATGTATACTGATGGTTTATTAATATATGTAGATTTAGGGAATATTATTCTAGTGGCAATTTATCCTATTTTTCATGCTAAGCTATCTATTTTACTAGTATTAGAGTAATTTATACTGCACTTTTTCGGATGTAGTACTATTATATTTACAGTTTATTCGTAATTATTTCATGTGCACTATACAGGGCGTGTGTACCTGCAAGAAATGGAGAGACCATAGAAAATATCCTTCAGCAAGCACTTGAAAATCGTTCTCTTTTTCGTCCACTGGTACCCACGGAGAGGCCGGTCGATGTTAATGGAACCGGAACCATCAACAATGAAGTACAGGCAGCTGCGGCTACACCAAGAAATGGACCATCTTCTTCATCACATACTAATAATGCACAGCATCAGGCCAGTGGTTTTCCTGCAGAACCTAATCTCGAGCTTTCTCTGGCAGTTAATTTGACTTATGATGAGCCACATCTCTCTTTGCGCCAAAGGCTGGAGAGCATCAACCTGGAAGAACCTCCTAGTGATGACCCCGAGACAGGAGCTAATGCTGCTGCTGAAAATCATGTTCAAGAAGATGATGATGAAGAAGAACTCCGCCGCTACCCTGATTTGATTAGGTTCTTCTAGGGAACGGAGGATAATTATTATTAGCTGCTCAAGCTCTTTTCCTGGAGTTTAATTTAAGTACTATGATATGGTACTACTCAAAACTTGTTTGAACTATTTATTTTTGGGTTTGTGTTTTGGCATGATATTGTTTTTCATGTCCGGTACTTTTTTTTTTTTTTTTTTTTTTTAAATTCTTGCTGTTTGAAACTCAGTTTGATTAAACCATTTAAGGATATTTGATACTTTTTTTTGCAGTTCCTGCTTTGCTTTGTTTGTGTGCTAGTTATTCGATGCTAGCTAATTTAACACTAGTACTAAACTAACGGATGGAACTAAAGTTTACTAAAAGGGAGTATTCTTATGACATCTGACAGAAAAATGTTTCTCTTGTATAGATTTTCTAATTTCGGAGTAGCATTTAAGTATACTAGTTAATTTCCTTATGGATTAGCTCTGTCAGTTGGGTTATTACTAGAATTAGGTTGAGTTCACCAAATTAATTAGATTAAGACGAAAATTTTGAAACTAGTTTCTCATAAATACAGTGAGTTTTTTCCTTTCATCCTTCTTATTCTTCCGCTTCTTGCTCTTCCTCTCCTTGACCTATTAGCCTTTCAATTTAGGAACATACGTACTTTACATAACCAGAAAAGGATTTTTCTACTTATGCAGAATTAATTTGGAGAAAGACCAATTACATCTCGATATGATTGGTAAACCATCAACGCTAGCTTTTCGTGAGTTCTACGTACTAAATTTCTTCTGAGCTTGGTCTCAGATAGAATTTGTTCAATTTGCACCATTACCGAGCTAATTAAATTCTAATGTCTTTGATGAAGTGTTAATATTAGGGATAGCTTCACCTATTTCATAAAACAATTCTTTTCCTCCAACTTTCATTAGGGAAACTAAACTCTGTTGGAAACTATATTACATGGATTCATTTTCAGGTACTTAGATTTTATTTTATTTTTTAAAGTAAATATCACTAAACAGCGTGCTTATTGACTAATAATAATAATAATAATAATAATAATAATAATAATAATAATAATAATAAAGATCTCACTCAGAACAATACAAATAAGGGAGCTAAGCCTTAGTTATTCCTAATGAGACACAACCTCAACTAGCTGACAACTATGTAATTAAAAAAAAAGAACTCGAAAGCACTAAATACATGGTGAAGTAGTCTATTTTTAACGGTTTGTTGTTACGCCTTCGTTACTAGAAAGTGCAAACTTCCCTCTTTTTAAAGAAGTTCATTACAGAATTTTGAGCTGTCTTTTTTTTAACAGTTCGCTACTAGAGAAAACACAAACTATCCCTTTATTCAAGAGATCCCGAACTAGCCCATTTTTAAAAGTTCGCTACAATGTCTACCTCTTTTAAGAACATTTACAACTAAATGCGCACACTACCCTTTTTGGTAGCAGTTTACTACTAAATTTTAAGTTGCTTTTTTCCTTTTTAACACTTCGTTACTAAAGAAGCGCGAACTACACCATTTTCAAGAGATTGCAAACTATCCCAGTTTTAGCAGTTCGCTTCAACACCTACCTCTTTTTAAAATGTTCATTACTAGTATATGCAAAATACCCCCCCCCCCCCCCCCTTTTCTAGCAGTTCATTACTAAATTTCGAGTTATCTTCTTATTTTGAGAAGTTCGTTACTCGAGAAGCGTGAACTATCCATTTTTTCAAGAGACTGTGAACTAGCCAATTTTTAACAATACACTACAACAACGCCTACCTCTTTTTAAAACGTTACTAGAAAGCATAAACTACACCCTTTTGGTAGCAGTTCACCACTAAATTTTGAGCTGTCTTTTTTTTTTTTGAATAGTTCGTTATTAGATAAGGCACGATTTTTTACAGAGACTCGCTAAAACACTTAACTCTTATTAAAATGTTAGCTACTGAAAGCGTAAATTGCCCACTTTTTGTAGCAATTACTACTACATTTCAAGTTGTGTTCTTTTCTGAACAGCACACAACTATAGAAGCGCGAACTACTCTTTTTTTTAGAGACCGTGAACTAGCCAATTTTAATAGTTTGCTACAGTAAATGCGCAAGTAGAGGTACGATTACTTATAAAGCACCGGGTAAGAGAGGAAAGAAAGGAAAGATTCTTTGTTTCGGCATCAGTTATATCTAACTCTCACAGTTTTTAGGTAATGTAATAGTGTCCCAATTGATAAGGTGCAGTTTCTTTTTTCACTAGGGTGGAGCCCCATAGAAAATTTCTTTGAATTTTGTCAATTTCCTTGCAAGTTTTCCTAGGTAGTTTTTGAAATGACATGACATAGTTTGGAAGAGAGTTGAGGGTAGCAGCAACAAGAGTCGCACGACCAATCAAGTTCAAACAATTTGACTTCCAATTGTTGAGTTTCTTATGGAGGCTGTCAATAATGGTTTGGTAATCTTTTGCCTTGGGGGTAGAGATGAGGACGGAAAATCCTAAATATTTTCCAATTTCATGACAAAGTTTAAATCAAAGATGATGTGCTACAACTTGTTGCATTGTGTGATCATAATTGCTAGAGAATATGACTGATGATTTTTTAGTATTTATTTTTTGGCCTGAAATAGTGCGAAAAGAGTCTAGGGTTGAAAGTATGGTGTCACAATTAGCACTAGTTGCTTCAGCAAAAAGAGTAAGGTCATCCGCAAAAAAAAAAAAAAAAAAATTATATATATATATATATATATATATATATGTGACAGATTTTAGGACCCCTAGAGATGGTGATAGGGTTCCAAATACTAGAATTTACTTTCAGTTCAATGTCCCTAAAGAGCATTTCAAGCCAAATGATGAAGAGGTAAGGGGAGAGGGGGTCGCTCTGGAGAATGCCTCTAGTTGGGTTAAAGTAATTAGCGTAATGGCCATTTAGGAGGATTGAGATGGCGGGGGTGGAGATACAAGACATAATAAATTTAATTATGTTATGGGAAAAATTTAGGGTATGGAGGCAATAATAGACATATGACTCGTCTATTCTATCGAATGCTTTATCTAGATCCAATTTGATAGCTAGGTAAGACACTGGACCTTTCTTGTTTTTAAAATGTTTCATGACTTCCTGAACAATCATAGCACTATCACTAGTGCGTTTACCTTTAACAAAACTAGATTGGATAGGACTAATATTGTGATCCATGTACAGTTTAATTCTATTGGATATAGTTTTAGTGATAATTTTATATAAAGTGTTGCAAAAGCCAACAGGTCTAAAGTTTCTAAAATTGTTAGCATTGTCAAACTTTGGAACTATGGTAAGATATATTTGTTCAAATTTGGCGGTATGGTACCAGTTTCAAAAGTTTTGTGGCAAAGTTTTAAAACAGAAGGGACCACAATACTCCAATTTTCTTTTTCTTTAAAAAAAAAAAGATGTAAGTCGTCCATGCCCGGGGCCTTAAAAGATTTAAAGGAGTCTAATGAATTTAATATCTCAAAGTCTTATAGTGGCCAACCCATTCTAATTTTATACAAATGATCAAGCGCAGGTTGTGAAATTTGAGTAGTAGGAAAATTAGAAGTCGTATGATTTTTAATGAAAAGATTTTCAAAATAACTTGAGGCATGACTCTCAATTAGATTTTGATAAAAAAATAAGGGAGCCTATCTTTGAAGAAGATTATTTTATTTTTCCCACATCCATTAAGTGTAGAGACATAAAAAGATTTCGTATTTGCGTCATCATCGCAAACTCAAGCGATACGAGATTTTAATTTCCAAATATACTTTTCACTTTTAAGAATGGTGATAAACTCATTATGGAGTTGAAGTTCAAGATTTTGGAGGAACAGGCTGGTTGGATAGTGTTGAGATTTCTGGATACCACGTAGGCAAGCAAGTAAATTTTGTTTTTTTTTTTGAAAATATTTTCAAATGTTTTATGGTTCCAAATCTTAACGTTTGTCTTAAAAATATCACTAGCAGTGCAAAAATCAGGAGCAATAGACCATACATGTGAGACTATATTGACAAGAACGAGGTAATGGCACCACATCTTTTCAAAGTGAAATGGTTTGGGGTGATTAAAAATAGTTTGGTCAGTTAGCTAGATAAGAAGGGGGGAGTGGTCGGAGTGAATCCTAGGGATGTGAGTAACTACATAATTTGTGAAAGTATTGAGCCATTTATCGTTTATGAAACATCTACCAAGATGTTTATTAGGCCACTTTTAAATCTCTTGTTGGACTATGTATACTTTGCACCTTTATACCCAAAGTCAAAAAGGTTACAACTATTCAAGCAGTTCCTAAAATTGGATGATCGAGTAGTGTTAAGACTTCTGCCACCCCATTTCTCATCCGATGATAAGATTTCATCAAAATCTCCACTCACTAACCATAGTAGTGAATGTGATCTAGCAATAGTGATTAAACTTTCCCATAAAACAAGTCTAAATTTATAACTATTTCTAGCATAAATTGTACTAAACATAAAGAAGTGAAAGAAAGGGAGTATCTTTACCATTACATGTATTTCTTGTCCACTAAGATGGACATCACTAAGGACAACGAGTCTGTCTATCCAGAGAATTACAATGCCACCACAGCGGCCATCTGTTGGAGCTTCCACTATGTTAGTAAACCCAAAGTCCTCCCTTAGTGTGGTCATCCATAAGAATTTCAATTAAAGTTACCAAGGCAGGACGGTGGTAATCCAAAGTAGAACGAAAGTTCCTACGTAAATCATCATTATTTGCTCCCCTTACATTCCAAACTAAAAAATATGTAGGCCTATTCATTGGAATATTTGGATTGTTGTTCTGATTGCCCATAGGTAAATTCACATTGCTCCCTAGGGTTTTTTTAAAAAAATACAAAGAGTCAACTAGACATGATGTCTAGCGACCATTTTTATTAATAATAAACTACAAAACAATAGTCTTTACAAAATGATTGCATAATGACACCAAAATTAAAAACATCCGAGCTAGAAAAGAAATAGCACCATGTCCATATACTACCCTTATTTCCATGGATTGAGCACCATTTGGCACTAATACCATCAAATAAAATAGAAATAATACATAGATATAGCACTTTACATAAACTGAATTACTAGCTACTGAAATAGTTAAATGAGGTAAAAAAAAATATGTAACAATAATTATGTGTTGCACTGGTGTCTTCTTCCTGTTGGCATGTGTAGGTATCCATTGAAGTGAAAATATCTGCACTTTGAATTTGCATCTGGTTATGCAGGAGATAATTGAAGCTAGTTGAAATAGTCGTAGGAGATGTTCCTTGAAGGAATGTAGAGTGTAGCTTGAGCCAGTTATTGGAACTAACAGTCACCTTGTAATATTTGTTAGAAAATGAATTGGCATACTTTGAAGAACATGTTTGATAAGAATTGCTCTACCACCAAATGACAACATTTTACCACTCCACCCATGTAATCTGGAAGCAACCTTACCCACTAATTCTTCATAGTATATCTTCTTTCTTCTACCATTGAAAATAGGACAACCCAGGTATGTGAATAAAAAATCATTCCTTTGAATTTTGGTAATCCTTTCCACTGTATTAACTACATCACTAGCAATCGAATGATGGAGATATAAGGCACTCTTACTCTTATTAATCTTATGTCCAGAAGATTCCTCATAAGTATCTAATACACTAACAATCAAATGTAGGGAATCAAAATCAAAAGAAGTAAAAAGAATAGTGTCATCAGCATATGCCAAGTGATTTATATTAGGACTCCACTTAGGAATAGCATAGCCCCTATAAAAATTATGATCATGTAATGCATTCAGACTCTTTATCAAAACCTCAGCAGTAAATATGAAGAGAGTTGGAGATAGTGGATAGCCTTATTTCAAACCCCTAGAAGAGTGGAAGAAACCATGGCTTTTTCCATTAAAGAGAATAGAATACCAGTTAGAAGACACCAATTGAAAAATAGCATCAATGAATTCATGACAGAATCCCATCTTTCTCGAAACCATAGTTAAGAAAGGCCAAGAAACCCTATCATAGGCTTTCATCATGTCCAGATTTATCACAACATTAGCTTCCTTACCCCTTTCAATGTATATCATGGATGATTTCCTGAGCAAGGAAGACATTCTCCACTATACTCCTACCTTTTACAAACCCTGCCTGATTTTGAGAAATCAAAGGAGGAAGAATCTTGACAAATCTATAATGAACTCTCGATGTCGCCAAAGTGACCTCTCTTGTGGAGATTTACTTGTCTTAAAATGTAAAAGGTTATGTACGTGTAACTTATGTGAATATTGATCGGCCCAAAGGAAAGGTCAATATTTGACAGAATTTCAAGTTCATTTTTGTGGTAATAAACATGTGGTGATTATTTGATTTTATGTCTGAATAATAAATCGGCCCAAAGGAAGATTTACTATTCGACATGTTCTTTATTATCAGTGTTTGATTACTCGGAGTGCTTTATTTTGCATCCTGAGCTTGATGATAGAGGAGATGACAATCTTGATAAAAAGGCAGACGTGCAGGAAAATCCAATTAGGATTTTACAAAGTGGGAAAATTGTTGGGGAATTGAAGAGCAAGGAAGAAATAGTGCGAGCAAAGCCTAATGTTAATGGGAAAGCAGTAGTTCAAGCTCAAGACAATCGAAAAAATAAAGGCAAGAATTTTGTAAATCCTAGTCGAAACCCTAATGCTTGGGTTAGGGTTGAAAGCAAGAAGAATCAAGGAAAAGAAGTTGCCAAGGTCAATGGTGAGGCTGTTATGGTCAATAATTCCTTTGCAGTGTTGAATGAGGAGTGTGCAGATGTCGTTGAAATTCAAGCTGACAAGGAAAAGGAGTTAGAGTCAACAAGGGTTTGTGATGATAGGGTGGACAATGTTGATGGGGAAAAAAATTGAAGCAACTAGTGCTCGTCTAGTAGTAGTTGATCCTAAAGTTGTTGGCACTAAAAATTGGGTGTTGAGCACTTTTCAGAATCAATCTAATGTTGATGAACAAATTTTTGGGGAGAATGTTCCTAGGGTTAATAATCAAGCTGAAAGAAAAGGAGACAAAGATATTCAGGACATTGATCATGTGTTAGTTATTGCACCTCAAAGTGCGAGTTCAACTAACGAGGCAGATTTGGTTAATAAATTCAGTGTCTTTAATGATTCAGTATTAAAGGAGCTGAGAGGTGTTAATCCAGAAGTGTGCGAACTAATGCAAAAGGCCCTAGGTTGATTAATGCCCAGAATCAGGTTGTTGGGAATCAGCTGAATTTTATACCCCAGTCCCTATTTGTTCCTCCATTCGATATGGGAGATAAGCAAACTACACCAGCTTGTGCTCTCAATACGACTGCTTCTACAATCCCTAGCCAGTCTCAAAGTGATGAAAATGTTAGAGGCTCATCTTTGATCCCTGAACAACATATACAGAAGCTTAGTGAAGAGGAGGATACTCTCATAGCAAGTATGCCCAAAGAAGTGTAACAACATGATAGAATTAAAATGGTTGATGGCCTTTTGAGCCCTGGAAGGTTAAACTTGGAGGAGCATGATGAAGATTCTACTGCTCATAACTTTGAGCAAGTAGCTCGTGAAGCTGATTTATCCCCCAAGAGTGCTAAATCCCAAAAGAAGTTGGTGCCACCAGCTCCACTTGAACACTCTACTCAATCCAAGCAGGTACCAAAGAGAAACAAGAAGAATTATAACCAAGATCCTTCTAAAATTCAAGCTTTGAGATCAACCTCTACAAAGAAGAATTAGATGGATAACCTTCTTAGTTGGAACATAAGGTCAGTAAACACACAAGAAGCTTTTGATAGGCTTATCACTTTGCACCAAAGAAAATACTTTCAAGTTATAGGATTGATGGAACCATTCCAGGATGTGAGCACCATAAATAGCTATAGGATCAGGCTAGGTATGGAGCAATGCTTTTACAGTGAGAATGGCAAGGTGTGGGTGTTTCCAAATGCTGATTTTGAATTGCAAGAATTGATGAATGATGAGCAGCAACTCACACTCTCCTTTATGAATCAACAATTTGATGAAGAAGTTGTTATTACATTTGTGTATGCCAAGACAAATGCTGGAGACAGATTCTTTCTTTGGGATGCTATGCAATACTTTGCTAGTGACAATGTCAGGCCTTGGATGGTAGCTAGAGACTTCAATGTCATTCTATCAGAGAATGAAAAATATGGGGGATTGCCAGTGTTTATGCCTGAGTATGAATAATTTGCTTCTACTCTTGCCAATGGTCAGCTTATGGATCTTGGATTCAATTCAGGCAGTATCTTTACTTGGTGGAATGGTAGGACTGAAGAGGACTTCATTCTCAAAAGACTGGATAGATGCTTGGGCAATCAGCAGCTCATTGATATGTGTACATAGATAGAGATTGATCCTCTTGCTAGGGTAGGCGCAGATCACTCTCCCTTGCTTGGAAACTTTTCACAAAATTCCACACCTACTATCAAGCCTTTAAAGTTCCTCAATTTTTGGACTTCACATGAAGATTTTCTTACTTTAGTGAGGGAGCTCTGGGAGATACAAGTCACAGGAGATCCATTCTTTGCTTTAAACACAAAACTTAAGACTTTGAAGAAGAAACCGTCTGCCTGGAGCAAAGCTACATATGGTAACATTTTCCAGCGAGTTTCTACTTTAGAAGACATCATTTTGGCACATGAATTTCAGCTTGAACTTGCACCTACACCTGAGAATAGAGAGGCCTTGAAAAAGGCTGAAGCTGAGTTGAAGAGGTACCTTGCTATTGAAGATAAATTCTGGAAACAAAAGGCAGGCATGCAGTGGTTCAAGGAGGGTGATGTGAACTCTAAATTCTTTCACTTTCATGTGAATGGAAAAAAAAGAAGCTACATGTGAGCAGGATACAAAATAGGGAAGGAAATTGGATCAACTCTCAAGAAGCAATGGCTAATTAGGCTTTATGGTTTTTTCAAAAGCAGTTTGCTACTTAAGATGTGTCCAAAAATTATGATTTGTTGATGAATGTCCCAGCAATGATCTCTGATGAGCAGAATGAAGAATTCACTTAGGCACCTTGGGAAGAAGAGGTCAAACAGGCAGTGTTTGGGCTAAATGGTGATAGTGCTAGTGGCCCTGATGGCTATACTGGTAGGTTTTTTCATGTTGCTTCGGATATCATCAAGCATGACATTGTCAAGGTGGTGCAGGCATTGTTTAGTGGAAGACAAATACCTAGATATGTGACTCACACAAACTTGGTTTTGATTCCAAAGAAGCCATCAGTTTCAACCTTCTCTGACCTTAGGCCAATCAGCCTGAGCAATTTCATTAACAAGATCTTTTCTAGGGTGGTACATAATAGGCTAGTTGAGGTTTTACCTTCACTCATTTCACAAAATTAGGCAGGCTCTGTTAAAGGTAGGAGCATAGTGGAGAATGTCTTGCTTGCACAGGAAATTATACATGATATCAATGAAAGAGGTGAAGATGCTAATGTTGTGATCAAGTTTGACATGATGAAGGGCTATGATAGGGTGCCTTGGCCTTTTTTGACAATGGTTCTAAGGAAGATGGGGTTTTGTCATGAGTTTATTGATGTCATTTTCCAGCTTGTGTCATCTAATTGGTACTCGGTTTTGTTCAATGGTCAGAGCTATGGTTTCTTTCATTCAGGGAGAGGATTAAAGCAAGGTGATCCATTGTCACCTACATTGTTCATTCTCACTGCTGAAGTTCTATCTAAAAGTTTGAATTCCTTGAATACACACAGCTTCTAGAGGGGATATGCCATGCCTAAGTGGAGTCCACATCTCAATCACTTGGCATATGCTGATGATACCATCTTATTTACTTCTTCACATGATGAGTCCTTGCATTTAATAACTGGAGTTTTGTAAGCTTATGAAGCAATTTCAGGCCAGAAAATAAATAAAGATAAGAGTGCTATCTACTTGCATGGATCAGTGGGTGATGATGAGGTTGAGAAGGTGGAGATAATCACTGGCATCCAGAGAAATGACTTCCCTTTCACATACTTGGGATGCCCTATCTTCTATGGTAGGAGGAAGAAGATATACTATGAAAATCTAGTAGGGAAGGTGACTTCCAGAATCCATGGTTGGAGTGCTAAGATGCTATCATTTGGAGGAAGAGCTATATTGATCAAGAATGTCTTGCAAAGCATGCCAATTCATCTTCTATCAGCATTGAATCCTTTAGACAGTGCCCTCAACCAATTGCACAAACTTATTGCAAAGTTCTTTTGGGGTAATTCTCAGGAGGGATCAAGCAGGCATTGGTTCTCTTGGAAGAATCTTTGTTTGCCAGTTGATGAAGGTGGCATGGGGTTCAGATCTTTGTTTGATGTTTCTAGTGCCTTGTTTGCTAAACTATGGTGGAACTTCAGAACTGGAGACTCATTGTGGGTTACTTACATGTCTAACAAATATTGCAAGAAGCTTCACAAGGCTATTGTGCCATACAAACAAGGATCTTATGTTTGGAGGAAGATGATACAAGCTAAGGAGGCTATTGACCATGAGATTCTTTGGCAGATTAGGCAAGGTTCAGCTCACCTATGGTATGACAATTGGTCAGGCCTTGGGCCATTGTACTTTATAGTACCCTATACATTTGATTATGATCTGTGGTATAATAGTGTCAAGGAAGTGGTTGAGGATGGCAACTGGAATGTTGAACTCCTAAATCTTTTGCTGCCTGAATATATTGTTGAGCACATTGTCCATAATGTGCACTTGTTAGGGTCTGATCAGAGAAGAGACAAGGCTTGGTGGGGCTTGACATCAAATGGTAAATTTTCAGTGAGCAGTGCATGGAACTATACGAGGGTGAAGCAGCATAAAGTCCCTTTTGCTAAGTTTATGTGGGTGGAAGGGATGCCTATCAAGGTTTCATTTATGATGTGGAGAGTTTGGAAGTTTAAGCTTCCACTTGATGATGAGCTGAAGAGAATGGGATATCAATTTCCATCCACGTGTTGGTGTTGAACTAATCCTAATGTAGAAACTAGAGAACATCTTTTCAGGACAAGTCCAGTGGCTAATAGTGTATGGAGATTCTTTGCTCAAGCTGTAGGAATTCAAGTGGATGATTGCAACTTACATCAGGTTTGCTTTAAATGGTGGAGGCAGTGGCCTAAGCCTTTGTCACAAGCTATTTACTATAGTGTTCCTTCAGTCATTTTTTGGTCTCTATGGAAAAGAAGGAATGCAATCAAGCATGATAAATCTGTATCCTATTCTAGGCTGATTTATGAAATCACTAGCAATATATTCTACCTTAGTTAGGGTGAGATTTCCATACATTGCTGTGAGTAATCAGTCATGGCCTGACATTGTGCATGCATTAGAAAGTTATTTGCCTAGATTTAGGTATGTTAAACTATACTGGAGCTTGCCTAGTCCTGGTGTGTTTAAAGTGAATACTGATGGTGCATTCAGGGGCAATCCAGGGCCAAGTTCTATTGCCTTTTGTGTAAGGAATGGGGTAGGTGATGTTATGTTTGCATTTGCTAAGCTGATTGGAGAGTATAACAATATTGTGGCTGAGGCTATGGCCATTAGGGAGGCAATGAAATATTGTGTAGAGCATGCTTTAGGTCGTAGTTTGATTGAAACTGATTCCCTAGTGGTTAAGCAAGTCATTGAGGGTCATTGGCAGCCTATGTGGTCTATCGCATCTATTATTGATGATATTCAAAGGTGGAGACAGCTGGGTGATTTTCAATTCAAGCATACATTGAGAGAAGGAAACAGGTTAGCTGACTGCCTTGCTAACTTAGCTTTTGAGTTGCCTTCAGTCAGTTTCTCTAATTATGCTCAACTACCCTCAAAAGCCAAGCTTGTTGTTAATCAAGACAAGCATCAATTTGAAGAGTTTAGAGCCAAGCCATGGAGAGGTGTAAGATGAGTACACGTATGAAGGTTATGGAGGGAACATGAAATGATTGGAATTTGTACAATGCCCCCTATGGTCAAGACTGTATAGTGGAGATCATAGGGATTTATTTTACTAACATTAGCTTCTTTTTTGCAGGTACAATTGACATATATATACATGATAAGCTGGATTGCTATGATGAGATTGGCATTTATACTAGCTGAGATTGCTATTGAATGGATACTACATTTCTCTCAGCTTGGAACAGTGTCTTTTCTTCTTATATACATCATGATTCCTACACTGATCCCTAGGTTGGGATGTATCCTTCTAGCTTTTATAATGCTGCGTCTTCACTTCATCAAGAAACAAGCCAGATTGCTGCTTTTCATAATGGTATGTGCTTCAGGAGGTTCAGACTTCTTAATTCAAAGTAATATGCTATACAACACTGGAGGATCACCGGTTCTCCACCACTGTTTTTATTCAGGAGCAGCGGTGCTCCACTTCTTTAGTTTGCTTGCTCGGCTCAATTTACACCTGGTTCTTTGCTGGATGACACCAATTTCACTTGGTTATCAATTACTGGAGATATGCACACACTACAAAAAAACAGCTACATCCCGATGGTTTTTTTGCAGTGGTTTTGTAAAACCGTCGGGAAATCCCATTTAGCAACAGTTTGATCGGCGGTTCAAGTAACAACCACTAAAAATTTGAACTTAGCGGCGGTTTAGGACTTTTTACCAGCGGTTTAGGAATGTTGAGTAGTTTAGCAGTGGTTTAGGACTTTTTAGCAGCTGTGTAGCAATGTTGAGTAGTTTAGCAGCGGATTTGTAATGTTTACCAGCAGTTTTTTTTTTTTATAATTTTTATTATTTCTTTATGTTGTGATGCAAATTAAAGACACTACATCTATATTAGGAATGTACGGTTGTTTTAAGTTTCAAAAGTACAAACTAAGAAAATAATTTTAAAAAAATATAATATTTTAATAAATATTTAACATTTATGACCATACATTATAAAAACAAAGGAAAACGAATGAGTGGAAAGGAACACAGGGGCTGTTGAACAGTTTAAGAAGGGTACTACGTCCCACATCAGTATTTAATGGGAAATATTTTCACTTTATATTGGATAATCTCACCTCATAGGCCAGATGATTAACTAGTTAATGTGTACACGCGTCCACGGATCTCGGGTGCATCAGCGTTGAGTAGTTGTTTATCTACACTGACGTGGCAAGAAGAGTGGGATATTTGCTTGCGTATAATAATATAATTTGGTTGAAAGTTTACAGCTGTTAGATTAATATAGTAGATATAAAAGTGTGGCCCACGTTTCAATGAAACTTGATCAGAAAAATCAACCAACAATATTAGCAACGGTTTGTAAGCCGCAGCAAAACAAAGGTCTGATTTCCAGCAGTTCTGCCAGCGGCTCACCTTAACCGCATCCAAAGGGTTTAGGTACAGCTTCATAGGTAGCGTTTAAAAAGTGCGGCGAAATTTTTTAGCTGCGGCTGAAAACCGCTGCTAAATACACTTTTGAACCGCTGCTAATAGCGATATTTTTTGTAGTGACACCCTGCAAGCAACAAGGAAGATCAATATTAGTTAGGCAATGTTTTGCATTCTATGTATTATGATCTTTGGCATCAATATTATGAATTATCTTCATACTACTTGGTGGTATTAGTGCCCAATGGCACTCAACCCAAGAGAGTGAGGATAATAAGTAAGCTTGGTGCTAATTTAGGGAGAAGTAGATTGCATTTGATATTGCACTTGTTTTGTGCACATCTTGTAAAGAGAAAGTATCTAATTTTATTTATAAATAAAAATTGTCACTAGGTACTATGCCTAGTTGACTCTTGATTAAAAAAAAAAATCCTAAATCGGCTCTCGCGTATAAAACAGTAAAATAACCAAACCCACCACCCCAAATATCTATGTAAAGATGTACAATAGCTATTAATCTAAGAAAATGGTTAAATTCAACTAAAACCGTAACAAAATCGAGTTGCGTACCTGTTTCCACTCTTGCTCGATAATGTGTAATGAACCCACAAAGATCCTTTAAATAACTAAAACGGGACACTCACAGCAGTTACGAAATCGTGCAGATGGTTGATAGAGAGAAAATAGGAGAGGTTGAAAGAAAAATAATGGAACGACACCTTGTTGTTTATGATCGACCTATTTGAGTAGATGAAGTATCTGTTATGTTTTAAATTACCCGATAGTTTTTTTTTAATTCCAAATGAGTTCACAATAGTTTTTATGTTTTGCACCATAAGATTTATTGTTTTGCACTCACAAGTTTCTAAGAATTCTAATCCAACCCTTGGGTTCCCACTTAAACCCATTTAAGATTTTTCTTCTCCAAAATAAGTCAAAAAGAAATGGAAGGGTTAAACTTTTTGTTCACAACGTTGAGGGGTCTTTTAGCTAATTCTTCTCAAGTAAGTGGCTTCGCTTTAAAATTCAATTGTTTAATGACTTTAATTTTGTGATATAAATGTCTATATCTTCCAAGAAAATTCAATTCGGGTAACCAATTGTTACAAAGACTAACTGGTTACAGCTTGCAGTTACAGATAGCACCACTTAGAGTTGGCTGTGAATTGAAGTTGTGTAGAAGTTACTAAAGAACCAATTTTTGTTAAAATATATACTTAGCATTTTCACTCCGTTGAATATGAATTGGTTCGAGTAGTTTGCACCACATAGCAAACCACATATTTACAAAAAGCAACATAGACGTCAAAGCTTTATTAATTATAATTACAATTAATTATATGTAGGGTAAAATCATATATACAACTAATAATATTTTTTTACTCGAATCACGTGTTGGAGTTTAAAGTTTTGGATTAAGAGAAATACTTAGTTATTGAAACTCAACTATGATTTTACCCCTATGGCATCTTAATATTTAGAAGTTGGATTTGTAGAAAAGTCTTCATACTTAGTTTAGTATTTAGATGATTTGCGCTTTGGTAGTATGGTTCAAGTCAAATACAAAATCTACAAATCTACAAAGTTAATGGCTTTGTGTATGTGAATAGATAGATGAAAACAAAATTCCACTCTAGCTTTGGTATAGATGAAGATCTTAAATTCTTTTTCCCTCATAGTTTAGGGTTGTCTAGAAATTTATCGGAAATATCCAAAAATTATTTACTCGCCCTACCCATCCAAATTGTATACTTATATCATGAAGGTATCCATCGAAAATTGGTAGATCGAGTATACATAAATTATACTCTAAAAATATATGATATGAAGATATATAGTAAAAATGGGTAAAACAGGAAAAATACTTTGGAATGCATATGTAATGTAATTTTTAATGGCTATCATGAGTACGTAGTGTAAAATTTTCAAAAATAAGTGAAGTGCTATTG
The DNA here is from genome assembly GCA_037355625.1 of Petunia x hybrida. Classification (NCBI taxonomy): domain Eukaryota; kingdom Viridiplantae; phylum Streptophyta; class Magnoliopsida; order Solanales; family Solanaceae; genus Petunia; species Petunia x hybrida. The sequence goes on along the minus strand of JBBBVM010000698.1, from coordinate 706,643 downwards.
GGCCGTGCTAAGCACGGGCTCCTCGCCACTAGTCTATATATTTAGATGTTCAAGATTTGTCCATGTAAAAGTCATCATCTGGTCTTGTGAGATGACTCATTTTTTTTTTGTTTTCCAACTAGTATCCGGTACTCTCATTGTGAGATGACTCGGCGGCATATAAGTCTCGATTAATTGGATTATTGAACTAGAGGTCCATATATAGCGAGCATATAAACAATTTCACTGCGTTCCCTCCATAAAGAGTAATTTTGCAAAAATGTCCGCGCTAAGAAATATTTTAGGAAAATACCCTTTTTCGCTCGGAGCCAAGACTTCAAGGCAAAAATCTTGTAAGTCTTGGCAATTGCCAAAACTTCACAGACAAGTACTGTTTTGCCAATACTTCAAGTTATATGGCGAGAATGCAGGGAAAGACTGGAAGGAGCAAGTTTTGGCAATTGCCAAGACTGACTGGAAGGGGCAAGTTTTGGAAGTTTCCAATACTTACGACCAAGTGTGGCAAGTATTGCCTTTTGCCAATACTTTATGGGTAAGTGTTGGCAAATAGAGAGGGGTCAAAGGCAAGTGACCAAGTGCGACAAGTATTATCTTTTGCCAACACTTGAAGGGATAAGTGTTGAAAAGTGGAGAGATATAAAGGCAAGTCTTGCTCCCGACTTAAAAACTTGACAGGGGTATTTCCGTCTGAATTTTTTTCATTAAACCTTAACGAGGACATTTTTGCAAAACATCTGTTAGTGCGGGCAAAAAGACAAATTATTTGTTCCTGTAGCATATTTCTGCAAATCAACCGTGAGCATCGATCTATTCTCATTGAAGTGAGTGAATGGAAGTATCAATTCACAATTGGGTACAAAAATATTATTTTTACGCCAGCTCGCTTGTTTTGGTATTGATCTGACCTTCAGGAACGATTCCTCCAGCTTCCAAATTATTGTTATCTCCTTTCTCGTTGCCATCTTGATATCCATCATCATCTTCCTTTTTGTGTTCTAAATTCAATGAATCGGTTTCTGTTCCTAAATATAATTCAACACCTTCCGTTTTGCTGCATCCAATCCTTCAATCTGCGCTTATATCCTAGAACACAAGGATCTGGTAATGTTAAGGCACCTGATATTCCAACTCATTAAGAATAATATTACCATTAATGCTTACTGTATGTTTTAGTTGTTTGAATTTTGCATTACCATATTTTTATGATCTTGATAAGATCTTCTAGTTACTCTTGATAAGATCCAGTAACTGTTCTTATACACTGTATCTATTTATACCATGAATGACTAAATGAAATACAGGTTTTCAGTTCTCAAGTTTCTTCTCTTACTAAAAACTTTACATGGTATCAGGGCATTGATCCATATTTTTTTTCTCTTTACTGTTCTTCTAAAAGTATGGCTGCATCGGGCACTAACAATGTCACCCATATCTCTGGAAAATCACTGATTTCTATCAATGGTCCTCAACTTCCATTCAAACTTTTGACTCAAAATTACTCTATATGGCGTGCTCAGATTACTCCTCTTATTCGAGGACACAATCTCATGAGTTATGTTACTGGCACTCTTACTCCTCCTCCTAATCTCATTGTAAAAGATGGCAAAAGTATCCCCAACCCAGATTATGAGTTTTGGGAATGTCAAGATCAGTTAATCCTTGCTGCCATCATCGCTTCAGTTTCTTTCTCTGTTATGAACACCATTACAGATGCTAAAACCTCAGCGGAGGCATGGAATAAACTTCAAGTAGCCTTTGCCAATAAATCGGCTTCACAAATTCTTTCTCTCAGGGAAAAACTCTCGCGCACCAAGCATGATTCTCGCCCAGTTGCTGAATATCTTTAGATTGTCAATCAATTGCTGAAGAACTTTCCTTGTGTGGCAGTCCTGCAGATGATGTTGATCTAGTTATTCATGTCTTGGGTGGAATTGGCTTAGAGTTTCGTGATATTGCTGCGGCAATCCATGCTCGTGACACTGTCATCTCGTTTGATGAACTTCAGGATAAGTTGCTTGCCCATGAACTATATCTGAAGTAGATAGACCCCAACTTCAATCCAACTTCTGTAACAGCAAATCATGTTCGCAAGGGGAATTCTAGCAGCCGAACCTATCAATCTAGGCAAAGTAATTATAATAAGCCTTCCACTCCATTTCAGTTTGCTAACAATGGTTATCACTGTTCAGAGAACCCTTCAAGTCTTGGTAATATTGGATCACGTCATCAATCATCCGCACCTTCATCTCAATTCCGAAATTATAACTCTCAACCAAAAGTGCAATGTCAGTTTTGTGAAAAATATGGTCACCATGTCAAGAAGTGTTTTCGGGCTAGAGACTATTTCAAGGATCTATTCTCTCAACATCCGCAGGCTCACCACTCCACGATTACCACCAACTCAGATTCTCCATGGCTTCTTGATACCGGAGCTTCCCATCACATAACCAATGACTTGAGGAACCTCTCGCTTCATGCTCCATATGATGGCAACGATGAGTTGCAACTCACAGATAGTTCGGGTTTGTCGATTTCACATGTTGGTTCTGGTATTGTATCTTTACCATCTACAAAATGTCGTCTAACCAACGTTCTTTGTGTCCCATCTGCCCAGAGAAATCTTATTTCTGTTTTTGAATTTTGTAATTCCAATCAAGTGTCGATTGAATTCTTTTCTGACTTTTTTCTTATCAAGGATCAATTCACGGGACAGATTCTATCCAAAGGGTAAATTGATCAATATCTTTACAAGCTCAAATCCTCACCGACATCTTCTTGCTTCAATGTTCACCATTCGTCAACTGCCTGGCACCAGCGTCTTGGACATCCAAACTCTAAAGTGTTTAATTTCATTTTATCTAAATTTAATTTACCTTTTTCTTCTGTGAAGGAGGCTGTTTGTCATCCTTGCAAATGTAATAAAAGTCATTGTTTATCTTTTGGTTCTTCAACTCTTTCAAGTTCTAGGCCTCTTGAACTTATGTATTCTGGTTTATGGGGTCCTTCCTAGTGCAATCAATAAATGGCTTTCGTTATTACATTATCTTTGTAGATCACTTTACCTAATATATATGGCTATACCCGTTGAAGGTAAAATCAGAGGTTTACGCCATTTTTCCAACATTTCAAAAATTGGTTGAAAGCACTTTTAATGTTAAAATTCAGTCCATATACACTGATGGGGGAGGGGAATACGTTCCTCTAAAAAATTATTTTCAATCTTGTGGCATTAATCATCTTCAAACACCTCCACATACTCCCCAACATAATGGGGCTGCTGAGTGTCGCCATCGACACTTGGTAGAAATGTGTCTTACTTTATTACACACGGCTTCACTCCAAAATCATTTTGGTCATTTGCTTTTTCAAACAGTAGCTTATTTAATTAACCGATTACCCATAACTCTTCTTCATTTTTCCTCACCTTATGAAAAATTATTTGGTCGATCTCCCAATTATAACTCCTTAAAAGTATTTGGATGTCTCTTTTACCCATGTCTTAGACCATATACAAAAACTAAATTTGATCTCAAATCAGTCTCTTGCGTATTTTTAGGATATTCGCTCAACCAAAGTGCGTATCTTTGCTACGATTTCAAGTCTGAAAGAATTCATGTTTCCCGCCATGTCATATTTATTGAACATAGTTTTCCTTTTCAATCTCAAACACCTCCATACTCCTTATCCTCTCCTACTTTGTTTGATATTATTTCGCCTGACCCTCAGCATATCATCATTCCTTTTAATTTTACATCTGTCACGCAATCTTCATCTCCTCATATACCTTCATCCCAGCCTAGTTTGTCTCCCTCAAGCACTACAGCTTACCAAGATGAGTCAGCTTCTCCAATTGTGTTTTCTCCTCACCATCAAACTTCTTCATCATCCTCCTCAACCCATGTTCAACATCCAATGGTTACCAGGTCCAAAAAAAAATATTTTTAAACCAGAAATTGTTCACCAAGTCACAAAACACCCATTGCCTGAAATACCAAAACCAACTAGTGTTACAAAAGCTCTCTCTCATTCTAAATGGTGATATGCTATGTCAGAAGAGTTTAATGCTTTGCTCAAAAATAATACTTGGATCCTCGTTCCTCATGACTCTCGCCAAAATCTGATTGGTTGTAAGTGGATTTTCAGGATTAAAAGAAATGCAGATGGCTCTGTTCTGCGATACAAGGCTCGTTTAGTTGCTAAGGGGTTTAAACAGAGACCGAGAATTGATTTTAATGGCACCTTCAGCCCTGTGGTCAAACCAGTCACAATCTGTGTTGTTCTCATATTGGCGGTTAATAATTCATGGCCACTGCTTCAACTCGATGTTAACAATGCTTTCCTACATGGTCCACTATATGAAAATGTCTTTATGAAGCAGCCTCCAGGTTTTGTAGATCCGACAAAGCCTACTCATGTTTGCAAGTTAGTAAAGGCACTCTATGGCCTCAAACAGGCACCCCGTTCCTCGTACCAAGTATTGAGATCATTCATCTTGAAATATGGCTTTCAGGCATCTCACAGTGATCATTCGCCTTTTATTTTAAGGCAAGGTTCCATATGTTGCTATTTTCTGGCATATGTTGATGATTTAATTGTGACATGCAATAATTCAGGTTTTATTTTTTGATTTATCCAAGCTCATGGAGCTCAGTTCTCCTTAAAAGATCCAACCAAATTATCTCTGTTCCTTGGTATTGATGTGCAGAAGACAACTCAAGGAATTTTTCTCTCTCAACACCATTATGTGCGCAAGCTTTTTCAACTTGCTCACATGGAAGGTGCTAAGGATGTCACCACGCCCATGGCAACAGGCTCTCCTTTATTCAAGTCTTCTCCTAATATAAAGGCCGTTGATCCTACTTAGTATCGTCAATTGGTTGGTGGGTTACAACACCTAAGCCTAACTAGACCTGATGTGGCCTTCTCTGTCAATAAATTATCTCAGTTTATGAACTGTCCAAGCAACTCTCATTGACAAGCTCTCAAACGGTTGTTGCGATACCTCAAGTCCACAATCTATTTCGGTCTCCACATTACACCTCAATCTACGCCAATCTTCCATGCTTTTTCTGATGAAGATTGGGCGGGTTACCCATCCAATAGGACTTCCACTACAGCGTATTTGTTATATTTTGGAAAGATTCCAATCAGTTGGAGCTCTAAGAAATAAAGAACAGTGGCTCGCTCAAGTACTGAAGCCGAATATAAAGCGGTTGCTTCAGCTACTGCGGAAGTTCAATGGATAAAATGACTTCTTTGTGAACTTGGGTATTCTGTTCTAATGCCAACAATCTACTGTGATAATATCTCCACCATGTATACTTGTCAAAATCCAGTACTTCACTCCAAAATGAAGCATCTGGAGATAGATATCCACTTCGTGCATGATTTAATTCAACGTGGGGATCTTCGTGTGTCGCATGTTTCATCCAAAGACTAGCTTGCTGATCTGCTTACAAAGCCATTATCAAAGCAGCTATTCATCTTGAATCAGTGCAAGATTGGCATCCATAATGGATCCTCAATCTTGCGGGGGAGTGTTAAGGCAACTAATATTCCAACTCATCAAGAATAATATTACCATTAATACTTACTGTATGTTTTAGTTGTTTGAATTTTGTATTACCATATTTGTAGGATCTTGATAAGATCTTCTAGTTACTCTTGATAAGATCCAGTAACTGTTCTTAACTGTTTTTATACACTGTATCTATTTATACCATGAATGAATAAATGAAATACAGGTTTTCAGTTCTCAAGTTTCTTCTCTTACTAAAAACTTTACATACAGATGCGACATCGGTTCTCCAGTTACCTAATTTTTTAGGGACACCTTTACCTTGTTATAAGATATAAAATCAAGCAAAACAATATTTTATAATCAATGGCCATAAATCTCGTTTAAGGACATAAAAAGCAGCATATCAGAGGTCTGTAAGTTGATGAAATTCCAACTTAATTATCAACCCCTTGGAGTGCAACCAAAATAAACTAGATAATTTTCATGTATTGCGAAAAATCACACAAATCGTCGTTAGTTTCTCTTGTGATGGAAGTTATTTTTGGAATTAAAAGTAGTCATCATTAATAATAATTGTGAAGCTTGATAGGAAAAGTGTGTAAGATGATGTTGTTTTGACCGGATGATTTTAGTTGTCCGAAGATGGATTTAAAATTCCTCTTACATGAATTGCATATCTTGATTAATTAAATTATAGATAAACCTTATGACTATAGTTTTAGATAGACAGTGTTATTGGAAGCTGGTCATTGTTCAAGCTGTTCGCAATAATCTACCACAAGTTCGAAAATTATTTTATGATGCAGCTATATCTTGCCAATGGTGGTCTGATAAAAGCTCGATGTTTACAATTTCAAATAATATTTTATAATATACTTAAGACATCTACAAAATATTTTAAGGTTAAAATGATCAACTTATAACTTATGATTGATTTTGGCTTATAAATACTTTTGATACTCAAGGGCGGCTCAAAATTATTTGGGGCCTCAAGCCAAATTTTATTAAGAGGCCCTACACTTAAAAAAATTAATTATATCTTTGTTTAAAGTCTTATTCAATAAGATTGTTTTAGGTGCATATTTATTTGTAATAATCACTCTTTTCAAATTCACGATATCTAATCGTTTTTTTTCTCTTAATTACACCTTTCGTGCATTTATTAGAGTTTTTATTCTTTTTTTTCTTGTACGGATCTTATAGAGTACTTTTTTTCTTTACCTAAAAAATTTACTCTTTCTAAATAAAAGTATATTTAAGTATTATTTTAAAATATCAATGCAAAATTAACTGTTCGGCTCCAATCTACACTTGCAATTAAAGAGGTAAGAAATGATTAGTTTTACTTAAGCTTGGCTAACGAGATATGCAAATAAAGGCACTGTGGTAATATATATATATATAGTATTTAATATATTTTTTCAATGGACTTGAAAATAGTAAAATGAACACTCGGATGTAGCCCATTTTTGAAAAATAGCTATAAAACTTACTATTACTATTAAAAAAATGGGGCCCCAAAAATTTGGGGGCCCAAAGCCACTGCTTTAATAGCTTGGGTCTTCAGCCGGTCCTGTAATGATACTTACCAAATATAAAGATTAAAAAAAAAAAAAAAAAAAAAAAACTCTCTTCATATATATGTCCTCTACTCTCAAGTTCATCTATTTTGTTATTATATGGGAAGCATCAAGCGTATATGGTACATCTAACTGATAACTTATTTTTATATCTTCTTATAATTGGCGAAAGTTTGAAAAGTAAATGAAATATACTCTTAACCGACCGTTTTATATTGCATTTTCTCCTTTTCTTTCACAAATCATGCATTACATTATAATTGTAATTCAGTATACGTTATTCTTACTGCTATCCTAAAATCTTTTTTTGGTGAATTACTTTCTCATCTCAAAATGAAAGTATTAGAGCACCTTATACGAAGAATATATTAATGGTAGTGGGAAAGATTTATTATAGGTTTTATTTTTATGCTACTTGACCGATTGTACAACATGCATGGATTGTTCGACTTAAGTATTCGTACTCCCTCGGTTTCAAATTTTATTTTATGGTTTGACGGGCACAATTTTTTTTTTTTTTTTAAAATGAAGCTTTTTGAAATTAATGTTGTAAAATAAACTATAATATTTTTGTGGCTATATAAATCATCTCATTATGGAATAGACTATGAAGTTTGAAGTTAATTTATTTCTAATTTAAAGTTATAACTTATTTCTAATTCTAAGTTATTAACAAAAATAAATTAAATAAATTATAGTTATTTCTGTTAATAACTTAGAGTGGAGATAGCAGCATCAAATGGAAGAATACGCTAAAGATCCAGCTGGATGCATCTTACCATAAATATCTGAGAGAATTTTAGTGGCCGTTTAGCCATAGATTTGAAAAATAAATTTTTTAAGTTGTGTTAGAAAAATGGTGTTTGGAAGTTGAAATTGTGTTTGAACATATATTTTACTTAAAAAAAGATAGGGTTTTGTGAGAGGAGAAAAACCTCTTTTTGAAAAACTTGAAAAAAAGCTCTAAATGTTACAAATACATGTATGTAATATAACTCTCCACTACACTCCATTTATTCACTTGTAACATATGATTTACTACTCCACTTTCTCCTACTCAATTCTTCATTTAGGGATGACTTGTAACTTACTATGTATTGGAGTCCTATAAATAGAGGACACTTTGTCTATGGAAGATACACTTGAAACACTTTGAGAATAATACAAGTTCTTCCTTCTCCTCTTATATATTTTGTTTTGTTCTTGCACTACTTTACTATTACTTTTACAACACGTTATCAGCACGAAATAGCTCTAATCTTGTTCGAGCTAAGTTTCAAATTTTCCTAGCCATCAACTAAGGTATGATATCTGCTACTCCCTTGTTATTGCAGCCTCATGAATAATTTTCATGCAAATAGGTACAAAACAATAAAGGCTACTGTTGGTACACTTGGTTGTCCATGAGCTACAACTCATTATATTAATATATATAAAGTTTTGACATTGTTTTATCTTTATTATATTCTTATAATACACTGTAACATATTTGCACCTTTACTAAATTTTTTTTTACTAACGGACAAGAAACATAATACTACATATCCTTGTTAAAGTTTCGTTGGTAATAATTTTTTATTATTACTAATCCATTTTGTTTTCTTTTATAGTTTTTCACCATGTCAAATTTATCAAAGCTTGAATTTGTGGCACTTGACATATCCGGCAAAAACTATTTGTCATGGGTGCTTGATGCCGAAATACATTTGGATGCCAAAGGCCTTGGTGATACTATCAAAGAAGGAAATGAGACATCAAGCCAAGATAAGGCTAAAGCCATGATTTTCCTTCGCCATCATCTTGATGAAGGATTAAAAATAGAATATTTAACCGTGAAAGATCCACTCGAATTGTGGACTAACTTAAAAGAACGGTATGATCATCTTAAAGCTATGGTACTACCAAGTGCTCGGGATGAATGGATTCATTTACGGTTACAAGATTTTAAAACTGTAACCGAATATAATTCTGCTGTTTTCAGGATCAGTTCTCAACTGAAATTATGTGGAGAAAATATTGATGATGCTATGGTGTTAGAAAAGACACTCTCCACTTTCCATGCATCGAACATGGTGTTACAGCAGCAATACCGTGAAAAGGGATTTACAAAGTATTCTGAGTTGATCTCATGCCTTCTGGTGGCTGAGCAACATAATTCCCTTTTGATCAAAAATCATGAAGCCCGTCCCACTGGATCTGCTTCGTTCCCTAAGGTGAATATGGGAGCACATGCTCCATTCCCTGAGGCGAATGTTGTAGCAACAAATAATGTGCCTGAAAGAAGGCAAAATAATTACCGTGGTAAAGGCCATGGTCGTGGGCGCGGCAAGGGACGAAATAATACTCGTCGTCACGGTGGAAATAAATATGAGAACAATAAGGGTTCTCAAGCTAATCCTTCAAAAGGCAAGAATAATAATATTTGCCATCGATGTGGTGGGAAAGGTCATTGGGCAAAAATTTGTCGTACGCCGGAACATCTTGTCAAGTTTTATCAAGATTCACTCAAAAGAAATGAAAATAATGTGGAGGCACATTTGACCTTCCAGAATAATGATAATGGGACACATCTGGCACATCTTGCTGACAAGCATGATGAGACGGAGGCGTATCTTGCCGTAAAGATGATGATCTTTTTGAAGGCCTCCCAAATATTACCCATTTAGAAGCTGGAGACTTCTTTGAGAATCGTAACTGAAGAACTGATGTTGTAACTGGGGAATAAAAATAATAAAGAATAATGTTGTCTTTATTTTATGTTTTAAAGTTAGGAAAAAAATGTCATCTTTATTTATGTTTCAATGTTTAAAAGTACTTTTCTTGTACTTTATTTTTAGTATTTCTTACTATGTAATTTTTATCTTTTTATGAATAAAATAGAAATTCCCCAGTCTTCAATTGGATTCAAGCTCAATAGCAAAGATATATGTCTCTTGGATAGTGCTACAACACATACAATTTTAAAGGATAAGAAATATTTTTCTTATTTGATTAATAAAGAGTCCAATGTTAGTACAATATGTGGTAGTACAAAGTTGGTTGAAAGTTATGGCAAAGCTAATTTATTATTACCTGGAGGAACAAGTTTGGCTATTGATGAAGCCATGTATTGTAGTAAGTCTCAAAGAAACTTGTTAAGTTTCAAGGATATTCGCAAAAATGGCTATCATATTGAGACTAAAGCTAATGGAAAGATTGAATATCTTTATATTACTATAATAAAGTCGGGTGAGAAATACGTTCTTGAAAAACTCCCCGCTCTTTCCTCCGGTTTGTACTACACAAACATTGGTACAATTGAATCACATGCCATAGTAAACAATGGGTTTACTGAATCAAATGATTTTATTATTTGACATGACCGGTTGGGCCATCCCGGTTATAATGTGATGCGCAATATAATTGAGAATTCAAATGGGCATACATTGAAGAACCAAAAGATTCTTCAGTTTAAAGAATTCTCTTGTGCTGTCTGTTCTCAAGGAAAGCTAATTACTAGAGCATCTAAAGTTGGGATCAGGATCCCTGCATTTCTGGAACTTATACAGGGTGATATATGTGGGCCCATACACCCTCCATGTGGACCATTCAGATATTTTATTATTTTAATAGATGCATCTACAAGATGGTCACATGTGTGCTTATTATGAACCCGCAATATGGCATTTGCAAGGTTGCTTGCTCAAATAATAAGATTGAGAGCACAATTTCCAAATTATGCTATTAAGACAATTCGTCTTGATAATGCTGGTGAGTTTATATCTCAAGCATTTAATGATTATTGTATGTCAACTGGGATTACAGTTGAACATCCAGTTGCTCATGTTCATGCTCAAAATGGTCTAGCAGAATCATTAATCAAAAGCCTCCAATTAATGGCTAGACCAATGCTTATTAGAACTAAATTACCTATTTCAGTATGGAGTCATGCTATTTTGCATGCGGCAGCTCTTGTTCGGATAAGGCCGACGAGTTATCATAAATTCTCCCCACTACAATTGACTTTTGGTCAGGAGCCAAATATTTTCTATCTTAGAATTTTTGGATGTGCGGTATATGTGTCAATTGCTCCACCACAACGCACAAAGATGGGACCCCAAAGAAGGTTGGGGATATATATTGGGTATGAATCTCCGTCTATTATTAAATATTTTGAGCCCGTGACGGGAGATTTATTCACCGCAAGGTTTGTTGATTGTCATTTTGGCGAATCAGTTTTTCCAACATTAGGGGGAGAGAATAAGCAGCTGGAAAAAGATATTGACTAGAATGCATTAACACTATCTCATTTAGATCCTCGTACAAATCAATGTGAACAAGAAGTTCAAAAGATAGTGTGTTTGCAAAATATTGCAAATCAACTGCCAGATGCATTCACTGACCTACCAAGGGTTACTAAATCTCACATTCCAGCTGCAAATGCTCATGTTCGAGTTGATGTCCCAGTAGGACAATCTATAAGTGCAAGTGAGTCTAAGGCACGGTTGAAGCGTGGTAGACCACCCGATTCCAAAGATAAAAATCCTCGAAAAAGAAAATGAGCAATTGATCAAAAAGATCAAAATATGGAGGTAATTGCTCAAGAAGAGCATAGAGACATAACAATTGATAAGTCCTCTTCAGGAGAGGTTCAGGTACCTGAAAATACTAAAATCGAAGAGATCTCAATGAATTATGTCTCTACCGGAAAAATATGGAACCGAAATGATATTGTTGTCGACAACACTTTTGCATATAATATTGTTGTTGATGTGATGCAACATAATGAGGATCTTGAACCAAAATCTGTCAATGAATGCAGACAGAGAAATGATTGGCCAAAATGGAAAGATGCAATTCAATCAGAATTGACTTCACTTGAAAAACGTGAAGTTTTCGGACCAATTGTCCGAACATCTGAAGGTGTAAAGCCAGTGGGTTATAAGTGGGTATTTGTGCGAAAACGAAATGAGAAATATGAAGTCGTTAGATATAAAGCACGACTTGTGGCACAAGGATTTTCGCAAAGACCTGGCATTGATTATATGGAAACATATTCTCCCGTGATGGATGTAATCACCTTCAGGTATCTCGTAAGTCTGGCAGTACGAGAAAAACTTGATATCCATCTAATGGTTGTTGTCACAGCCTATTTATATGGTTCATTGGACAACGAAATTTTCATGAAAATCCCCGAAGGGTTTAAAATGCCTGAGGCATTTAAAGGCTCCCGAGAAGTTTGTTCAATAAAACTTCAAAAATTCTTGTATGGGTTGAAACAATCGGGACACATGTGGTATAATCGCCTTAGCGAATACCTGTTGAAACAAAGATACAAAAATAACCCAGTTTGTCCTTGTGTTTTTATAAAAAGGTGTGGGTCTGGCTATGTCATTATAGCTGTGTATGTGGATGATTTAAATATCATTGGGACTCCTGAAGAGCTCCCAAAGGCAATGGAATGCTTAAAGAAAGAATTTGAGATGAAAGATCTTGGAAAGACAAAATTTTATCTTGGCCTACAAATTGAGTAATTTCCTAAAGGAATATTTGTTCATCAATCTACATATACGGAAAAGGTCTTGAAATGATTTTACATGGATAAATCACATCCGTTGAGCACTCCAATGATTGTGAGATCACTTGATGTGAATAAAGATCCGTTTCGACCTTGTGACATTGATGAAGAGTTTCTTGGTGCTGAAGTACCATATTTTAGTGCAATTGGTGCACTGATGTACCTTGCCAACAATACTCGGCCAGACATAGCTTTTGATGTAAGCTTATTGGCAAGGTTTAGTTCTTCCCCAACTCGAAAACATTGGGATGGTATTAAGCATATACTTAGATACCTCCAAGGCACTATTGATAAGGGTTTATTCTATTTGAATGAATCCGAGTCAAAATTGATTGGTTATGCCGATGCTGGTTATTTAACTGATCCACATAAAGGTCGGTCCCAAATGGGCTATTTGTTTACATGTGGAGGTACAACCATTTCATGGCGTTCAGTGAAACAAACTATTGCTGCTACTTCTTCAAATCATGCAGAGATGTTGGCTATTCATGAAGCAAGTCGGGAATGCATTTGGTTGAGATTAATGACTCAACTTATTCAGCACATTTGTGGTTTTCCTTTGAAGAAGATTCCAACAATATTATATGAAGACAATAACGCTTGCATTGAGCAACTGAAAGAAGGATATATTAAAGGAGACAGAATAAAACACATTTCACCAAAATTCTTTTTCACTCATGATATTCAGAATATTGGTGAAATAGATGTTCAACAAATAAGGTCGAGTGATAATCTGGCGGATTTGTTTACCAAGGCATTGCCAACCTCAACATTTGAGAAGCTTGTTTACAAGATTGGAATGCGTCGTCTTCGAGATGTCAAGGAGTGTCTTCATCAGGGGGAGTAAAATACGCGCTGTACTCTATTTCCCTTAACAAGGTTTTATCCCACTTGGGTTTTACTTGTAAGGTTTTTAATGAGGCAGCTCTAAATGTGTATTATAGGATAGTTGTACTCTTTTTCCTTCACTAGGCTTTTTCCCACCGGGTTTTTCCTAGTAAGGTTTTAACGAGGCACATTATCTTCCGAATGGTCATCCAAGGGGAGTGTTACAAATACATGTATGTAATATAAATGTGGATGACCACTACTCTCCACTACTCTCCATTTATTCACTTGTAACATATGATTTACTACCCCACTTTCTCCTACTTAATTCCTCCCCACTTTCTCCTACTTAATTCTTCATTTAGGGATGACTTGTAACTTCCTATGTATTGGAGTCCTATAAATAGAGGACACTTTGTCTATGGAAGATACACTTGAAACACTTTGAGAATAATACAAGTTCTTCCTTCTCCTCTCATATATTTTGTCTTATTCTTGCACTACTTTACTAGTATTAGTTTTACAACACTAAACCATTCTTTGGTTTTTTAAAAACTGTTTTTCAAAAAAAGTTGAAAAAAATCACAAAATTTTATGGACGTATGGATAAAAATTATGTTATTATAGAACAGCAATAATCTTGAAGCAATAGTTTTGTACTCAAGTACTTGATGATATATGACTCTGCCGTTGCAGTTACGTCCTATAGTTTTCATTACGAAATCATTTATATGACTCCTTAATATTTTTATACTTATCATAAGTCAGCTTCCTTGCATAACAGATAGTGTAAATCAACAGATAAGGCAAAAAGTCCTCTAATATTAATTACATTTATGTATGTAGTGTGGTGGTGGGGTTGGTGATTGCTTTTTACTGTTTCTTTGATTCCCACACTTCCATTTATAATTAGATGCTTTAAATTGTATCATTCAAAGTAGGTGAAAGATGTTCATAGATCTAGAGTCTAAGAATTTATATATTCGAACTTTCTTATAAAAAAAGAATGTATTCTAACCCTATCAGAAAAGAATGTATTCGTGCTTGGCCTTTTTTAAGATGGTAGAGTCGTTATAAGGAGTAGCAATTCAGGGCAGACAATGAGCCATTCAGAAAATAATAAGCTTTGATCATAATATATAGAGGATGGCATTGAGGGGTCAACTTGTGTTTGAGGAGGAAATAAAGTCTCCAGGAAGGGTATTCCTCGATATACATGGCTGTAACAGAGGATACGTCCCCAAAATCTGCTCAAGTGTTGTTACACGCGTTGACTTGCTTGAAGGAAAGTGGGGACAAGTTGGATGTGTTAGCATGGTATATTATTCCATTGGTAAGACAGCAAAACTCTTCATGAAAAAAATGTTTTTGATGTATTTTTAGTACTCTGATTATGATTTATTTTATGTTTGATCAAAGATGGTAAGTAAATGAAATCAAAGGACCCTCTTGAAACAGTAGATGAGGAAAAAATGTTAATGACATATGCTTGAAGGAGATCTAATGAATTTGTACGAGACCCTTTAATGTTAATGCTTTTTTAATACGCCTGTGGACATATATTTGGTTGAAACAACTTATATATATATATATATATATATATATATATATATATATATATATATAAGTTGAGTTAATAAATTATATAGTTTATTTTGTATTTGAATTATTTCACTTGAAAAAAATTGATTTTTGTATGTGGAAGAAAAAAATTTCATATTTAATTTGAGTTTAGAGTTTTTAAAAAAACTCATCTTTAAAAAGGCCCAAACACTCACTAAATTCCATAACCAAACAAAACTTTGAATTTTCTTTTTTTTAAGAAAAGGGAAAAAAAATATTTGTGGCCAAACGGCTCCTTGTTACCCTGATACTAACTTATTTTATGCTTGATGTAAGATGGTAAGAACATGAAATCAAAGGACGTTCTGGAAGCTGTAGATGAGGAAAACAAGTTAGTTACATACAATATGCTCGAAGGAGATCTAATGAAGCTGTACAAGAGCCTTAGGTTTACCTTCCAAATTGTATCAAAGAATGGGACTGAATATTTCAAGGCAACGGTGGAATTTGAGAAGATGAACCAGGATGTTCCATATCCCAATAAGCTGAAGGAGTTTGTTTCTGCAGTCACCAGATCCATTGACGCACACTATTCCCTAGTTTCAAACTGATCGATGTTTGGCTACTTTTAGTGGAAACACAAAGTTTCAAGATTATCTGTATTACTACTATTGTTCAATAACTTCAAAGAAATGTGGTGTAATGTTCCCTCTTAAAAGTATTGATAAATAAAACGTGTTTCCACTTTGATAATGAATTTTACAAACATCATCTAAAGGTTAAAAACATAATTTATGAGCTACACTGGCCCGACCATAGAAAAATGGCACCCCCTGAGGAACACTGTGGTCCAGATGGTCGCCTTTGGAAGCCTTCGCCGGTAACCAAAGCGTATCGTTCCCGCAACCACTTTGCCCCCAGTTTCCTCGGCCACTCGGACAAGGAGATCCGATCTTCATAATGTGACCTCTTACCCCCCCCCCCCCCTTATTTTGGTTTCAAGTGAAACCAATAACCCGTTACAACATACTCCCCCGTCTCAAAATATTTGTCATTCTTACTAAAATTGGCCGTCTCAAAATAATTGTCCAGTTAGGAGTTCAAGGTAAAATTTTTCATATTTTTCCTATTTTACTCTTAGTAATTATTGTTCTTGAAAATACAACTATAGATAACATTTTGAAGAAAGGATAATAAGGTGAGTAAACTAGTCAATAATCCTCCCTCATTACTGATTTTTTAAGGGGCGTGCAAAAGTGAAGAGGACAAATAATTTGAGACGGGGAGTATATAACCGGTCTATGAGGTGCCTTACACTCCCCTTATATTTGTTAGTTTTATGGCCACCCCTTATATTGTTAGTTTTATGGCCCACTTGACCTTTGGTTTGGTTTAACAAATAATTAAGTATTTTAGCTAAATTATATTTTAATTTGGAGGTTATCAATATGTATTATAACTGTCCACAACTTCCCACTTTCACGTTGAGGGAACGTGGAATAAACGATACAAAGGGTCCTCTCTTTCTACCACTCTTGAAAAGTTTATCCATCAGAATTGTTCAATAAGGTAAAAGGAAGAGATAGAAACACTTTTCTCAAGAAACAAGAAAAGAAGAACATCTTCCCCACAAGTTTATCAAGTGAACATAATGAATTCAGTTATGTTTTCCTGTTTATGTATTATATATGAAAATCATATTGTCCTACGGTCCTGAATTGATGATAGAGTTTTATGTTAGATTGTTCACGTTTACAATCGATATTGAAAACTCTAACATGTTGTATCCGAGTCAGGTTAGGAACTAATGATTTTTTTTTAAAGAAAATATTTTTTTCTCAAATTTGTAAACCCTAATTATATAATTTAGGGGTTTGTAAAATTGTTAAGTTCCGTAGAGTTATTTCTGTTGACTTGGATTGAATATAATTCTATATAATTGAATAATACACTTATACAACTCCATGAAAATTTTGGACTATCTTCTGATAAGGTTATGGTTATATTTTGTTTTTGCTTGCTGTTTATAAGACTTCCACTATAATTGTAAGTACCCTATAAAGTTTGGTGAAAATTTATGGAATCTTCCATAATGTACAACTTTATATTTATATTATTGATCACTCCGACAAGATTGACTGCAGTATAAAAGGCGATGCTTACTCTTTTATTAAAACTTATTTCTCTTGATATAAATTTATTTATATCTTGAGATTCATAGAACTGCCTTCTCAAATTTTTTGAAATTATAATTGTCTGATTCGTTAATCATCAAAGTGGTTGAATCTTATAAAATATTAATTCCAAAATAATGATTGAACCAATATATATTCAATGACCCATTAATCTTTATGCTTAAAAATGACATAATACTTGTAGGTAAATTGAAGTTCATGGTTATAGGATATTATTTATGGATCGACCAAAGATTGATTATTTGTTCTATAATTGTTGAACATTAAGCTGATAATTTAAGTGTACCACTAGTATTACTTATTTATCCAAAGATGGTAAATATTACTAATTGGAACATTAAAAAATTATCAAATTATGCTAAAATTGTATTTAAGCATCATAATGTCTGAGGTTGGTATTTTGGGATTCTGCCCAAAGGTGAACATCAAGATCACTTAAAGTCTATATAAAATCATTTTGAATCTGATAGTATGTTTAGTTTATAACTCAAAGTGTTAACGAATAAGTATATTCTATTTGCAACACTTGCTCTTCATTCACACTCTGCTTCTGTTACTATCTTTAATGAACTGAACTTTTCGGAGTGGTGCGAACAGATCAAATTTCATCTCGGAGTTTGGATCTTGATGTTGTACTCTACACTGAGAAGCCAGCTGCTATTACTGCAACTAGCATTGCAGAACAAAGTCCTATTTTAAGCAGTGGGAAAAGTCTAACAGACTAAGCCTGGTGTTTATGCGAATGGGTATTGCGAGAAATATTAAGGGCGTGTTTAGTATGGAGAAAAATATTTTTCCATTTTTCCCTTATTTGGTTGGATAATATGAGTTGGAAAATATTTTCCTAAACTAGTCATTTTTCTCCAAATACTGAAAAATGTTTTCCCAAAAAAAGAAGGGAAAATATTTTCCAAAATACTCCAACCCTAACCCACCCCCTGCTCTCCAAACTAATCCCCCTCCAAAAACCTCCCCAGCAAAACTCATATGCTGCCTCTACCCAACCTCTCTACAAACTGTCATCTCCACGCCTTAACCCCCCCCCAAACCACCACGTCACCGGAAACACACTATGTTTCCATCGCTGGTGATGGAAACATACTTCGTTTCCGACCCGCCAACGGAAACGAATTTCCATTGCCGGAACCCTATATGTCACCCATATCCACTGCCATATTTTACTGCCACTATCCGCGACGATATCCAGCAATCTCCGGCCAATCGCGCATTCCGTTGGTGGTTGCTTCGGAAACTGCCATTTGGACTTGTCTGGCGGTGAAATGGAGGGGGTAGATGGGATAGGGTGAGGGTTTTGCGTAGATGTGGTGAAATGGGGGAGGTAGGGTTGGTGTATTTGGGGCAGGAATATGAATAATTATTTTTTTTTATCTTACTACCAAATACAAGAAAATTTGTTAAAACATACTTATTTTCCATGAAAATATTTTCTTCTATATCAAACAAACCCTAAGTCTACTCTTCCCAACACTAAAAGTGCCAAAGAGCTTCTAAAACTTGTAGAGAAAAGCTCTCAAATTGCTGACAAGTCTCTTGCTGGGATATTAATGGGTACTTTGACCACCATGAAGTTTGATGGTTCAATCTTTGTACCAACTTTACTTATTGGTAAGGATTTGTTATGAAGGGAACGAACCCGTTGTGGATTGCCTACG
Source organism: Petunia x hybrida (assembly GCA_037355625.1). Classification (NCBI taxonomy): domain Eukaryota; kingdom Viridiplantae; phylum Streptophyta; class Magnoliopsida; order Solanales; family Solanaceae; genus Petunia; species Petunia x hybrida. Next base: position 687,726 of record JBBBVM010000698.1, on the reverse strand, counting down.
TATCCTGATACTTTCAGAAATCAGGTCAAGCGTAATTCAAATTCATGTATATCGTTGGATTGTGCTCTAGTCGAATTGTTGCCTAAGACCATTTTTTGGAGATTGGTCATATGATATTTTCCTTTTCAATAGCTATTGCATAGTCGTCGTCACGGAATCCATATGGCTTGATAAGTTCTTCGGCCAATATTACTTCAAAGAAGTCCCTTTGCATGTGTCTTTGCTCTATGTAACGGATCGACGCTGGCTCTGTAAGCGTCTTAACAGATATTTCCAGTTTGAGTTCATCATCTTGTCTTTTCTTGCTAGTAGGTCATATGTTTCCAAGTATCCGGTTTCAAGTTTTTCCATGTAATCCAATCTTTGCCTTCTTTTCCAAGTTGAATCAGCCTGCTAATTTTTGTCGTTGTGAATAAACCGTTGTAACATCAAGCGGGTTCCCCTTGTTTCTCACTTTCTTATTGCCATCTAATAACTCTTTTAATGCTCTTTTTGACCATGAGTAAGTGAAAATTTGAAAAATGATTTAGACCACCTTCCACATATTATAGTATGGACTGGAGCAAAAAAATGACCCTCGGACATTAGTGTCAAAAGGTCTTATGATAAGTCAGGTGTGCCTTTGAGTTTGACATACATATCTCTTGCCCTGTCAATTTTCCGCTCTATGTGCATAGTACTTGTTGTAACAAACTTTTTTATTTTTTGAAAAATCACTGACAAGTGCACTTTGCTTAACCATATCTTCTGCTTTTGTATTCAACTTAAGCCAACTTTTTGGATTGTAGGTTTTATTGAGTTGGTAAGGGATAGAGAATAACCAGGACATGCAAAAAGTTTAAGATATCATGATTTTAACATAGAATTGGGAGAGGAGGTGCCTTGGTAGGAGATTGTATTTGAGAAGGGACTCACTTAAGTAGAAACAGACCTAGAGCAAAAAATAAATTCATGTAATGTACACATATAAAATGCATCCTATAATACAAAGGATCGCTTTATGAACTATGATTTGGTAAGCATTGTGCCACTTTTCGTTTGCTGACAATATTATGGAATCTAAAAGTGAATGTTGCATTTCCTAGTCTTTATTACATTGGCTAATATTGAACAGTGTAAGAAAGGGAAAACACTAAGCATTGATAGGAAACTAGATCATGGCCAAACAAACATCTTTCATGCTGATCAATCCCCAGAAGATTTGTCCTCGTCCGAGGGAGACTCTTCTTCCTCGGACGAGTCTCCCTCGGACGAGCTATCCTCTGATGACTCTCATTGGAAGATGATATTCTCTGCATCGGTTGAAAGCCGTGATATGTCAAATATAAACTTCTTCAAACATTTCCCAAGCCTTCCTTCCTTTCTCCTCCATTCCTTTGTCAGCCACATAGTTCATTCCTTCGCTAGCCCATACACCTATAGACTCTATACGTTTTATCAGGAGTTCTGCCCTATTGTGCCATTTGTCTTTTTCTTTATTTGTGGCTTCGACCAAACTTTGATTTTCTGCTATTTTCTCTCGTGCCTTTTCTAGTTGTTTGTGTAGCTTCTTGCACTCAGATTCTAACTCATCAGTATCTCTTTTTGTTTTTTATTATTTCTCTTGGTTGAACTGCCCTTGCTATGTCTTTCCTGAGCCAATCCAGGATCATAGCCTGCATCAAACCTGTCTCGTCCAATAGTCTCGAATTTCATTTGGTGCCTTGCTTTCCAAAGTTCTAATACCTTGTCTTCGAATGGTATCATTCCTCCGGAAATATCTGCCTTGAAACTTCTGATGTCTGCAATTTGGGGTACAATCTGCATTCTCCTTTCTTGTCTAATTTCCCTTAAAGGAGTGTATTGGTAAACACATCTAAACCCTACTAAAATGAGAAATGAGGCTCCTTCAGATCTTGTGATCACTGTTGTACAGGAAAAGTAGTCAAACATCCATTGTATATTATCAGATGTCAACTGACAAAACATGTGGTGCTAGTCTTCGGCAGTTGTTAGCTGGTCCTACTTTTCAAGAGCGCTGTCCATGCGAGGAGGTGTGAGTCACGATGTAGTTTTCTCCTAGTATGGAGTGGAACTCTTAGTCTGTGCGGTTCATCTTTTGCAAATGTTCCATCAACCAAATTTATAGAAGCAAAGTGCAGCCTTCGAAAAAGCCAGCGCCCTTCTTGCATCTTCTAAAGCTCGGTAAAGTTCTGCAATAATCATAGGTGCCAAAATGTACTTCTTGTCAAAGTCTTTGAGTAGGGTATCAGCAATGGATACCATGCAAACATCGACTCGTCCTTTGTGTTCTGGAAACATGGCAGTTCCTAAAAACCTGATGACAAAAGCGAGTACCCTCTGGTCTAGCCAATCTGCCTGGTTAATGCTGGAATTTTCTTGGAATTCTCGAAATGCTTCTCCGTACCCGAACTTAACATAGAGGAAAGTCCAAGAAATTCCCGACTTTCGTATGTTATCTGTGCACAATTTAGGCTTGAGTTCTATCGTTTTGAAGAACTCTTCGGGTGCAATAGTTGTAGGTGTAAAAATCTCATCACTATTGAATGGTAGTTGAGTTAATCTACCTATCTCTTCCAACAATGGTGTCAACTCTATTTCTCTAAAGTGAAAAACCGCTCGGTCTGCATCCTAATAGTGTACTGCTTCTTTTACTATTCCTTTTATTACAGTGTGCTCTATTAGTGAAATTAGATTCCCCAATACTTTTTTAACTTGATTTTATTGATCTATGCTTAGGTTTCTCCACCAATCTTTGTGCAATTAAGGGATTTCAGCAACCATGTCAAATGTTCTAGTGGTCATGATCTTTTGGAAAAGGTGAAGAAAGATAGGAAAATGGGAGGAAGACACCTAAAGTTCCACTTGTAAGCAAACGATTAGCGTGTGCCACGAGCTTTTTAGAAAAAATACAGCCTAGAATATGAAAAGTGCGTCATTTCAGGTTGAGATCCCTTTAGACAGGTTTTCTAATAGACCTTTGACATACCAAGGATTTCAAGCCTTATAATGCCTAAAGGACATATATGCACACTATGTGTCATTCCATTTATCGAACGGTTATTTCTGCTTCAATTTGGGTATTTAATGCCTCTTCAGTTACCTTTTGCACCTTTGAATGACACTGAATACAGAATAACTCTAACCGTTTTGAGAATAAACGATTGTTTTTGCTTCAATCTGGGCTTTTGACGCCTCTTTGGTTCACCGTTTGTACCTTTGAATGACATTGAATATAGAATAACTCTAATCGTTTTGGGAATAAATAGTCCACATTTGCACGTTTTATCCTTAAGTAAATGCAAGTAATCATGTTCAACGCTCTTTGGGAGTCAAAAAATCCATTCGGATTGTTTGAACAAGTTGGCCTATTTGACTTGAGGCAAGTCGACTAATGGTATGATGCATGATTCCTAGCGTCGTCACTATGAGTTGGGTTAATTAGACCAAGTTTTATTATCCTCCTAAGTGGATGACTCGGGAGCGGAAACGTCACGGACCGACTAGATTCCAAGACGTTCCCCCTAAAGGACTTTTATGAGGAAGAGATAGTCATGTAACCACCGAAATTTTTCAACGCACAATTTTGAAGTTGCCAGGAGTGGTGGACAGTATAAGAGGAATGCACAAGCTTAAAACATGCACAAGTGGAAATAGAATTAGTTCCCAAAATAAATTTAGTAAAAGAAAAAGAAAAAGAAAAACCAAAAGAATCAAGTTAGTTCCGAAAAATGAAATATTAAAGCAAGAATAATTTACAACGATAATGTCAAAAAGAATTTAAAACATCGAATGTGTTGTATGCTCCTAATGGTGTCTAGGAGTAGGTTTCTAGACAAGGTTTTCTCCAAGCAGACAAGTTGAAAGTTGAAAGCACATAAACCGCCAACAGCTTCGTTAGTTGGCTAAATTTGCGTACTTTTTATAAAGGGCACTTTGATAGTCGAATGACCGTGAGGTCCACGCAATCATTCGTGGTGTGTGAAAGTATAAATCTTTTCAGGAGTGGAGGAAGTGCCAATGGAATAACAATTACAAAGTTAATACAACAAGCAATTTAAAGAAAGAACGCCAAAAAAATTTGAAAATCTAAAGATAAACTTAGATCCTGCAAAACGGAAAGGAAAAAAGTTAGTATCGGAAAAATGATAAGAAAAGGAAATAAGTGCAAAAAATCTCAATTAAAGTTTGTTATGGTTAGAACCTCGAAAATTCCCAACGGACTCGCCATTCTGTATAGATCCCTTTTTTCCGAATCGCTATAAGTTCGAAACATGATTCGACTTATTGGAACTCACGTGTGTAAGACTTAGAGTCGCCTCCTAAAATATTTTTTAACTAAGCGTATTAAGGTACCTACTTTGTTTCTAGCCAATTTTAATGTTAAACCGAAACTTGATCTATGAACGGAAAATTCTGAGTAATTAAGAATTCAAATTAACCAAAGATAAAGGTGTTAGACACCTCTTAAATTCCACTAAATGTGGTTCCCAGCCGGACTAAACAACTGGGATTCGAAAAATAAATTAGACTAAATCTAAAAAAATAATTTTCACTAATATATATAAAATCATTCAAATCAAATAAAAGGTCCATATTCGATAATTGCTTCTTTCTTAACAAAATTCAACCAAATATACCTCGCAAAAATAAAAATAGATTAGTTATTATGTCAAAATAAATTAATAATGATAAGTCGAAAATTGAAACGAATGCAATAATAAATCTAATTTAGAAGTATTTCTGGAGCGTCTTCTTGAAAATATCCACCCAAACATACCTCGCGAAAAATAAAATTGATTAGTGTGATAATAAATAAAATAGAATAAATAATAATAACAATAACAGTAAAAAAAATAAAGGGAAAAATAAATTTTGTAAAAGTTTAAGAAAAGATAGATTAGAAACTGTTAATTCGCTTAGTTAAAGGTCCAAAAAAAAACATATGCAAGCAAATGAATGGAAATTGGGCAATTACCGAGTTGTTTATGAACCGTTTCTTACCCATATGAGAAAATGGGATTATTGAATAATAAGCCAAATTCAACTGCCAATAAACACATAAAATTATTGCACTTTTTGGCAACTTGATAACGTACAAATACTATATATACAGTTTAATGATGAAAATTAAGAACACAAAAGTTTTTGGGTTTACTTTATATAATTTCGTCGAGGTAAACTTCTAATCTAGAATACATCATGTAGAAGAATTAGATTTACCATCAAGTTAATTTATAATGTAATCTCAGCAGAGCCTCTACAGTAACGTCAACACATTCAGTACTTCCTCCGTCCCAAAATGACTGTCTACCTTTTCTTTTCGGTTTGACCCGAAATGAGCGCCTCTTTCTTTTTATGGCAACTCTTTAAATCTAAGATTTGTTTTGGACCACAGGATTTAAAGACTCTAGCCTACATTACACACACCTTTCATTTTAAACCACAGAATTTAAAAGTCTTCCTTATTTTCTTTAACTATGTGCCCACCCAGGCACTCATTTTGAGACGGAGGGAGTATTTTATATTAAAAGACAAATAAAAATCTACTTCAGTATTTCTCTTCTACCAAGCACATATCCTAAAAGAGGATAATAATTTGAACTTAAATGATAATTGTTAATGCATTTTTCCTTCAAATTTTATGCACCACTTTATTGTCAATAAAATATTTATCCAGGGTAACTAAACCTTCAAGACCGTAATACTTACTTGAGATTAAATATTAAGAAAAGAAAAAACATAATTGGATGCAACCCCAAATACTTTTGCATCGATCATATGAATATTCCTCTACATCTTTGCTTAGTTCAATCCTATTTCGTTCCAATTACACCAATAAATCCCAAATGCTGCTCAAACAATTTCTGAGATCACTGAATATTATTAAAATATATACTTAAAATATTCCCTGGAAATAGTTACATATTCATGATCCGACATAAAGCGGATAAGAAGCAACCACAGTTAATAAAAACATATTGAAACTAAACCATCGAGCGGTCAATAAAGAACATAAAGCATAAATGCAGCCGAGAACTATATAAATTACCAGATTCTAGTATATGATTACCTTTAATCACCTATAGAGTTTGCAATGAAGAAGAAACATATAAGATACCAGGGAGTCCAATGTGAAACTATAATAATGAAACATATAATCTATCTATATCTATATTTATCTATATATTATTATAAAAGTACGGAGGTTTTAGTGAAATGTCACACGACTTTTTTATCCTTCCTAAGTAGTTTTAAGTTGGAAAATTTTGGTAAATTTGATTTAATTAATGATTACCATTTTAAATATATAATATAGTCTTTTGACTTAATTATACTTCCATAAATAAGTATGAAACCAACTTTCCCTAATTTGTTTCCAACTATATTATGTCTCTTGAAAAACATGGGTGAAACAATTCATGTTTACTTTTTTACAGAGTATTAGCTTTTGAAATAAACTACATATTCTTTTGTATTTGTATATTTTTAGGAAAGATATTATGGAGACCAAGTCAAATTATAACATAAAATCTCAACACACGTTAGTATTTATAGGGCTTTGAGATTATTAATGATTTGCAACACCTATGGCTTCATGAAATTCTAACACAAATCTGATGACTTAGCCATCACCGGAAAAAAATTCACCCAAGGAAGATTGTTTTGCAAGGAAAGAAACAAATATAATTGAGCTATCAAAGTTTGGCTTTTGTGAAATAGTAGACGTTTGATTCTCTCATAAAATTTCTTTTTTATAGATGAAGATTTTCGTTTACGAGATCATTGTCACAATGATTTTTTCTTTTCAAGGAGAACCAATGATTCTCTCTCAGGTTAGGTTTTATACCCTCTTTTACTTATTTTAAAATGTGATATATTTAGGGTAACTCTTTATTATTGATTTGATATTTTCTTTTTAAGGAGGACCAATTACTCTCTTTCAGGTTTAGGTTTTTTTTCCTACTTTTCTAATTTCAATACATGACTTATTTAGAGTAACTCTTTATTATTGATTTGATATTTTGCTGTTTTGTCAATTCTAATATACTAAGATTGAAAACGAGTACAACTGTCGAAAATTTGGCATACTTTTTATATTTAGTTTAATGAAACAACATAAATCTTTTTTGACAGAAGATAGAATTGAAGTATCGAAACTTTGAATGAAGTTAAAGGCGAAAGATTTTATACGCTTGCGACCCGAAGTTCTCTAAGGGGATGGTGAAAGTAAGTGGGGGTGCTTTGGCTAAAAGACCTCCTAGATGTAGGAAAACTAGGGAATAATCTTAAGTCTTAATAATTGTGTCTATAACCCTTTAATTTCTTAGTGACAATTTAAAGCTAATTAACTTTACCAAGTTTTCAAGGCTTAAGCCCCCAGCCCCCAAGTTTTAAAAAATACACTTTGGTCTACTATATAAACTATTATTGTTTTCTTAAAATAGAAAAAAAAAATAATTAAATTTTTCCCACCAAATCCCCTAGCCTCCATTTACGTTCTTCTTTCCTCCACTCCACGCTTTCCCGCCCAAAACGACCTGTGCCATCAATGACTGCTTGAGCTTCCATTTTTGATTCATTTCACTCATCAAGAACTGCCTCATCTCGATTTCTAACTGTTTTCTCTTTTGGATCTCTCTTTTTAGAGATTTACTTTTGCGGCTGTAACGTCTCAATGCGTGTAATGTGGATTGAAATATGAGGTAATTGGACTGGGCATTAGTCTTTGCTCATACATCTTTATCGTTCGCAATTGTTGTAGAGCTACTGTACTATTTCATCGACCATCGACCATATTTAGTTGATCATAGACTTTGTTGAAGTAGATGGAGGGTTTCATAGTAGTAGGTACTGACTTTTTGGGTGAATGGGTTGAGACCCCAAAATGCTGGAATTGGCAGTCTAAGACAAAGATAATAGTACCTATTGCATTAAGTTGTGAATGTACCTACGATTAGTTAATTGACCAATTAATCGATCATGGTAATTTAACGTGCTTTCGCAGCGAGGTGTCAATTAGTTATGTTTTTAATACTGTTCCTACGAGGGGTAAGGTGGCTCCATCTTTTATAAGAAATGATAATGATTTGCATGCCTGTATGCTCATTGTTGGAAATAATGGTAGTAGACCTATTTTAAAGATATTTGTCGCCGAGAGCTCTGAAGCAGGTTTAAATGCTGCCACTAATGCTGATGTTGCTTCTGCAAGACCACCACGACCACCACTATTCAATGACAGTACAAGTGATTATGGCAGTGATGCTGGAGTTGGTGATACTGCTGGTGATATGGATAGTGAAGAAAAAAATGCTATTGAAAATCAAGAGGTTGGAGATCCCGCTGTAAATCGGAGCAACTGTGTTGGCGAATCTGTTCCCACTCAAGGCGGTTTGGATGGGATTGATGATTGCACAGGTTTTCAAACTGGGAAAACCTTCAATACCAAGAATAGCCTGATTGTGGCTCTGAAGGTAGGTTCAATGAAGAAGCCATTCACATTCAAAACAAAGAAGCATACTAAATTCATGTATGTCGTGGCGTGTGTAAAAGTGCGTTGCAGGTGGATAGTGCGCGCCGTGAAGTATGTTAATTCCAACATGTTTGTGATCACCAAATACACTAAAGACCACACATGTCGGGTAAAACATCTACCAAGCCATCATCCACATGCTTCAGCGGATGTCATCGGAGAATATTTCATGAACAGGTTTATTGAAGTCAAAGGGTTGACGACAAAAGATATCAAGAGTGCTTTGGATCAACAAATGAATAGCAAGGTAAGTTATTATAAGTGCTCGAAAGGAAGAAAAATTGCAAAGGCTTTAGTCAGGGGCAGTCCGGAGCATAGTTACACTGTTTTAGATGCATATAGTTTTGTATTAGAAAGCCTAAATCCTGGCAGCAAGACTAGGTTGAGGGTTGATGAACATGGAAGGTTCAACTATTTTATTGTAGCAGGTTCAAGTACTTTTTTGTAACTTATTGAGCTTGGATTAGAGGGTTTACATATATAAGGAAGGTGATATCAGTCGATGGGACACATTTATCGTCCATCTATGACGGTGTTTTGTTGACAGCTGCCGCATAGGATACGGAGAACCACATTTATCCATTGGCTTTCTGTATGGTAGACAAGGAGTGCGATAACTCATGGCAATTCTTCTTTGAACAGCTGGCTCACGTAGTCCCCAATACACCGGATCTGTGCATAATTTCTGATCGCGCCAAATCCATAGGAAATGGGAATAAAAGGGTGTACACCTTAGCCCATCATGGTTGTTGCACCAAGAACCTTGCTGAGAACTTGAGCACAAGGTTCAAGTGTGGATCATTTTTGAAGGATTATTATACTGTTGCGAAGGCGTACCATTTTGAAGTGTTCAGCGATGCTTTTGACCAGCTCGCGTCAAAATTCCCTGCTGCAGCTGCTTGTCTTAAAGATGAAGTGAGCTTTCATAGGTGGACGAGAGCATATTTCCCAGGAAACAGGTACGATGTAAGGACCACAAACCTTTCTGAGTCCCTCAACGCAATGTTCAAGGACGAGAGAGAATACCTCATTCTGGGACTGTGCAATGCTGTTACTCATAGGTTTACTTACAAGTACAATGTGAGGCATGAGGATATGAATAAACACAACACCATTTTGGTGCGCAGTGCTGAAACAAAATTGAATCAGAATATGATTGAAGGCAGCAAATTGATTGCTTATCATGCAGGCGGGAACGTGGAAGTACTGAAGTACACTGTGGTTGGAGATGGCCAATCTCACACTGTCAATCTTCATTTCAGAACGTGTACATGCCGGAAGTTTGACCTGGACAAGATACCATTCAAGCATGCGTTTGCAGTGTTAAGAATAAGGTATGCAGATGAATATGGTGCTAGCGCGTACCATTACACTTGTCCATTTTATAGGCTTCAGACTTACATGCGTGCGTATGAAGAAAATGTTTATCCAATGCAACCAGAGCAAGAGTGGATGGTTCCTCCAGAGGTAGTTCATCGAAGAATTCTTCCTCCGATGGTCGATTCCAAAAAGGGTAGAAGGAGAATTAATCATTTTCCCTTAGTTGGTGAAACATTTTTCTCAAGGAAGAGGCAAAACAGATGTTCAAATTGCAAGTGAAGTGGCCATAAGAGGACAACCTGCCCTGCTTTAGTACGAGGTTGATTATCAACCTTGCAATTTTGATTTGGTGTATTAGCTTAAGTTGTAACAATTTGGTGTGTTTTAGGACTGTTAGATGGGTTTTTCTTAATTTGGTACTGTGATATTCATTGGAATAATTTGAACTGATTGTAATAGTTTTATTAATTTATTTTATTTCTATTTTAAGTATTTTTTTTATAAAAATGACTTTATTTATTTCACCAAATGCTGGACATATTTACAATTAGTTGAGTATTTACATTTTCGACTAATAGACACTATATGAGTTGATTATGGAAAAAAAACATAGATTAATTGACCCAATGCAGTTGGTAAAGTGACTGAACGCATTTAATACAGGCGTGCGCCCCGTCATTGAAAGCAGCCGGAATTGGGTTAAATAAAAAGGTTGCTCATAATTGCCACTGCAAATGATGAGACCTTTTCTGGGAACACTAAAGGTTGTATCAATTCGAATCATTTGGAGCCTATAAATAGAGGTATTAGATCCAAGAATCCACAACACAACTCAAGAATCACTCTCAGATTAAAATGGCAAGAGCTCGAGGCGCTGCAAGTAGAAGTGGAAGTGCCACCAGAAATAACAACAATGGCAATGGAGGAATTCTCATTCTCAGGAACAACGACCCAGAGGTGCTGCTGATTCATGCTGACATAGATAGGCTTATCCGCCTCCTGCCCGATGATCATAGGAGGTAGGAGATGAATATCCGTTGTATGGCTAGGATGTTGAGGGTGCTCATGGAACGGGTAGGGGAGGATCTGGACAACTACATCACCCCTTCCCCTCCCCTCGTAATAATTAGTTTTTATTTTAATTTTAAAATGTAAAAAAGAAAAGAGTTTTCATTATGATTTCTCTTTTTTTTTTTAAAAAAAATTATTATTAATGAATAGCCCCTGGGTATTATTATTATTATTATTATTATTATTATTATTATTATTATTATTATTATTATTATTATTATTATTATTATTATTATTATTATTATTATTATATTTGGCTGTTCTTTAATTTCTCATTCAATTTCCCGCTCCCCTATTTTTTTGCATATTCTTGATGAACTGTTCATACTCTATTTTGGTGTATAATCAACCAACACCAAGTAGATGAATCGATAGATAGGTTCGCAAAATGAAAATAATCAGAAGAGGAGAAAAAATAAAGTAATACGAAAATGAAATAAATAGAAAAATATAAAAGTAAAATAATAAATAAGGATAGTATTTAAATAATATGAAATGTGAATTTTACAGAAAAAAAGTAAATAAAATAAATATTGAGTAATAAGCAAAATCAACAAATAGACACGTTGATTATTAACCTAGCTCAATTTCACATTAAATCAGTTATAAACTAATATAACTGATCCAAAATAAGGTTAAAAAAAAAAAGGCAACACTTGACTGCACGCAGGTCCTTAATCGACTATCAACTAACAGAGCAGTCGATGAACGAATATAAATATGACACACAATTTATCTAAACAAAGGTGCGAGATCGATGATCGACTATTAGCCAACTCAACCACAAAAAAGGTTGATTATCGATCTAGTGTAATTTCACATAAAATCAAAAAATCATGAGTAATGTGTACTGTTACACCTCAAATGTTGGTATATTATACTCATTTGAGTATTATAGGTCACATTGATACATTAAAACAACATATTGATGCATAAAAGGGTAAAGCTCATGTATATATAAGCCTACTATGTCTATTCTTATTAAGCAATGCTTTAGTGTTACGACTCATATGTCTTGCTACACACAAATATTGGTATAATTTGTCAATCTAATGTTATTGCCCACTTTAATATATTATAACAACTCATTGATACTTACAAGGGTATAACTCAGCTATACATAAGCCTATTACGTCAATTTTTGTTAAGCAATGCCTGAGTGTTACGACTCATATGTCTTGTTACACCATGAACGATGGGATAAATACTACATAACTTAAGTATAAGCATGTATTAAGTCAATTCAATCCATTTATTACATCATTTATACACTTTACAATGAATAATTACAGTATTACCTTTTCTTGATTCGAGCAAAATTTCATATGTTAATTTTCAAGAGACAAGGTTGATTATCTACTACTATTCATTGATTATCGCTAACCCTAACCCTAACCCTAAACCCTAATCCCAAACCCCAAACCCCAAATACTTAACACGTCATGCTCCAGGATGCGTGGCATAGAGCAAAAGTAAAAAAATTTAAGTGGCAAAGCACCCCCAATTCCCGCCTCCCTTAAAAAAAATGAATATTTTAACACAACCCCCAAATATATAAAAGCTTATTTAACCCCAAAACCCACAATTAAAAGTTCTATTTTACAAATCAAACACAACCCTTAAAATCAAACCCAACCCCTAAATAGTCATCTTCTTCAATTCTTCAAAATCTTCTCTTCCACTCGCATACAAATCAAACAAGTCCAATAACATCATGATTCAAGGTTCAACGAGCTCCAACATACCAGAGGAACCTGATGTCTGTCTTTGTGGCCAATATACAAAATTGAGTACCTCTCGTACTATGACAAACCCTGGCCGCAGATTCTGGAGTTGTAGAACTCCAAAAGTGTATTATTCATACATTATAGTTCAGTGTTTGTTTTCGCTTTAACTGTTACTGTACTAATTTTTTCTTGGGTTTTGTTAAACAATGCAACAAAATGATGGGTGCGACTATTTTAGGTGGTTCGATGGACCACTACCTGAAGCAGCATCAAGGGTGGTTGGAAGCTTAGTTAGAAAGCTAAAAGAAACTGAAGACAATTGTGCTCTAGTGAGAGAACTGTTGAGTGAGTGTGAAGAGAAATTTTTTTTCTGAAAATCATGCTGAGAGAAGCTGAAATGAAGCTGTGAGAAGCTGAAATAAAGAGGGAAGAAGCTGAAATGAAGATGGATCGACTGAAGAAGTTGATTAAGTCAATGGTTGCTGGTTCTGTAATCTGCTCCTTTATTAAATGGATCTCCTCTTACTTCCCTATTTTTATTATGTAAATATTGGTATTTTAAACATCCCAATTGGTCTACTATAATATTTTGACACTGTATAAATTTTGTAATCTACTCGGATATGTGTAATATTTTGACACAGTATAAATTTTGTAATCTACCCGAAGATGTGTAATATTTTGACACACTAATTGTTGTGTTCGTATGACTGTTTGTGTTATAAAAGCTTCGATATTGTTTAAGTTGCAAGCACATAAATACAAACATGTTATCAGTTGCAAGCCAAAATTGAAACATTGAAAAATGAACTACGTGTTTGAATTCCTAACAAGTTGCATTAATAAACCAACACTTAATATCCAAAAACTAACCAAAAACAAGGTTAGCCACCATAAACTTGTCCATGGTTAACCATAATATCCAAAAAGTATCAGATTCTAAGTTAACTATCATCTAATTCAACTGTCAACTACTGTCATCAACAACAAATTCAACTGTTTACTTATACAAAACCATGCATTAATACTGTCAAATATTATCTGCTCCACTATCCTCTGAAGCAAATTGATCATTTAAACTCACAAGCACTTGATTCACAAACACATCAGCTTCATCCACCTGCACTGCTGCTGCATCATCTTCATCAACCTGCACTGCTGCTGCATCATCTTCGTCAACCTGCACTGCTGCTTGTGTTTCTCGATTCTCTTCAACAATCACATTCTTTACAATCTCTTCACTCTCTGCTCTGTTATCCCCACCTTCATCTCTAGTAACATCCCTTTCATTCATCTCTGCAACTTCTCCATCAATTGGAGCTTCATCAGTAACCCTTTCTTGCATCTCTGCATCTTCTCCATCAACTGGATCATCATTTTTTGCTTCTTTTTCAATTGCAGCATCTTTCTCATTCATCTCTCCAGTTATCTTTTCATCTTCTCCATCACCTCGAGCTTCATTTTTGCTTCTTCTTCAAATGCAGCATCTCTGTCATTCAATTCTCCAGTCACCTCTTCATCTGCTCCATCAACTTGAGCATTATTTTTCTCTTCTTCTTCTTCGACTACAACATATTTTTCTCTAAACTCTTTATCATTCTTCTCTTCCTCTTCCATTTCAACATGCACTACAAGTAAATAGAAATACTTAGATACACACTAAATAAATTAAAATATCAGTAACTGAGGTACATATCTTTCTTTTTTCTCTTTACAATGTTCCTCAGCTTGAACAACTTCCTCTTTATCAACTTTATCGACTTGGTTTTGCTTTTCCTCCTCTCCTTTTCCTCTTTCAGCAACTTTAAAATCTCTTCATTCACTACCAGCATTCTTTCCAGCACACCTTCCATATTGCTACAATGCCTGCAATTTCCCCTCCTACCACCATCATCACCACCATCTTCCTAGTTCTCCATTGCTTCCCTATCATCATACTTCTCTACAATGTACCTTATGCCTGTGACCCCCTCCAGCTGACCCCTTATCTTGTCCAGTGCAACATCCTTGACCTCATCAGCATGAGGAGCCACAAATCTCTCGCAGCCCTCAACTTCTTGCATTGCTGGGATCAAGAAAGGGTACAAAACTTGATTTATATACATTAAAAGAATTATATAACCAAAAATCATCATTAAATGATAAAATAGTTAAGGAAATGAAATTGGCACATATACATGTGTAGCTCTTTGCTGGGTTGCATGAAAATCTCCAACATATTTTCTTGTTTGTTACCATCTCAAGATCCTTAGAATTGGCAGTGGAGACTTTTCAGACTCGCCAGCTTTACGGACAACTAAGGGGACCGCCTCATATATCCATGTCTGTCATGAATGCCACAGTCACAATACAGAAGTTTTAACATAATCATACTTAAGAAAACTGGATAATAAAATAACATGCTTACAAGGAAGGTCCAGGAGAATCTAAACAGGGCATAACCAGCAAATTTTCCCTCCGTATACTGTCAATAGGCTTTTGCTAAATCAACTTTATTGTATAGCTATTCAACTGTCAGGTCATAGCACAGCCTACCCCAAGGGTACTTGCTGAAGAAGTCCAGGTCATCCACACACTGAATCCACCATTTTCCACATTCTTGGTTTCGTCCTTGGACATCAATACTGTGTGCAGGAACCACAGCAAAGCCAGCTTCAGCTTCTCTTGGTTTGAAAATTCTGGCTGTTCCATCAAATACAGCAGATTTTCAGCCCTCACATCCCCACCTTCACATACCTTCTCCAAAAAGCCTTCACCCTTTGTGAAGTACTTGGCCTTCCTTTTCTTATCTGGCTCTTGACAACAATTCAAGCCAGTTATCAAATAAAACTCCCTTAAGCAAAAACAAACTGGCTTTCCATCCAGCAAGAACCACATTTCATGCCTTTTCTTGAACTGCTTTGTAGTCCTCAAAAGCGCCAAATGCACCAACTGACCATTAAAGGTCAAATTCTCAGAAATGCTTAAGAAATCACCAAAAACTGATTTTCCAAACAGCTTCTCAATCCTCAATTTTGTCTACTTTTTCTTAAAGTCATAAAACTTGTTAATGCGAGATCTTCACATTAAAGATTCAAATGATGACAGCTAAATTTTGAACCTAAAGCTCCTCACATCTATGTCAATGATCTTCT
The DNA here is from genome assembly GCA_037355625.1 of Petunia x hybrida. Lineage (NCBI taxonomy): Eukaryota > Viridiplantae > Streptophyta > Magnoliopsida > Solanales > Solanaceae > Petunia > Petunia x hybrida. Next base: position 671,941 of record JBBBVM010000698.1, on the reverse strand, counting down.
TTGGTATACTCAACTTATCAAGAGGATTCACATCCTCATCATCTCCTTCATCAACTACATCATCCCCTTCCTTTGGTATACTCAACCTATCAAGAGGATTCACATCCTCATCATCTCCTTCATCAACTACATCATCCCCTTCCTGTGCATGTATACCAGCATTTTCCTCCTAATCTTCATGTTCTCTTCTCTTTTGTCTTGCACTCTTCGTGCCTACCTCCCCAGGCTCATAATCATCATCATCATCATCATCAATATCAACAACAGTCTTTTTTTTTTTTTTTTTGCAGCAGAAGCACCACCAACACCAACACAAATATCAGCCTCAGAATCATCTCCAAAGGCATCAATTTGATCAAACGTATCAGCGGATGCTCGTTTGATAGGAACTCAGAGTTGTCACTCACTTCTATTTGACCTCCACCAACATTTTTATCGATGGCTGTCTCATCACTATCATCATGTTTCTCCGCCCTTCTTCTTCTCTTTTGGTAAAATTCTTTGAGGATGTTCGCAGACACCCAAGCCTCTTGCGCTGATTTACGCAGGGACCATTGATGTGTACGTATATTTTATTCCTGATCTCTCTTCTTTTCTTCCTCATCCATTCTACGCTCATACGAAGTTCCTGGACCTTTACTCTTTGGAAAAGTGTGCATTATCCTAGCATTTAAACACCTACACTGGAAATTACCCACAAATCACATTTTAAAAATGAAAGGTAAACAAAAAACCCCCAAAAATAAACACTAAATCCTAAATCGGCTCTCGCGTATAAAACGGTAAAATAACCAAACCCACCACCCCAAATCTCTATGTAAAGATGCTCAATAGCTATTAATCTAAGAAAATGGTTAAATTTCAACTAAAATCCAAACAAAATCGAGTTGCGTACCTGTTTCCGCTCTTGCTCAATAATGTGCAATGAAACCACAAAGATCCTTTAAATAACTAAAACGAGACACTCACAGCAGTTGCGAAATCCTGCAGATGGTTGATAGAGAGAAAATATGAGAGGTTGAGAGAAAAATAATGGAACGACACCTTGTTGTCTATGATCGACCTATTTATTTGATGAAGTATCCGTAATGTTTTAAATTACCTGATAGTTTTTTTATTTCAAATGAGTTCACAATAGTTTTTATGTTTTGCACCATAAGATTTATTGTTTTGCACCCACAAGTTTTTAAGAATTCTAATCCAGCCCTTGGTCCCCACTTAAACCCATTTAAGATTTTTTCTCTCCAAAAATAAGTCAAAGAGAAATGGAAGGGTTAAACTTTTTGTTCAACACTTTGAGGGATCTTTTAGCTAATTCTTCTTAAGTAAGTAGCTTCGCTTTAAAATTCAATTCTTTTATGACTTTAATTTTGTGATATAAATGTCTATATCTTCCAAAAAAATCCAATTCCGATAACCAATTGTGACAAAGACTAACTGGTTACAGCTTGCAGTTACAGATAACACCACTTAGCTGTGAAGTTGTGTAGAAGTTACTAAAGAACCAATTTTTGTGTTAAAATAGATACTTGGAATTTTCACTCCGTTGAATATGACTCGGTTCGAGTACTTTGCACAACATAGCAAACCACATCTTTACAAAAAGAAACATAGACGTCAAAGCTTTATTAATTATAATTACAATTAATTATATGTAGGGTAAAATCATATATACAACTAATAATATTTTTGTACTCGAATCACATGTTGGAGTTTAAAGTTTTGGATTAGGAGAAATACTTAGTTATTGAAACTCAACTATGATTTACCCCTATGGCATCTTAATATTTAGAAGTTGGATTTGTAGAAAAGTCTTCGTACTTAGTTTAGTATTTAGATGATTTGCTCTTTGGTAGTATGGTTCAAGTCAAATACAAAATTTACAAATCTACAAAGTTAATGGCTTTGTGTATGTGAATAGATATATGAAAACAGCAATCCACTTTAGCTTTGGTATAGATGAAGATCTTAAATTCTTTTTCTTTCCTAGTTTAGGGTGGTCTAGAAATTTACCGAAAATACCCAGAAATTATTTACTCGCTCTACCCATCCAAATTATATACCATAATTTATGCGGTATACCATGAAGGTATTCATCGAAAATGGGTAGATCGGGTATACCATAAAGTATACTCTAAAAATATATGATATGAAGATATACCGTAGAAATGGGTAAAACAGAAAAAATACTTTGGAACGCATATGTAATGTAATTTTTAAAGGCTATCATGAGTACGTAGCATAAAAATTCCAAAAATAAGTGAAGTGCTATTGGGTCATGCTCAGCACGGGCTCCTCGCCACTTGTCTATATATTTAGATGTTCAAGATTTTTCCATGTAAAAGTCATCATCTGGTCTTGTAAGATGACGTTTTTTTTTTTTAAGTTTACCACCCGGTGTCCAGTACTCTAATTGTGAGATGACTCGGCGGCATATAAGTCTCGATTAATAGGATTATTGAACTAGAGGTCCATATATAGCAAGCATATAAAGAATTTCACTGCGTGCTCTCCATAAAGAGTAATTTGCAAAAATGTCCGTGCTAAGAAATGTTTTAGAAAAATACCCTTTTTCACCCGGAACCAAGACTTTAAGGCAAAAATCTTGTAAGTCTTGGCAATTGCCGAAACTTCAAATGCAGGTACTGTTTTGCCAATACTTCAAGTTATATGGCGAGAATGCAGGGAAAGACTGGAAAGGGCAAGTTTTGGCAATTGCCAAGATTGACTGGAAGGGGCAAGTTTTGGCAATTTCCAAGACTTACGACCATGTACTGCAAGTGTTGCCTTTTTCCAACACTTTAAGGGTAAGTGTTGGCAAATAGAGAGGGGTCAAAGGCAAGTGACCAAGTGCGACAAGTATTACCTATTGCCAACAGTTGAAGGGATAAGTGTTGAAAAGCGGAGAGATATAAAGGCAAGTCTTGCTCCCGACTTAAAAACTTAACAGGGGTATTTCCGTCCGGATTTTTTTCATTAAACCTTAACGAGGACATTTTTATAAAACGTCTGGTAGTGCAGGCAAAAAGACAAATAATTTGTTCCTGTAGCATATTTCTGTAAATCAGCCGCGAGCATCGATCTACTCTCATTGAAGTGAGTGAATGGAAGTATCAATTCACAATTGGGTATAAAAATATTATTTTCACGCCAGCTCGCTTGTTTTGGTATTGGTCTGACCTTCAGGAACGATTCCTCCAGCTTCCAAATTATTGTTATCTCCTTTCTCGTTGGCTTCTTGATATCCATCATCATCTTCCTTTTTGTGTTCTAAATTCAAATAATCGGTTTCTGTTCCTAAATATAATTCAACATCTTCTGTTTTGCTGCATCCAATCCTTCAATTTGCGCTTATATCCTAGGACACAAGGATCTGGTATACAGATGTGACATCGGTTCTCCAATTACCTAATTTTTTAGGGACACCTTTACCTTGTTATAAGATATAAAATCAAGCAAAACATTATTTTATAATCTTTGGCCATAAATCTCGTTTAAGGACATAAAAAGCAGCATAGCAGAGGTCTGTAAGTTGATGAATTTCCAACTTAATTATCAACCGCTTGGAGTGCAATCAAAATAAACTAGACAATTTTCATGTATTGCAAAAAATCACACAAATCGTCGTTAGTTTCTCTTGTGATGGAAGTTATTTTTGGAATTAAAAGTAGTCATCATTAATAATAATTGTGAAGCTTGATAGAAAAAGTGTGTAAGAGGATGTTGTTTTGAACGGATGATTTTATATGTCCGAAGATGGATTTAAAATTCCTCTTACCTGTATTGCATATCTTGATTAATTAAATAATAGATAAACCTTATGACTATGGTTTTAGATAGACAGTGTTATTGGAAGCTGGTCATTGTTCAAGCTGTTCACAATAATCTACCACAAGTTCCAAAATTCTTTTATGATGCAGCTATATATCTTGCCAAAGGTGGCCTGATAAAAGCTCGATGTTTACAATTTCAAATAATATTTTATAATATATTTATAAGACATCTACAAAATATTTTAAGTTAAATGACCAACTTATAACTTATGATTGATTTAGGCTTATAAATACTTTTGATACTTACCAAATATAAAGATTAAAAAAAAAAAAAAAAAAACTCTCTTCATATATATGTCCTCTACTCTCAAGTTCATCTATTTTGTTATTATATGGGAAGCATCAAGCGTATATGGTACATTTAACTGATAACTTATTTTTATATCTTCTTATAATTGGCGAAAGTTTGAAAAGTAAATGAAATATACCCTTAACCGACCGTTTTATATTGTATTTTTTCCTATTCTTTCACAAATCATGCATTACATTATAATTGTAATTCAGTATACGTTATTCTTACTGTTACCTAAAATCTTTTTTGGTGAATTACTTTCTCATCTCAAAATGAAAGTATTAGAGCACCTTATACGAAGAATATATTAATGGCAGTGGGAAAGATTTATTATAGGTTTTATTTTTATGCTACTTGACCGATTGTACAACATGCATGGATTGTTCGACTAAGTATTCGTACTCCCTCGGTTTCAAATTTTATTTTATGGTTTGACGGGCACAACTTTTTTTAAAAAAATGAAGATTTTTGAAATTAATGTTCTAAAATAAACTATAATACTTTTGTGGCTATATAAATCATCTCATTATGGAATAGAGTATGAAGTTTTAAGTTAATTTATTTCTATTTTAAAGTTATAACTTATTTCTAATTCTAAGTTATTAACAGAAATAAATTCTATGAAGTTTGAAGTTAATTTATTTCTAATTTAAAGTTATAACTTATTTCTAATTCTAAGTTATTAATAGAAATAAATTATAAGAAATAAATTATGGTATATAATTTCTGTTAATAACTTAGAGTGGAGATAGCAGCATCAAATGGAAGAATACACTAAAGATCCAGCTGGATGCATCTTACCATAAATATCTGAGAGAATTTTAGTGGCCGTTTAGCCATAGATTTGAAAAATAAATTTTTTAAGTTGAGTTAAAAGAATGGTATTTAGAATTTGAAGTTGTGTTTGAACATAAATTTTACTTGAAAAAAGATAGCATTTTGTGAGAGTGAAAAACTTCTGTTTGAAAAACTTGAAAAAAGCTCTAAACCACTTTTTGGATTTTTAAAAACTGTTTTTCAAAAAAAGTTGAAAAAATCACAAAATTTCATGAACGTATGGATAAAAATTATGTTATTATAGAATAGCAATAATCTTGAAGCAATATTTTTGTACTCAAGTACTTGATGATATATGACTCTGTCGTTGCAGTTAGGGGTATTCACGATTTGGTTTGATTGGTTTTTGGTTAAAACCATAACCAAACCAATATAGTTGGTTTTTAAATTCTTATAACCAAACCAAACCAAATAAAAGTTATATCCATCGGTTCGGTTATTGTCGGTTTGGTTCGATTTTGTCGGGTTTTGAAAAACAAAATAACAATGAAGATAATAAGAATGAAAATAACTTTTTCTAAAAAAAATATAAATGATAAAGAGAACTTTTCTTAAAAACGAATGATAAAGCGAACTATAGGTATGTTCTTAATCTTATAGTATTTTGAGCAACTTGAATTTTAACTTAATTACACCTAAATTGCTGCACTCTTGCAACTACAACAAGCCATGGAGCAATTAAAAATAAATATTTAGAACAAAAGAAAGAATTAAAGTATACTTACATTTATACGATGTTTCTGCTTTCAATATGTCATGACTCATATATCAAGTTGAACATGCAATGGTTACTGAAAAGACGATGTCAAAACTAGAATTTATTTTGGCTTTAGACTTTATCGGTGCGTTACTGTGTCTGTGAGTCCGATTTTTTTACCTAAATTAATATAACTATTAGTTTATTGAATGAATTAGACTTCTTGGACTAAACGAGTTGGTTTCTTTTTAAAATGGACTTAAACGTTAGCCACTCTTTCGGCTACATAGTTGGTTTCTTGTTAAAAAGACTTAAAAGTTAGTCAAAAAGGTAAAATCTAATAATATTTAACCTTCTACAAAATTTATTGAAAATGTATAAAATACTTAAATTACATTATAAAAAACTATTATATTAATATATATAATTTGTCGGTTCGGTTTGGTTATTTCTTCGATTATTTTTCATGAAAACCAAACCAAACCAAATAATTTTGGTTTTTAGAATTTGAAAACCAATCCAAACCATATTCAAGAACGTATATGGTTTTCGATTTGCATCGGTTTTAAACCAAAGCAACACCCCTAGTTGCAGTTACGTTCTATAGTTTTTATTACAAAGTCATTTATATGACTCCGGAATATTTTTATACTTATCATAAGTCAGCTTCCTTGCATAACAGATAGTGTAAATCAACAGATAAAGCAAAGAGTCCTCCAATATTAATTATATTTATGTATGTTGTGTGGTGGTGGGGTTGGTGATTGCTTTTTACTGTTTCTTTGATTCCCACACTTCCATTTATAATTAGATGCTTTAAATTGTATCATTCAAAGTAGGTGAAAGATGTTCATAGATCTAGAGCCTAAGAATTTATATATTCGAACTTTCTTATAAAAAAAGAATGCATTCTAACTCTATCAGAAAACAATGTATTCGTGCTTGGCCTTTTTTAAGATGGTAGAGTCGTTATAAGGAGTAGCAATTCAGGGCAGACAATGAGCCATTCAGAAAATAATAAGCTTTGATCATAATATATAGAGGATGGCATTGAGGGGTCAACTTGTGTTTGAGGAGGAAATAAAGTCTCCAGGAAGGGTATTCCTCGATATACATGGTGTATGGGCCTAAATCGGTTTAAGATCACAAATCGAATTTGGGTTAGAATATAAACAAAATTTCATATCAAAGTCGTTAAAATGCCAAGAAAAAGCGTAAAATGCGAGAAAGTAACTAGATTTCAATATATTGCAATGAGTACAAAATTTGGCTGAGTTTCTGTATGTATTTCTGAATGCGTACAACACAAAATGAAGTACTATAATCCTAGGGGCCTTGCCCACGTCTTCCACTATCAATCATGCGTTGACCCACGTTCTTGGCATTAATGGGAGGAGTTAGTGGGCTGAAGTAGTGGGCTGCAAAGCCGCTGGAATCGAGGCGACTCACCGAGGTGCGTATATGTGACCTCGGTGGTGAGGCCTTGCTGTTTGACCGAGGCGGACATCACCGAAGCTCAGCTTACAGCTCGCCTTCGGTGACGACCCCGGTGTCTGATTCTGGCAATTAACTCTGTTGCTTTGGTTATTGGTTCGTCGTCACGTGCTCGGTGGTTGTCAATTTATCTTATCGAGGCAATTCATAGTCGGGCTGATTTTTACCCAATACAGATAGTCCCTCCACTCCTTTGTTGATTTCCGAAGTAACCGAGGAGTGGAGTGAAATTCCGCGGGAGAATGACGTGGCTTAATCTTATCCAAGCATTTCAAATTTTTGTCAACGGTTCGCGTCTCTTCATATCACTATTCCCTGACACGTGTCGCCCGTCCGTTGGTTGACCGAAAGGTCACGCCGCTTTCTTTGTTTTTCCCCAACGTTACAATGATGAAATTTCACCACTTGGTTCATCTCACACCTATAAATACTTTCTCTCCAGTCCATTTTCATCATTTCCATTACCTGCAAACAACAGTAACCAAAAACCTAGAAAAGCTTCCGTTTCCATTTTGTTCAATCCCTTCTTTCCAGATATTTTTAAGCACTTTAGAAATGCAACCATGTCTACCACGCATTCTAAGCAAGATTCGAGCGGCTTATGTGAAAGAGTGAGAGCTTCACGCTCAGTGCCACTGCTAGTGGTGACGCCAGCACCGCTGTGCCGCGGTTCAAACGGCCGTGAAGGATGGTAGAGAAGTAACATCTGGTGTTGGAGGCTCTATGCGTCGTAAGGAAAGAGCCAGGCGTGATTTGGCTGTAGTGAGTGATGACGTTGACGTAGAAGAAGAAGGTGACGTCATGTTTGATGACACTATGGTAGTAGGTGGCGCTAGTGACGTCATCCATAGAGATGGCGATGGTGGATGTGATGATGCCGAGGGCGACGACGCCGTGGGCGAGGGTGAAGGTGGAAATATTGCTGAGATGGGACCCTCGGGCCCGATGATTCCCCTCGAGCAAGAGCTCGAGCCTCATCAAGTCATCCCCTCTCACTTCGACAACAGCAAAGACCTCAAGCTGCAAGTGCAATCTGCAGATCAAGAGGAGAAAAATAGGAACATACCGGTAAACACGACACCGACTCGCACACAAGCTTATATTGAGAGAGTCCGGAGGGAGTACAAGTTTGGGCCCGAGGTGAAAGTAGTCATCCCCGACCCAACAAGCAGAGTTTGCCACCACGTTGAGGGGCTTTCTTTTGCTTATACCTACTCTTTCACCCTCAGCTTCTCCCTTCCAGTACACAGGATTATTGATGATTTCTGCCGAGCCTACAACTTATGCTTGGCTCAACTAGGCCCCGGCGTTTGGAGGGTTGTTCAGTGCATGGATTGGCTGAGAAAAAAGCCGGTGTAGATTTCACCTTGCAGCATCTCATCTCCCTCTACTACCCTTATTTTCACAAGGCCGGGGTTGTGGCCTTAAACAACCGAGGCAAATATGCGCTCCTCCATAAAAGAGAGGACCATGGGGATCGAGGCTGGAGTGATCGCTACGTCCTTTTGGAGACTAGTGTTTTATCCGCCGAGCCCAACTTCCCAGAGAAGTGGAACAACACGCGTAAGTGTCTCCTCTTTTTTTACCTCTTCCTCGGTGACTATTGACATTTACTAACCTCGTTTCGTTTTTACTTCTTAGCCAACAAGGTCGCCATCATTCCTCCCGAGGGGCTGACTGAGTGGGTGAAGGCCATGACTGGGGCTCGTGAGCGCCCAAAGAGAACGTGGATGAAGATGGCTGATGAATTTGGTTGGCAGTGTAAGCGGCATGGTAAGTTCCTTGCGCTGTTTTCCTTGATGTATTGTTCTAAATTTTTTTCTTTGTTTATTGACCTCCCTCTCTTCAGCGTTAGGTTTTCCAAATTGTGCTGTTAACACGAAGAAAAGCAAGAAGAAAAAAGACAAAGGAAAAAAGGATGACGATGAGGGTACCGAGTCAGATGATGCGCTGGCTCCGGTGACAAGTATGGCAGGTGACCTGAAGGAATTGAAGGCTTCTAAGTCTTCAAAATTTTAAAGGGGACCCCCGCTCAAGGGTCCCCCAAAGGTAACTATCACTATCCTCGGTCATCTTGCTGGTCTTCATTCTTCATCACTTCTTCGTTTTAAATTCTTCAATGCTGTCCTTTGTAGGTGTGAAGAGGAAGAGGGCTGTTTCTAAGAAACCCTCTCGTTCGGTGGTTCCTCGCACCGAGGTGAAGACTTCTCCTTGGCCCGATGTGATAGTGGAATGGCGCCGAGGACTAATCGATGAGCCCGATGACGCTATAGCCAAGAACTTGGTAACCCGAAGAGCGGTTGAGGTGGTGGACCTCGAGGACCAGGAGCTGGAGACCGAGGAAGCGATTGCCAAGTCTAGAGGCAAAGCCAAAGTTGGAGAGGCTAGGTCTGCTGCTACAGAGGGGAGAGCTGAAGTTGGCGCGGTTCGGGCGCAATCTGAACCCGCGAGGATTTCATCCTCGGTTGGGTCTTTTCGAAAAATTGAGATGTCAACTTCTTCAAATTTGCTGTCGAGTACTCGAGGCGATATATTAAGCCTCATGCCCCTGTTTGGTCTAGAAGAAGATAAAGTCGTGCAATAATTTTCCTCCTGCTCAGCTAGTCAATACCCTTGCCGCCAACGCTCTCAGAGTAAGCCTTGATCTTTTTAATTCAATTCTTCCTTGGGGTGCTCATTCATGCGGATTCTTCGGTAAACTTTCTCTTAGGGTTTGTCCTATCGTTGAGAGCTATTGAGCTCGAGACTACGAGGGCCGAGGAGGTGAAGCGCGTGGCTCGTGCTTGGGACCAGCAGAAGTATAGCTTCAGGGCACAAATAGCCGGATTGAAGGCTAAATTATCCAAGTCCCAGTCCGATTTGCATGAAGCCGAAGCTGCTTCCGAAGCAAAAATTCGAGCCCTTGGCGATGGGTTCCAAGCTGAATGCTCGAGGCTGGATGCTGATGTTGCAAGACTAAATGCCAAGCTGACACAAGCGAGGGGCAAGGCCGAGGAGATGGCCAAAAAACACCATGAGCAGCTGAGAAAGCATGTGCACCATATCCAGAAGTTGGAGGGTGAGACCTCCAAACTTTCAGCTCGTGAAGCCGAGGTCGAAACTTTACGAGACGAAATCACCGATCGTAAAAATAGAGCTAGGATAAAGGCTAAGAGGGCTGAGTTGGATAAGCAATGGGCCATCATTAAGTCTCGGTTGAAGCTGCTCAAGCAGTGCCGCGCCGGCGAGCTCAACTTGGAAGAAGAGATTGTCAAGGCCGAGGGGAAGGCAGCAAAGGCTCAAGCTATCATTGATGACCTCCCATCAAGTGAGGCCTCGAGCGACGATGAGGAAGAGGAGGATGAAGAAGATGCCGAGGAGGGAGGTGATGCTCCTAAGGCTTAGACTTCTGTAGCACTTTTTATTTTTTTATGCTTATGTTTTGGACCTTCGGGTCCTTTTAACGTAAATACTTTCAGCCTTCGGACTTACTAATGAAATGACTTCGTATCTTTTATCTTAAGTGTTAGTTTTTGCATGTACCGAATACTTTAGAATAGATAGCTCACTTGTGAGACTTGATTGACTTAAACCGATGCAAACTTAGAACGATGTCTCATCCTCGAGTCGATACATTTAAAGTGTAACTTCGGAGTGCAAAATTATAGAAACAAAGAGTTATGGGATGAAGTTTATCTCATTGATACTATTAACAAGCCGAAATTGGATTTTACATGAAACTAAGTCGAAGCGGACCTTGGATGAAAAAACGAATTAACAATGTGCCACTACCGGGCGAAATTACAATGTACTAAATATATTCCTCGAGTGTCAGCCCCCGGTTGTCAAATAGATAGTCTTTGGTTTGGAGGCGCATTTTCGACCTCGGTTGCAACTCGCCCCTTACTCCCCCAGTGTTCGGGTGTGAATCTTGATGAACACCCGAGCACTGGAAATCGTTTAATCTCCTTCCTGAAAAGGTCAAGCAAAATGAAACAAGGAGCAAGTTAGTACATTTCGACCGAAGCCGTTGGAGTGTTGTTCTGCTCGAGGCTATTGGTAAATTTTAAATGAACAAGGGGTATTTACCTCGATTTCAGAAGTAGTGCCGCTTTAAATTGGAGATGTTCCAATTTAAGGGTTCACGCGTGCCCTGCAGATCTTCAATTTGATAAAATTCCTTCCCAACAACTGCTTTGACTCTATAAGGTCCTTCCCAGTTTGCAACAAGCTTTCCCCCGTTCTCTTCCTTCGTTGACTGGTTTGTAGCCTTTAGCACATAATCGCCAACTCTGAAATCCCTAAATTTGGCCTTACTATATAGATATGACTCGGTTTGTCTTTTTTGAGCAACTAGCTGGACCAAAGCCAACTCTCTTTTCTCCTCGAGCAGGTCCAATTCTATGCGCATGGCTTGTTGATTTGCATCTTCGGTGGTGTGAGCGTACCGAAGACTTGGTTCGCCTACCTCCACAGGGATAAGGGAATCCATACCATAAGCAAGTGAAAAAGGAGTCTCACCGGTGCTGTTCTTCTCTATTGTCTGCATGGCCCACAACACACCTGGTAACTCCTCGGGCCAAGGAACTTTTTTCTCATCGAGCCTTTTCTTGAGATTTTTTTATTATAATTCTATTTGAAGACTCAGCTTGGCCATTGGCACTTGGATGATAAGGGGTCGAAGCAATTCTTTTGAATCTCCATTGTTTAAAGAAAACAGTGATGGCTGCTCCCATGAACTGTTTACCATTGTCGCAAGCAATTTCCCTCGGGACACCGAACCTGTAGATGATGTTTTTCTTGATGAAATCGATTACTTATTTTTGTTTAACCTCGGTGAGAGCTCCTGCGTCCACCCATTTCATAAAGTAATCGGTTAACACTAAAATAAACCAAACACAACCTTTTCCCTTTGGTAATGGTCCAACAATATCCATCCCCCACTTCATGAAAGGCCATGGTGACATGACCGAATGCAAAGGTTCGGCCTGTTGACGGATCATCCGTGTGTGGCGTTGACACTTATCGCATTTTTGCACGAAGGCCTTTGCATCTGCGCTGATGATGAGCCAATAATACCTAGCTCTAAGTAGCTTGCACACCAAAGACTTTCCCCCTAATTGATTGCCACACTCGCCTTCGTGCACCTCGGCCATCACATATCTAGCCTCATCGGGACCCAGTCACTTGGCCATCGGGCCGCAATATAGCCTCTTGTACAAATTACTCTCGATCAAGTGGTATGAAGCCGCTTAGGTCCTCAACTTTTTGGCCTCCTTTTTATCTTGGGGAACAGTCCCCGAGTCGAAGTAAGAGATGAACTTACTCCGCCAATACCATTTGTGGTCCACCGAGTTGACCTACAATTTCATCTCTCTCATTTGCGCGGACAACAACCGAATCACTGAATCAGTCCCCGAGTGGGCTTCATCGACCGCCGAACCCAAATTTTCCAGGGCGTCAGCCTCGGTATTTTCCTCCCGAGACACTTGCTTAACTTGCCACTCTTGGAATTGTGCCAAAATCCTTTGTGCTCGGTCTAAGAATAGCTGCATTCTGGGCTCTCGAGTCGTGTATTCGCCGAGCACTTGATTCACCGCCAACTGGGTGTCGCACCTTAGCTCAATTCTATCCACCCCCATTTCTTTAGCCAACTCCAAGCCTGCTAGGGCCTCTTTGTATTCAGCCTCATTGTTGGTCACTTTTTTTAACCGAATCGAGTGCCTGATTTTCTCCTCGGTGGGTGCTTTCAAAACTATGCCTGACCCCAAACCCTTGGAATTAGTTTCCCCATCGGTATGAAGTATCCATAGCCCCGAGGTCGTTCCTTTCGATATTGAGTTCTCCTTTTCGGCTTTGGGCTGAATCCCAACACGAAAATCAGCTACGAAGTCGGGCTTGACTTGGGATTTGATGGCTGTTCTAGGTTCATAGGTGATGTCATATTCGCTTAATTCTACCGCCCATTTTGATAACCTCCCCGGTAACTCAGGTTTGTGCAATATACTTCTCAAGGGGAAGGTTGAAACTACCGTTATTGGGTGACATTGGAACTAAGGTCGTAATTTTCGGGCCGTAACAATTAAAGCAAGTGTTAGTTTTTCCAAGTGTGGGTACCTAGTTCAGCATTGAGGAGTGTCTTGCTCACATAGTTGATGGGCTTCTGCTTGCCATCTTCCTCCCGCAGTGACTGACACCTCGGATACAGCTAAGTAAACTAGCAATGTTTCACCATCCTTAGGCTTGGTGAGCAACGGCGCGTTAGCCAACTAGCGTTTCAAATCTTTCAGCGCTTTTTCACACTCCGATGTCCATTCGAAGTGATTTTTCTTTCACAACACTGAGAAGAATTTGTGGCACCGCTCTGAGGATCTTGAGATGAATCGACTCAAGGCAGCGATTCGGCCAGTTAAGGGCTGAACTTCTTTCACCCCGGTCAGCTCTTCGGGGATTTCTTTGATGGCTTTAATCTTATCGGGGTTTGCTTCGATACCTCGTTTGGAGACAATGAATCCCAAGAATCTGACTGACCCAACACCGATGGCACACTTCTCGGGGTTCAACTTCATGCCATATTGCTTCAGAACAGCAAAAACTTCCCTTAGATGATTCAGATGATCCTCCATTCGAACCGATTTGATGAGCATATTATCTATATAGACCTCCGTAGATTTTCCAATATACTCTTTGAACATGCGACACACCAACCTTTGGTACGTTTTCCCAGTATTTTTCAGACCGAAGGGCATCACTTTATAGCAGAAAGTACCTCGGTCAGTGATGAACGAGGTTTTCTTTTCATCCTTTGGGTCCATGAGGATCTAGTTGTAGCCCGAATAAGCATCCAAGAAGGTTAATAGTTTGTGTCCAGCCGTGGAGTCTATTAACCTGTCTATTTATGGCAATGGGTAGGAGTCTTTGAGGCAAGCCTTGTTCAAATCAGTGTAATCTACACACATACTCTACTTGCCATTTTTCTTCGGTACGACAACCACATTATCCAGCCATTCGGCATACTTTACCTCCTTTATGAAACCATTTTCTTGCAACTTTGTGGTTTCATCTTCGATTGCTTTCTTTTTAATCCTGGCGTGAGGTCTCTTCTTCTGCTTCACTGGGGTGAATTTTGGGTCCACATTCAGCTTGTGGGTTATGATCTCTGGATCGATACCAATCATGTCTGAATGAGACCAAGCGAAGCAATCGTTTTTAGACTTTAAAACTTCAATAATTGCTTTCTTCGACTCCGGGTCCAACTCCGAGCCGACAATTACCTTTCTTTCGGGAAAATCTTTCAATAAGGTGAAAGACTCCAACTCCTCAATGGTGGAGTCCTCGACCTTTTGTTTCCGAGGCTCTTGAATGCAAACCGGGATCTTTCCAAATTCTCCTCGGAGGTCCTCCTCGCTCGACCCTGGTTGCGTTAGTTGCTACTGGTTTGGCCCGGTCGGGGCGACTCTACTTCTCAATGCAACCGAATAGCACTTTCTTACTACTCGTTTCTTTCCTTTTATTGATCGAACCCCCCAAGGCGTAGGGAATTTGATCATTTGATGTAGTGTGGAGGGAACATCCTTGATGTAGTGTGGAGGGAACAGCCTCCATGGAGTGAATCCATGGTCTGCCGAGGATCACGTTGTAGGCAATGTCCTCGGGTAACACTTGAAATAGTGTTTCTTTGCTGACTTCTTCAGCGAACGTTTTGAGTGTAATTTCACCCAAGGTTTTCTCCGTGAAGTTGTTAAAACCAGTCAACACTGTTGCTTTGGGGACAACTTCCCCTTTGAGCCACATCTTCTTCACGGCCCCATAGCTGATTATGTTGACAGAGCTACCGGGGTCTATCAGGACTCGCTTGATGTTAGAGTCGTTGATTCTCAGCATGGTGACCAAGGCATCATGATGGGGAAACGTCATCCCATCACAATCGTCATCATCGAATACGATCTCTTTACCCGAGCCCCCAACTCGAGTTCTCTTTTCCATTATGAATGATAACTTGGCGAATTTCTTTGTTGCTGCAAAATTCACCCCGTTCACCTCTGACCCCCCCTCCCCCGGTAATAACATTTACAACTCTCTCTGGGGGTGGAGCCCGAGGTGGCTGTCCATCACCTCGGTTCTTGGAATAGTTGTCCTTTCTTTTGTCAGTAAGGAATTCGACCGACACTCCTTTCTTCAACAAATGAGCCACCTCGAGGCGCAATGCTCTACAATCCTCGATTCGATGGCCATAATCCGCGTGGAACTCACAGTGCAAGTTTTACTCTCTCTTATCTGCTGGAGTTCTCATGTCTTTAGGCACTGTCACCCCTGCAGTCCCCTTGACTACATTGACTAGCTCCGAAGTAGATATGTTGAAATTGTAGTCGGGGATCCGAGGTAGTTCCTTCTTCGAAGCCGAAGCTGGGCTTGAGGAATTTCTTTGGTTCGTGTTTGGGTGAACCTTTCCTCCGAGCGTTGGCTTATATGTGGGCTTGTAAATGAATTCCCGAAGGAGTTTCCCAGCCTTTGGCTGACAGGCTGCCTTGTAGAGGTGTATGGTTCATACCTCCCCTTCAAATTTCCTCGTGATGCCTCGGCGCGATGTAAGAATTCGCGTCGATTTTTGTAATTATAGCCTCGGCTTTTAAACTCAGCCTCCTCCAACCTGATCTTGGAGTAAGCCCGTTTGTGTAGATCTTCCTATGTCAAAACTTGGTATTGTTGGAGCTCTTTTCGCAATTCAGAAGCGGTGTCAGAATTGCGAATATTGATACCCTTTTCAAATGCCATGATGGCCAATGTATCATCCATCCGAGGTAGCTCCATGCGCTCAGCATGAAAGCGCTCAAGGAACTCCTTAAGTGGCTCACCAGGCCGTTGTTTGACCTCGCATATGTCCTCCTTCCTCTGGAGAATTTTTTGAGCCCCGGTGTGAGCCTTAACGAAGGCGTTGGTCATTTCCTTGAAGGTGGAAATTGACCCTGCTGGTAGACACATGTACCAGCGCACCGCTCCTTTCTTCAAGGACTCGCCAAACCTTTTTAAGTACATTGACTCGAGCTCTATAGCCGTTAGGTCATTGCTCTTTACCATAGCCATATACTCCCTTACATGCTCTTTGGGATCAGTGGTTCCATCATACTTCTTCAAGAACATGAGCTTGAAGTTTTTAAGAGTTGGAGCTGGAGCCGCTTCGGGCTTAAATTGCAACTCCCTGTATTGGTCTATGTCAAGCTCATCTTCAGTCTTTATCCCGGTATGCTCTCAAGGCGCTTTTCTACGCGTGCTTCGACGCGAGCTTCAACGCGCGCCTCGACGCGTGCCTCAATTTCCCTGGTCAACCTCTCAACGTTGACCGAGGATATTGTTTCAGCCACGGTGGGAATCATCCCGAAGTGTGGCGTTGCGCCTGGTATGTTTCCCGAACCCCCAGACGTGGCCACATTGGGAGGTCCCCTGTTATCGCGCCCGTAGAAACGAAGATCGGGATGCCTCCATTTGGAACCGAAGGCTGGGTGTCGTTCGGTGCTGAACTGTTCCTCGCCTCCAACGAGGCACGGAACTCGGCGTTGCTGTGTGCTTGCTCATCCTGCTGTTCATGAAGGGCTTTGAGCGAAGCAACAACAAAAGCTTGAAAGGCTTCAGTTGTCATTGGAGATGAGGAATGTTGGTTCGACGGAACGTTAGTCTGATCATCTAGATCTCTACTGTTGTCAGCCATATCGTTGTCGAGTAAATTATAGGCTTTGACGAAAAAAGAGCGTTCAACTTTGGAACAAAGCGTTTAGGATCACAAATCGAATTTGGGTTATAATATAAACAAAACTTCGTATCAAAGTCGTTAAAATGCCAAGAATAACCGTAAAATGCGAGAAAGTAACTGGATTTCAATATATTGCAATGAGCACAAAATTTAGCAGAATTTTTGTATGTATTTCTGAATGCGTACAACACAAAATGAAGTAGTATTTATAGGCCTAGGGGCCTTGCCCACGTCTTCCACTATCAATAATGCTTTGACCCATATTCTTGGCATTAATGGGAGGAGTTAGTGGGCTGAAGTAGTGGGCTGCAAAGCCGCTGGAATCGAGGCGACTCACCGAGGTGCGTATATGTGACCTCGGTGGTGAGGCCTTGCTGTTTGACCGAGGTGGACATCACCGAAGCTCCGCTTACGGCTCGCCTTCGGTGATGACCCCAGTGTTTGACTCCAGCGATTAACTCTGTTGCTTCGATTATTGGTTCGTCGTCACGTGCTTGGTGGTTGTCAATTTATCTTATCCAGGCGATTTATAGTCGGGCTGATTTTTACCCAATACACAAGGCTGTAACAGAGGATAAGTCCCCAAAATCTGCTCAAGTGTTGTTACACGCGTTGGCTTGCTTGAAGGAAAGTGGGGACAAGTTGGATGTGTTAGCATGGTATATTATTCCATTGGTAAGACAGCAAAACTCTTCAGAAAAAAAAAGTTTTTGATCCATTTTTATTACTCTGACTATGATTTATTTTATGTTTGATCAAAGATGGTAAGTAAATGAAATCAAAGGATCCTCTTGAAACAGTAGATGAGGAAAAAATGTTAATGACATATGCTTGAAGGAGATCTAATGAATTTGTACCAGACCCTTTAATGTTAATGCTTTTTTAATACGCCTGTGGACATATATTTGGTTGAAACAAAAAAAATATTTATATAAGTTGAGTTAATAAATTATATAGTTTATTTTGTATTTGAATTATTTCACTTGAAAAAAAAATTGATTTTTGCAAGTGGAAGAAAAAAATTTTCAATATTTAATGTGAGTTTAGAGTTTTTAAAAAAACTCATCTTTAAAAAGGCCCAAACACTCACTAAATTCCATAACCAAACAAAATTTTGAATTTTCTTTTTTTTTAAGAAAAGGGAAAAAAAATATTTGTGGCCAAACGGCTCCTTGTTACCCTGATACTAACTTATTTTATGCTTGATGTAAGATGGTAAGAACATGAAATCAAAGGACGTTCTGGAAGCTGTAGTTTAGGAAAACAAGTTAGTTACATACAATATGCTCGAAGGAGATCGAATGAAGCTGTAAAAGAGCCTTAGGTTTACCTTCCAAATTGTATCAAAGAATGGGACTGAATATTTCAAGGCAACGGTGGAATTTGAGAAGATGAACCAGGATGTTCCATATCCCAATAATTTTTAGGCTGCCCGACAGAAGTAAGAATTTATAATCCATAAGAAAATAAACTCGATCCACGGATAATCAGTGGTTTTTTAATTGGTTATCTAGAAAAATCAAAGGGGTATAGATTTTACTGTTCTAATCATAGTGCAAGAATTATTGAAACTTGAAATTCTAGGTTCATTGAGAATGGTGAAGTTAGTGGGAGTGAAGAACCACGTAATGTGAAAATTAGGGAAGTGAAGATGCAAATTCCTTTACCATATACTTCTTCTAAAGTTGTTGTTCCTGAAGTTGTTGTACCACCTAACAACCAACAAGAACAATAAATAAATAATCTTGCTATTCATAATGAAGACATTATTTATGAGCTTGCAATAGATGTACCACAAGAAGTAGCATTAAGAAAGTCTCAAAGACGAAAAAAACATACTACTTCTAATGATTTTTGGTTTATCCACATGAGTCAGATATTTGAAAATCGATGAGGATCTGCTTTAATTTTCACAGGCCATTGAAAGTAACAAGTATGATAAGTTGTTAAATGCTATGAAAAATGAGTTGAAATCCATGCAACAGAATGAAGTTTGGGACCTTGTTGAATTACCAGAAGGTTGCAAAAGAGTCGGGTGTCAATGAATCTTTAAGACCAAACGCGACTCAAAAGGTAATATCAAACGTCACAAGGCCAGAATTGTTGCAAAAGGATTTACTCAGGAACATGGTGTTGATTATACATAGACCTTTTAATCCGTCTCTAAAAAGTATTCACTTAGAATTATAATAGCTTTGGTGGCTCATTATGACTTAGAGCTACATCGAATGGATGTGAAAGTCGTCTTTTTGAATGGAAATTTAATGGAAGAAATTTATATGGATCATCCAGAGAGGTTTGAAATTAAAATAAAGGAACACATGGTGTGTAAATTTAAGAAATCAATATACGGGCTTAAAACAAGCTTCCCGATAATTGTATCTTAAGTTGCATTAAACTGTTGTCGCCTTTGGATTCAAGGAACACATCGTTGATCGCTGTGTGTATATATATATGAAGGTCAGTGGGAGTAAGTTTATAATTTTAGTCTTGTGTGTTGATTACATATTTCTTGCTACTATTGATCTTGGTATGATGCATGACACCAAGAAATTTCTCTCTAAGAACTTTGAAATGAAAGATATGCGAGACGCAACTTATGTGATCGGGATAGAAATATTCCGGGATAAAAATATTCTGGGATAGATCACAAGGATTATTGGGGCTATCTCAAAAGGCCTATATTAATAAAGTTCTAGGGAGATTAAGAATGGAAAATTGCTCATCAAGTCCTGTTCCAATTCAGAAGGGAGATAAATTCAATCTCAATCAATATCCAAAGAATGAATTGGAACATAAGCAAATGAAATATATGCTCACTTAGGGAAAATCTGACCATTTTCATATGCTTGGATAATGAGATTCACATTATGGTGGTTGTGGCATGCTTTGAGGCCACAATTAAGGTTAAGTGGCTGCGGAATTTTATTTCAGGACTTGGACTAGTCGATAATATTGCCATGTCCCTGAAAATTTATTGTGATAATTCCTCAACAGTGTTCTTTGTTAAGAACGACAAGTATATGAAGGGTTCTAAGTCAATAGACTTGAAATACCTTGTCGTTAAAGAACAAGTCCAGAAACATAAAGTGTCATTTGAAGAAATTAGCACCAAAATATTGATTGCTGATCCTTTGACGAAAGGATTAACGCCCAAAGCATTTATGGTACATATTGAAAGAATGGGCATTATTGATAGCAATGAATAACTTTATGCAAATACTTTATGATGTTTATGAAATTGACACTTTGAGCTCATTTATGTAAATATTTATGTTACCTATTTTCTCTTATATACATAATGTTGAGAATAACGATGACAGGTTTTTAGCTTTGCTAAAGATATACTAAGCATTATTGATGGACCCATTATGTATTAAAGGGCTTTAAAGGGGTTCTAAAGGGCTATCCATTTTCTCTTTGCTGTGCTCGATAGATTATTTTGGCTTGTTTGGGTCATCATTGTTGAGCTCTAAGACCTCGTATCATAGGTAAACAACAGAAACTCTTGTATTTAAATTTTACCATGAAAAGATATAAAAATCAGCATGTTTAAAGGTCCAACTATGTTGTATTTGTTGTATGCATGTTTGTTTGGCTAAATCTTGATAAGGGGGTGTTTTGGTTAAAGTAAAAATAGTTAAATGTTTCACATGTCTATTTTTGAGTTACGTATGACTATTTGAGCTGTTAGCAAAATGAAATGTATAACATAAAACTTCAAGATGGAAACATTTTTCGAAAAATGGACTTGCTCTGTCATAATTTAAAATCTGGCCATTTTTGCAAAAATTAGCCACGGTGCGCACTATGTAAACTTGGACACGTTCGCAAGTGGATATTGAGGATATTTTATAAAAATCAGATTTGAAAGTGAAATGGGCTGCAATTTAATATCTAGACACTTTTAACTTTGCAAAGGGACAAAACTAAAACAAGATTGAATAAATGGACTGATGTTTGGCATTTTATGCCTATATTTCCTTAATATTTCCTCACGTTTTAATACTTTATTCGCTCGTTTTATAGTCTATGAATATGGTTTTACACTGATTTTATGTCATGTGTATGTAGGTTGTTATGCAGTGCAATTGGAGCTTTAAAGAGCATGATCGAGCAAGAAAAGATTGGATTTTGATTGAGGATTGGATCGAGCACACGAAGGCATGACACGAGCGAGCGAAGGAGCAAGAAAACAGAAAAATGGCTGGGCTCCGCGCCGCGCTCCATACCGCGTGCAGTGGCTGGCGCGGTTTCCCATGCACCGCGGAGCCAAGGCGTGCGAATTTCGACGGTCACTGGTTGTGTCAGCGCGATCGTGGGCGCGGGGCGCCCGTTATAGCGCCCATTGTGTGCATTTTTACGTCCTATTTCATCTAGGATTGGGTCTAACTTATTACTAGGTGTTTGTAAACTCTATAAATACTCTTTTACTTAGTTTTTCATAGGAGTTCAGACTTTGGAGCAAATTTGAGAGCTTATAACATCAAGACAAGGGTTTTTCTTCCTTCCATTAATTTATTTCATCATTATTTCATTATTACATCAATTCCTTGTGTTGTTATTATGAGTATGCGTGGCTAAATCTATCGTTCTAGGGTTAGAGTATTTCATGAAGGTTGATGTTTGAAGATTTATTTCCATTAATTGAATCCCATAACGGGTTGCTTATTCTTTCTTGATTTCACTTGTGTAATTGTCAGGGCCCGATTATTACGCATTATCTATGGTTTTTAGATTGAACTCAAAAGAGGGAATCTAATTACGTAATAAGAAAGAATAGAACTAGTTTGTGAACCCGGGCATCGGGGAATCAATTCGCGGGTAGGATAGACATATACTTGCTTGCCTAGTTTAACTCATTACAGAGATCGTTAATGCGTGCATGTGATTTAACCCATTGACATATAGGGATTGAAGTAGCTTGCATAGATTGTGAAGAACTGAAAGGTTTTCATAATTACAATTACTCTGTCAGTTAGTAATCTGGGATTTAAGAAGTGGAATCAATTGAATACATCAACTGGATTGTTCGTAACTCTGACCCTGGATCGCTCTCTTGATATTGTTAACAACCAAAGTTTTGCCACATTGCTCGGTTACATCTTTAGCATTTTACTTACTGCGTTTTAGTATAAAAAACTGTTACAACCATTGGAAAAAGACCCCTGGATAGTTTGTTCAGGAATTGTTTATTAAGCACTAGTCTGCATAGTCCTCGTGGGAACGATACTCGACTTTGTCACTTTATTACTTGGCGACCGCGTATACTTGCGTGTGCGTTTGGGAGCAACAAGTTTTTGGCGCCGTTGCCGGGGATTAATTATTGACTGATTTCTTTTTGAACAGTTTATTACTTACTATTCAGGTTTAATTTTTGTTTTGAGTTTTGTGCTGTTTCAGGTATTAGGTCCTGCTTGATCTTTACCTACAGGAATGGCAGAAGACCAAGCTTTAGCTGTGCGAGATGTTGCTCTCCCCAGCCTGGAAGGAGTAGCATCGAGCATAGTTAAGCCCGCTATCACAGGGGGCTTTGAGATTAAGTCCGGCATGATTCAGTTGATGCATGTGACTGGACAATATGGTGGATTTCTTCATGAGGATCCGCAGCAACACGTTCAGAATTTTCTGGAGATCAGTGATACTTATACACCAGCGGGTGTTCCTACTGATTATGTTCGCTTGACGTTGTTCCCGTTTTCACTGATTGGGGCAGCAAGGAAGTGGTTAAAGGCTGAAAAGTCTGGGTCTATCACTACTTGGGAGGATTTGGCTAAGAAGTTCTTGACTAAATTTTATCCGTCTGCCAAGACAGCCCGGCTGAGGAGCGAAATTATGTCCTTCAGACAGTTAGAAGGAGAATCCTTATATTCAGCCTGGGAGCGATTCAAAGCTCTATTGAGAGATTGTCCACACCACAACCAATCCAATGAGGTTGTTGCACACACTTTTGTTGAGGGGCTGAACCAACACACTAAGATCGTGGTTGATGCTGCTGCTGGAGGCCAAGTACTGGCCTTAAATTTTGATCAAATTTATGATTTACTTGACAAGTTTTCGCAGAGCAATCCTGATTGGCAGGGAGATGGTAGAGCTATTACGCAGAAACCTGCAGGGGTACTTCAGTTAGATGCAGTTTCAGAGCTAAGGGCGAGGATGGATGCTATTTCCAATCAAATTAGCAAGTTAGCTCTGCAAAAGGCTCAGCAACCAGTGGCTCCAGTGCAACAACTCCAGAGCTTTTGTGAGGTTTGTGGTCAAGACCATGCTACAGAGGTTTGCTCTTCTAATCCAGAGTCAGTTTATTATGTGGGTAATCAAAACAGGCTGCAGGGTCGAAATCAGTTTGGTAATGGTTATTATCAAGGTAGTACGAGAGCCCCGAATAATTACCACCCACTTCCACTTCCACCACAGCAGGTTAGCAGTTCAGTTGAAGATATGCTAAAGCAGATAATGGCAGGCCAGCAGAGAATGATAGCTGACACTGCAGCCCATGCACAAGCCATACAAGATCTTGCCAATGCTCACAAGAACCTAGAGCACCAGTTGGGGCAGTTGGTGGGAGAAATAAGCACTATGAAAAAAGAGCCTGAACAATGTCTTGCAGTGACTTTAATAGAAGGTGGAGAGCTGATGGCCAAGTCCGAGGAAAGAGCTGAGATAGAAAAAGTTGAAAAAGTAGAGAAGGTGAAGAAGAAAGAAGAGAGAAAGGAGGCACCTCTGCCCTCCACCATTCCCACAGAGACTTATACCATCGAAGGACCTGGCCCAGTATCAAAAATTTGTGAGTATGTTGAAAGAACTTCAAGTTAATATTCCCTTGACTGATGTGTTTGAATTGATGCTATCCTTTGTGAAGTTTTTAAAAGAAATGTTAGTCAAGAAGAAGAAGCCTCAAGAGATAGATACAGTTGAGTTAGTTGAGGAGTGTAGCACAATCTTGAGCAAGCTACCTCCAAAACTTCAAGATCCTGGGAGGTTTACTATTCCTTGTACCATTGGAGGGCATAATATCACTGGTGCCTTGTGTGATTTGGGGGCGAGCATAAATCTCATGCCTTTGTCTGTTTGCAAAAGGTTAGGGCTAGGAGCAATCAAGCCCTCTTCAGTTACTCTTAAGATGGCGGATGGTTCACTCGCTCACCCTGATGGTAAGTTGGAGGATGTGTTGCTAAAAGTTGGTAAGTTTACATTCTCTGCTGATTTTGTAGTCCTGGATTATGAAGAGGACCGAGAAGCTCCAATCATTTTGGGGAGACCATTCTTAGTCACCTCGAAGGCAATTATTGACATGGAGCTGGGTGAGATGACTGTTAGAGCGCATGGAGAAAAAGTTACTTTCAAGGTTTATAATGAGAAGGAGCACATAGCTAAGGTGGAAGAGTGCTCTATGATTGAATGTGCCAAACAAGAAGATGGAAGTAAACCACATGTGAAGTTGAAGATGGGTTCTCTAAAAGAAGGGAAGAAAGTAAAAGTTCGGCGTAAGAAGAGAAGACATAAATGTTGGAAGTGAGCTAGAAGTGTCGTCGTGCCACGACGTTAACTAAGGCGCTTCTCGGGAGGCAACCCGAGTTTGTACTTGTATTATTTTATTTATAGTGTCACGTAGTTGTTGTTTTTCCTTGGATTGCAGGTTCATGTAATGTCGAGGCTAAGTGTGGGGTGTCCTCACCCTTGCCTAATGTTGATGATCTGTTGGGGGAAGTCTGAGTACCTCATACGATATGGAAGCTTGGAGGATGCTAGCACCAAGGACTAGAATCTTCAGGGAAGTTTTCTTTACCTTGCACTTGCTTATTTTTAGCACTGAGGACAGCGCTTAGTTTAAGTGTGGGGTGGGGGAACTACCCTTTATCTATTTTTGAGGTTAGTGATGCATGTACCATAGGATTTTTGTTTTGTCACTTGACTTTATTTTGATTTATTTCTTGCTTTAATATTTGAAAAAAAAAATTAGAAAACCAATGAAAAATTCTAAAAAGATTTTCCTTTTAGTTTTTATTAGTGGTACATGTCATCCACCCCATGGTTTTTCTTATGACCGCGGTTCTTTTCCACGGGGAGGCCTTTGAACCGGGTAGTTTTCTTTTTAGGATTAGGATAGTTAGTTGTAGGTGACCCTAGATGTAGGAAAAAGGTAGAATGCTAGGTGCCTTTGATTTGTTTGATACCGGTGGACTTGAACTTGATTGCATGTGCTATTTGTGGTGTCCTTGGGTTTTAATTTGACGCATGCCTAAAAAAAATTGGAACGACCCCCTTGAGATGCTTGAGTCCGCTTGCTTGACTTGATTGTTAACCTTTGTGCATTAGTGCTTAAATTTCCACAAGTTGCACTCTAGATGCTTGATTGAGAGTTGTTGATGGAGCCATTTTGTGTGGACCATGTGCAATGTGTGTTGTGAGGCATGTTCTTGTTTACTCCATGTTGCATATTAATGTCTAGAACTTGCCCCGTGTGTGTGCAAAGCGAAATCCTAGGTTTGCTCTAGTGGGGAAATGATACTAGGCCTTCTTTTGATTTGCCTACCCTTACATATACACCTTGGAAAAAAAAATTGTTATTGTGATTTCCTTGTCCCTTTTTGTTGGCACCCACACCTCGAGCCTACCCATTTGTTCTAAATTGTCTCTTTTGGCCCTTTACTCCTTAAGCACTTTAGTGATATTGTGTTGTTATTTTGGAGTGGTGATTGGATTTTGGGAGGTTTTTGAGTGGAACTAATGAAGGGGAATACTTGAATGAATTGTGTAGCAGTTGTTGATGAGCATTGGCAAGGTTGGCAAGTAATGTAATTGAAAAAGAAGGAAAAAAAAAAAGCAAAGTTGAAAAGAAAGAAAAAATTGTGGAAAAAGAAATAAAGAGAGAAGAATATCAATTCCTTGCTAGTGTGTGCTTAAAAGAAAAAAATTGCTACTTGTTGAGAAGGTGTGTGTGAAAGTTGTTGATTGGGTGGCTTGATGAGATTTGTACTTAATTTGAATGTGATGTATTAAAGTGCTTAGGGAGGTAGTCACTATTACCCATATGTATCCTACCAGCCCCTTAGCCTACATTACAACCTTTCTAAAATCCTAGTTAATCAAGATTGGAGTGAGCCTAC
Organism: Petunia x hybrida; assembly: GCA_037355625.1. Classification (NCBI taxonomy): domain Eukaryota; kingdom Viridiplantae; phylum Streptophyta; class Magnoliopsida; order Solanales; family Solanaceae; genus Petunia; species Petunia x hybrida. Next base: position 645,951 of record JBBBVM010000698.1, on the reverse strand, counting down.
ATTAGTGGAGTCCTACACTACGGGCAAGCCTATGGTACGTTGTGTGTGGCATGTGAGCCTTTCATGAGAGTGAGTGAGTTCATTTGTTATTGGCCCCGTTCTATTCATGATATTGGTTTTTGTGTGTGATCTTTGGGGGGCACTCTCTTTGATATTGGTGAGGGTACGTGGTTTGCATGAAATAGGTGAAGTTGATGGTTCTTGGTTGAGTAGATAGATGTGATTTTGTGGGAGCATGGTTGCATTAAGTTGAGTTTGTGCATTTGAGCTATTTTGGGGTGGTTGTTTCTATATTTTTTATTTTGATAATTTGTTGGCATGTTGTGGATCCATAGTAGTCATGTGTGCATTGGTTCAATGGTCGGTATCAACCATAGTCATAAGCAGACCTGTTCTACCTAGGTTGGAAGTTATTTGTGATTGCTCGAGGACGAGCAAAGGTTCAAGTGTGGGGTGGTGATGTTTGGCATTTTATGCCTATATTTCCTTAATATTTCCTCACGTTTTAATACTTTATTCGCTCGTTTTATAGTTTATGAATATGGTTTTACACTGATTTTATGTCGTGTGTATGTAGGTTGTTATGCAGTGCAATTGGAGCTTTTAAAGAGCATGATCGAGCAAGAAAAGATTGGATTTTGATTGAGGATTGGATCGAGCACACGAAGGCATGACACGAGCGAGCGAAGGAGCAAGAAAACAGAAAAATGGCTGGGCGCCGTGGGCTCCGTGCCGCGCCCCTTACCGCGTGCAGTGGCTGGCGCGGTTTCCCATGCGCCGCGGAGCCAAGGCGTGCGAGTTTCGACGGTCACTGGTTGTGTCAGCGCGATCGTGGGCGCGGGGCGCCCGTTATAGCGCCCCTTATGCGCGTTTTTACGTCCTATTTCGTCTAGGATTGGGTCTAACTTATTACTAGGTGTTTGTAAACTCTATAAATACTCTTTTACTTAGTTTTTCATAGGAGTTCAGACTTTGGAGCAAATTTGAGAGCTCATAACATCAAGACAAGGGTTTTTCTTCCTTCCATTAATTTATTTCATTATTACATAAATTCCTTGTGTTGTTATTATGAGTATGCGTGGCTAAATTTATCATTCTAGGGTTAGAGTATTTCATGAAGGTTGATGTTTGAAGATTGATTTCCATTAATTGAATCCCATAACGGGTTGCTTATTCTTTCTTGATTTCACTTGTGTAATTGTCAGGGCCCGATTATTACGCATTATCTATGGTTTTTAGATTGAACTCGAAAGAGGGAATCTAATTACGTAATAAGAAAGAATAGAACTAGTTTGTGAACCCGGGCATCGGGGAATCAATTCGCTGATAGGATAGACATATACTTGCTTGCCTAGTTTAACTCATTACAGAGATCGTTAATGCGTGCATGTGATTTAACCCATTGACATATAGGGATTGAAGTAGCTTGCATAGATTGTGAAGAACTGAAAGGTTTTCATAATTACAATTACTCTGTCAGTTAGTAATCTGGGATTTAAGAAGTGGAATCAATTGAATACATCAACTGGATTGTTCGTAACTCTGACCCTGGATCGCTCTCTTGATATTGTTAACAACCAAAGTTTTGCCACATTGCTCGGTTACATCTTTAGCATTTTACTTACTGCGTTTTAGTATAAAAAAACTGTTACAACCATTGGAAAAAGACCCCTGGATAGTTTGTTCAGGAATTGTTTATTAAGCACTAGTCTGCATAGTCCTCGTGGGAACGATACTCGACTTTGTCACTTTATTACTTGGCAACCGCGTATACTTGCGTGTGCGTTTGGGAGCAACATGGACCATCTCTGCAAATGCTTGAAGCTGGTGTGAAACAAACTGCTTTTTTTGGCTGCTTTGCAAAAATATGACACCATAAGCAACTGGTTTTCCTTTTTTCCCGCGCTAACAGATGTATTGCAAAAATACCCCTGTTAAGATTTAATGAAAAAAATCCGGACGGAAACACCCCTGTCAAGTTTTTCGGTCGGGGACAAGACTTGCCTTTTATATTTCTCTACTTTTCAACACTTATCCCAACGAAGCTTTTTCAGCAATTAATTTTGTATGTTATATAAAGTCTTTTGGGGACATATCATATACCAAATTGAAGGTCTTGGAGTTTAGTTTCCAACACTTTTGACGGTTTGTTTATACAACACATAGATAAAAAGATATGAGCATCAGAAGTCAGGCCAGAAAAAGGGACATAAGCGCAAAAGACAGCTAGAACTGAAATGTTTCGAGTATAAAAGGAAAAACATGTCTTCTTTTCGTCATTTCCAGAATATAAATGATAGAAGCAGTGTGTTGTTGAAGGTTTAAGCCCCTTTTATGATTTTGAAGGAAGGACGTCAATCGTAACTCGAAATTGAAGACAGATTGCGTCAAAATGCTCTACGCGATTAAGGTGTTGGCAAAAGGCAATACTTGCCGCCCTTGGCCGTAAGTTTTGGCAAAAGGCAAGACTTGCCTTTGACCCTTGCTCGATTTGCCAAAACTTGAACGGCAAGTGTTGGAAAAATGCAACACTTGCCGCACTTCGTCGTAAGTCCTGGCAATTGCCAAGACTTGCCCTTCCAGTCTTCCCTGCATTCTGACAATATAACTTGAAGTATTAGCAAAACAACACTTGCCCTTGAAGTATAGCTAATTGCCAAAACTTACAAAATTTTCGCCTTGAAGTCTTGCCTCCGGACTAAATAAGGGAATTTTGCTAAAACACTCCTTAGCGTGACCAATTTTTCAAAACCACTCCTTATGGAGGGTGTGCAATGAAATTTTTTGGCTTTGTTTTTAGCTTCTGTTGGCAAACAACCTTCTTTTGATGAAGAAGTCACTTTTTCATAAACAATCATATATTTAAAAAAATATATATAATCCAAGTTTAATTAAATTAATTAAAGTTATTTTTGAACAATGTAAATCATGATTTATTTTGGGAGCACGGACTTAAATCATCAATTTTAATGAAGAGTAATACATTTTCAAAGCATGACTTTAACTAAACGGAAAATATATGACAACCAAATATTTCTTAAATTAACTTGTGAAAATAAAGCAACTGCGCTTGGCACAGGACTCGAGGGTGCCTAACACCTTCCCGAGAGTCAACTGAGGACCTTACTCGAAATCTCTGATGCAGACCATTAGACGAGTCAAAGGTGTTCTGGGTACACCACTTTGGTGATTTGGCACACCTTTAACTTGTCAAGTGGCAACTCCGAGTTCTCTGTAAATATCTTGTGTGCCTTGAAACATCAGTCACTGCCTTTTAAACTCATTCCATTTTCCTTTAATTAATTTTATTTTGGGAAAAAAAGGGCGTGATAGTTTGGCGACTCCGCTGGAGAATTTAGTGAAAAGTATAATCTCCGGCTTTTTAATTGTCGCATGTTTTAATTTATTAAATATCTGGTTGTTATATGTTTGTTGTTATCACATTAAAAGTTGAATGTTACCGCTTTGATTTTGTTGAACTGTATATAAACTGTCTTCTCCGCGTACACCTCTGAGTCTCTGAGCACATGCACACGTACGCTTACCAGATTGCTTGTGGCATCTGGGAACTTTCTTTCTAAAATTGTCCATGATTTAGGAGGAAGGTGTGTTGGGATTTTGGGCCGGAGATACTGCTGCAGGATGACCCCGACGCATTTTCTGCCTGGTTTGTCTACTGGATTTTCAGCCATTCTAGACACCGAGTCAGTTTAGACACCTGGAGTTAAACGTTTAGGCCCAATTATCTGCATCATTGGACTTAGTATGAGTAGGGGTTCCAACATGAGTCTCAGGCTGAGGTTGACCGATTGGGGAAATCAGAAGAAAGTGAGGTCTTGCGCAAAGTGAAGGGTTTAGAACAAGCCGTGAGAATTATGCAGGGCTATGGAGATCACACCAATACTTCTTTTAAAGATCTTTGCCCTTTCCCTAAATTGCAATTGCCTGATGGTTTCAGTTTTCCAAAGTTCGAGCCATACACCGGGCATGGAGACCCAAAGGTTCATATGAAGATATTTATGCCTAAATTTGTACGTCTAGGTTAAACAATTAATTATGAATGAGGTCACAAGAAATATAGTTACTTACGATAGAAAAGTATGTAAATACAATGAAAATAAAGACAAGTAAATAAATAAGAAATAATGGAGAAAAGCAATGTAAATCTTATTCCTTGAGAGTAGCCGATGTTATAGCGAATCCAACATTCTATACAATATAATATTTAATATAAGGAGGGGTATTTATAGTAGTGATACTCAATCCTAATTAAGGTAAAATACAAATACTAATAGGGCCATGGGCCTACAACTCAAGGCGGGGGTATATTAAATCCTAACTAGGAGACTGTAAACCTTAAGCGGTGGGATCTGTGCCTGCGCCCTGCACCATGTGACCAAACCTCCTAACAATTCATTGGCTCTAAGAGCGGGCATATATCCTCAGTGCCCGGTGACTTGTAATATAAGTCTACTCTCGCTAGCTTGACTTGTATCACCATAACAATAGGTGGCATATTTTTGCCCATATAGTCAGTCCCCCACTTGCTGAGTGCTGACGCAAGCAGTCACGAAGTGAAAGCTGCGTGATGTGAAAAGATGTCTTACTGACTCCTTGAGATTCGCAGTCTCTTTGACCAAGAATGATACTGAACTCTTCGGGAATTTCGCGTGCTTTCTTCTGATTGGCAGGTACCGACCTCACGCACCTTTTCAGGAACTGCCATTAACTACTCCAAATCGTTTCATATCTCTAGCCATAATGACGCGTGACCGTTTCGCACCTCATCCTTATCCCTTTCTACCTATAAATAGTGGCTTCATGATAGTGGGAAAATCACAACTCTTTTTCAGAAAATAATTCACTTCTTCAACAACTTCTTACGATAGTGAGAATCTTTTTTTTTTTTAAAGGATGTTTGCCTTTGATCCTAGTTTGATATTCCCAGAAAACTTTCTTTGTTCCGAATGGATGTTGTATGAAGGAGGAATCTCATTTGCAGTTATCTTCTTTTCTCTCTTCATTCATGAGGGAATGAATGAAGTCCCCCGAGTCATGCAGTTTGATTGGGATTCTAATGATGTCCTTCAGAATGTCTCCATTATTACACGTGCACTGATTACTGTATGCTCATCTTCTAACACAGTATTTGTTGTGATATTCTTCTTTTCATGCGGGGTCAGGACGCCATGAGGATTCTCCGCCAGGATTTCTCTGGTGTTTAGGTTGCTTCTTTGACGGAGTAGGGTTGAAGCCGACTTTTCTGACTCCGTTTCATGGCAGGCAAGAAGATGGAGCTCTGGGTCGTGAGCGGATTAATAATTCACCAAGTTCTAACTCTGTTTGCGGTCAAGGTCGTCTCTCAGTTCTGCTGGTACGGTCTTGTTGGTGTTGCAATGCCTCATCGGCCATTAGTTATGGGACACCCAAGGGAAGAGGTTCCTCTGTGGTAGGTTCCCAGCTCAAGCCTTTCTACACTTGACAAACTCCTATTTGCACTTGAAGATCTGTGGAGCTGTGCACTCCAGTTTGGCCAATTGAGTTTGAAGCGGATGATCAAGCTTCCCTGCTAGTCTTTTAGTTCCTCTTCGAGTTCAACGGACGAGATGGGGGAAGGTCAGGCCTATACTCAGGTGCTTCTGGGATCGCTTGCTTTGATCAAGCAGACATGCTTTGGTTGTACTAACGGCCATATACATTGAAACAATGCTCGGGCCTACATATTTTGGGTTGTCAAAAGAAAAGAAGAACTCCGGACTGTTTACCGCATATTGCTACAATCCAGATGAAGGATTTTAAGCCATGTTAATCCTGAGGATTTCTTTATTTTTAGTCTTCCCTTTCCTTTTTTTCTACAATTGTTATAAATAAATTTTGTAATCAGTAAGAATTATATGTATATTATGAGCCTACGAGCTGTTATTAATGAAGCGAATGTTCATCAATATTTCATACGTCCTTGTGTTATTACATGTTTCGTAATGTGTAACCAAGCAGTATATTTGTGCACCTAGATATTAGATGGATTTCGGTCGTCCTCATTGTTCTAGTTTAAGAATGTGTGTTAGTGTGCCTGCTTTGAGCAATTACGTCCGTTGTGCACCGATAGACGGCAGCTAGGTTGCATCCGTAGTAGATGGCTGTTTGCACCCGCAATGGGACGACTTTAGCCCATGTGGAAACGGTCCTTTTGCGTTTTGAGACAAAACGTCTTCACCTAGTACTCAATTATTTAAGACTTTTTGGCACTACGTGGACAGGCATCCCTGTCGGCGTGTAGGTGCAATTGTTGATTTAACGAGATCAACGCTCGATTAATGCCTAGTGGCTGAGTTAGACATGGTCTAACTCTAAGCGAGTAGTGTACTCTACTTTTTGTAGCGAAAAGTGAGCGTATTACTTCAACTTAGGTCTGGCCGGGGCTATGAATAGTTGCATTGTAGATGGATATAGATAAAAGAGTAAAACTGACTAAATGATATAGTAGTTTTATTGATAGAAGAGGTGCGGGACCTGTGATGCTGTAGGTGAAAACCCATAACATGCCTGATAAATATCATAACAAAGGAAATAACAAAAACAATGTAAATGCTTTCTCAAGCAAAGGTACTTTATGTTTGATCCTTGAATGATTTGAGGTCATTCAGTTGGGCTGCGCTGTTTAAGGTATTGACCCTTGAAAGTCATCCCCCAGTTCATTGATTACCATATGGTACAGTTGCTCGTCAATCAAGCAATACTGAACCGCCTGTTTCCGCAAGTAAATGCTTTCTGACTTGTCTTCACGAAGATCTCCTTTGCTATATAGTTGACAAGCGCATCATGCTGCCCTGTGAAGGATACTGTATCTGGAACTTCAAGGTTCATAAGTCCTGTGGGGGTTAACTCAACTATCGTCTGCCAATCGTCCAGATCTCCAAATGCTTTGGCGTCTACTGAGATATTTTCTTCGTTGATGAATTCCCACGCATGAAAATTTTTTAGGATTGCCCTGAATTTCTTCTTTGGATCTAGCTCATAGATGTCCTCGGCTATGAAGATTTCCTTTAGTTGATTAACCATCAGTTGAGATTTGTTGTATAGGCTGATCTCCCTAGCCCCCAGTGTGTAGGCTAAGTCAAGAGCATAAATTATGGCTTCACATTTTGCTTCATTATCATCAGCTGTCATGGCCTGGTGGTAGATAATTCTAAATGGCATTCTAATCCACAAGTTGATCTTCCCCCAGTTGGGATTCATCCATGTGCAAATTTCCCAACTGCTATAATCAATTGCTTCTTCATTCCTGAGTGACTCTTTAGCCTTCCGTTCAAATTCTTCTGCAAAATCTGAGGTGAAACCTTCCATCGCCCGTGTCTTGATATCTGTACGGGGTTGATAGGTGACGTCGTACTCTCCCAACTCTTCAGTCCACTTTGCCATATCTTTCAACAGACCAGGTTTAAACAGAATGGCTCGCACCAGTGTCGAAGAGACTAGACTAACCGAGTGTTCTTGGAAGTACGAGCGCAGCTCTATGTGGCCATTACCACGGCTGCTATGAACTGGAGTTGTAAGGGCAAGAGCTTGTCTATGCGTTGCAGCATTCTGCTGGCGTACTTCACGGGAAACTGCTGCCCGTTCTCTTCTTGTACAAGGACTGCATTCCAAGCTATCTCAGATATTGAAAAGTACAACAGAAGGTGCTCACCAGTCTCTGGCTCGGTTATTACTGGAATCTGTAGGAGTTTAATGTTCGTCTCGACAAATAACATTGTATTAGCTAGAGGGGTCTTCCTTTCTTCTGTAGCACCTCGGAGAGACGACACACCAATTCAGTCTCTCTCGGGGCTAGTTGATCCACCAACACCAATCGATCCCGCAGCTCGCTGAGTTCCTCCCTAACCTCTCACACTAATTTCTCAATAACTTTCGACTCAGAAGATGTAATCCTGTCTGGAGTAAGGCGACATTCCTTGGGGAGAGGCTGCTCAACTCGTAGGTCGGTGACCCCATACAGGGTCGGGTACTTGAAAACCTGATAAAGTTGAGGGCACTCCCTTGACGCCGTAAATCCATCGTCGTCCCAGGATTACGTCGTATGGGAGATTGCAATTCATCACCTGGAAAATTATTATGCTCGTCACGCGCGGTATATGGATCGGTAGAGCTAGTTCTCCAGCAGATGCTTATTGAAGCCCATTATGTTTTGAGTACTTAAGGATATTTGAGGACAATGGCTGATCTTGTGTAACATCTCCCTCTTGATAATATTTGCACTGCTCCTTGGGTCAATAAGAGCCCACTGGATGTGTAGGCCGGATACTTCCACTGGTACAACAAGGTCTCTTTGTTGGTCTGCTTACTCTTCCAGGTCGAATCGGATGGATTCGAATGTTACACCGGCCGTTGCAGTCCCTTGGGCCATGTCCAGTCCTTCGTCTACAAAGATCGCGTTGATGATCGTCAAGTTTTCAGACTTTGAACCCTTAAAATGAGTGGGCCCTTCTTCCAACAGCTCCTTAAGATGGCCTTTATTTAGCAAGTGTTCAATCTCGATCGTCAAGGCGTTGAATTCGACCGTTCATGGCCACCGCAGTGATGGAAGTCGCAATAGGGTGTTGTATTTCTACCTATAGATCCCTTCGTGTTAGGTGGCCATCGGACCTTAGAGTCCAGTTTATCAAAGTTATTGGCGACTAGGTCCACAACATTGACACAAAGACCAAAGTCCCTGAAATTTTGGGGTTCAGTTCGCTTCTACTGGGACCCGGACGCTCGAGAATTCTACCGCCCGGTGCCCGGTTGATTTTCAACCGTTGGTTTCATCCTTCTACCATCCCCCTCACCTTCTAAGGACGAGCTTCCCGGTCTCTTCCTTCGCTCTTCCTCGGGATTATGAGAGTGTTCTGGTTCCAAACGAAGTTTCTCAGTATACCTTTGATGCAGCACACTCCATGTGGATACTAGGTGCAATTCTAGGGTAGCTAAAGATCCCTTTGAGTTCAGGCTTTTGCCGAATGCTACCACAGCGATATTACCAAGGATTGGAGGGAGCTCCATGCGTTCCTTCTGAAATCTGTCGAGGTAATCCTTCAGCTATTCATTGTCATGTTGTCGTATATCGAAGATGTCTTCCATGCGCTTCTCCCGCTTGCGGGCACCATAATGCACTTTCTTGAACAGGTCTTGCATCTGAGTGAATGATTCAATGGACCCCAGGGTTGAACCAAATCTCTTCACCAGAGCAGAATGGATCTCTTCTTCGGTAATCTCGTTGCTCTTCACAGTTGTATAGTAAGCAGCGATGTGCTCGTCCGGATCAGTCGTTCCGTCATACTTCAAGTTATCCGGCAAGTGCAAGTGCTTTGGTATGTGGAACGGCGCTAAGTTTGCTTTGTACGCATGTTTATAGAACTTCTGCTCATCTACCCTGGTAACTTGGGATGGAGCACCCGACAAGTTATCGATTCGATGATTGATGGCCTTCATCTCTTTTATGAAATCCTGAATGATAGGGGTTCCCTTAAGGTCCTGATTGTTGATCGTCGTTGATCCTCCAAGGAAGCCATCCAGGTTGAGCCTGGGATTGGGAACTGATGCTAGCGAGTTGTCAGCGAGAGTCAGTCTTTGCAGGGATAATGGCCTCTGAGATGAGCCAGCAAAACGTTGATCTCAATCTCTGGGATATCCCTTCAGCTATGTTGTTCGAGTTCCGCTCGGACGCAGTTTTGAGGATGTCAAAGAGGTAGCCTCTGAACTCAAAATTACCTTCTTACAATTGATCGCCTTCACGATCGCTAGCAATAGGGATAGGCTTATGAGAAGAATCCTTTGGCAGCTCGATGGGATCGTTTTGTTGTATGCTAGGATCGCTGAGATCCTTTATAGACTCGTCTGCTGCGTCTGTGGTGTTCTTCGTAAACACTGCTACCATTGTCTGACATGAATGTGCATTTTCCTTCGTAGAATACCTACAATTGCCTGGGCCCCACGGTGGGCTCCAAACTATTTATGCCTAAATTTGTACGTCTAGGTTAAACAATTAATTATGAATGAGGTCACAAGCAATACGGTAAATTACGATGGAAAAGTAAGTAAATACAATAAAAATAAAGACAAGTAAATAAATAAGAAATAATGGAGAAAAGCAATGTAAATCTTATTCTTTGAGAGTAGTCGAAGATGATGGTGAATCTATCATTCTGTACAATATAATGTATGGAGGGGTATTTCTAATAGTGATACCCAGTCCTAATTAAGGTAAAATACAAATACTAATAGATCCATGGGCCTACAACTCAAGGTCGTGGTATACTAAACTCTAACTAGGAGACTATAAACCCTGGGCGGGATGTGTGCCCTACGTCCTGTAACTAAAACTGCCTAAACGGTGGTGTGCTCTAGGATTGGGCATATATCCCCAGTGCCCATTGACTTATAGGATAAGTCTAGTTTCTCTAGCTGAACTCGTATCCCCGTAGCAACAGGTGGTGTATTTTTGCCCACACAGAATTATTGAAACAAAATGAGAGGAGTCAAGAAAGATAAGTTGTTGATTGCTTATTTTTTTGAAAGCTTAGGAGGTGCAGCTGCCGAATGGTTCATGAAACAAGATGTAACTAGCTGGTTGGCATTTGACAACATGGCACAAAAATTTTATGGCCTGTACAAATAGCACATTGAAGTTGTGCCAGATCGGTCCTCTTTGGATGCGATTAAAAAGAAGCCAAGTGAAAGCTTCAGGAAATACGCCCTCAGATGGCGTGAACAGGTTGCTCGTCTGAGCCCAGTAATCCCAGATGAACACATGGTCCGGTAATTCATTGAAGCTCAAGATTAGGCATTTTATGGTGCATGGATCCCCGCTTTTGGAAAACCATTTAGCGAAGTCGTTAAGATGATAGAAATGGTTGAAAAGAGGGTAAAAAAATGCAAGATTGTGAGCCAGACTGTGATAAAGGCGACTACACAGGCTGGGATGGCAAGTTTTTATAAGAAGAAGAAAGATGAGGTAGCCATGGTGGGACCGGGTCCACGAAAGTGGAATAAGGAGCGATACAGTTAACCCAATTCATACCAAGCTCCACAAACACAACCTCCACAACACTACTACTCCTTAAAAAACACACAATACTCCATCCTTCCACCCCAATATTCTGTACACGCAGCACAGCCATATGCTCCAGCACCATCCTATATGTAATGGCGCCCGCCGACCCCACAACTCATATATCCCACTTACAAATCTCCACAAAATCAGTATCAAGCTCCACCAAACCCGACCTACCGACTAAGGGGTCCTCCTAGCATTCGCCTTAGAGTTGATTACAAGAAGGCTCGAGAAGAGAAAAAGAGAGAGTTCACTCCGATTGGGGAGTCTTATATCAGTCTCTTCGAAAAGTTGTAGGCCTTAAACTTGTTAAGCCAGTCCAAGTAAATGTGCATCCCATGGAAAATGTAGACTATTCTCGGCGTTGTGCCTACGACTCAGGAGCACCAGGGCATGATACATAAGATTGCCACTATCTCAAGAAGGCAGTGCAAGACTTGATAGACAGCAATCAAATCATGATCGAAGATGCTGAAGCACCAAACATTAACCGCAATCCTCTGCCAGTCCATGAACTGCACATGGTTGGTATGGTATGTGAAGAGCGATTTGATGATGAATCTGCAATGCCGATAGTGTCAGTCGATGTTGTATCAATTAACGTGGAAAAAATGCATATAACAACAAAATCAATTCCTTCGGTTGTGCCGGGGAAAGTAAGGAATCTTGTCCAGCCGAACAAGCCAGTGTTGACTTTGAAAAGGGCTAAAAAAGAAGAAGCAATTGAGAAATCAAAGTTAGTGATCCAAAGGGCCGCCGGAAATGAAAGGGAAGCAGATTTTGTTGTTAAACTAAAGTTGGTTATCAGAAGGGAACCGCGTGAAGAAGACCAGAACAAACTGTGTCAGCCTATAATCATAAAGAGCGCACCTCAAATTCCTATGACAAACACTAATACTGTCCCATGGAATTATGACAAGGCAATGGTGACATACAAGGGGAAAAAAGTTGTGACTGAAACAACACAAATAAATGGTTTGACTCGTTCTAGGCGGTGCTTCACCCCGGAAGAGTTGAGGAAAGTGAGGTCAGCCAGAGAAAATCAGGCTCGATCAAGGAGCCTGTCACTGAGAAAGAAGCAAAAGAATTCCTGAAGAAGATAAAACTGCAAGACTACTCCATTTTGGAGCAACTGAGAAAGACCCATGCTCAAATATCATTGTTGTCTTTATTGATGCATTCTGAAGCACACCGTCATGCTCTGTTGAAGATCTTGAATGAGGCCCATGTATCTAAGAAAATGATTGTCAGTAATCTGGAATTTTTCGCCAGTCGTATCTTCGAAGTCAACAGGATCACCTTCACTGATGAGGAACAGCCTATGAAAGGCACAGGTCACAACAAGGCATTGTATCTTACTGTTAAATGTGACAACTCTTACGTCACAAGGGTATTGGTTGATGGTTGATCCAGTTTGAATATTTATCCTTTGTCTACACTAATAAGATTGAAAGTCAATATGGACAGATCCGCACCAACACCATGAGTAGCCGTGCTTTTGATGGAGAAAATGACAGTCAATTGGTGAGATAGAGCTGATATTGACGATTGGCCCCGTAGACTTTGCTATCAATTTCCAGGTTCTTGAGATGGATTCGTCCTATAATATGTTGTTGGGAAGGCCTTGGATCCATATGGGGCGTGCAGTACCGTCAACATTGCACCAAACTGTGAAGTTTGAAAAGGATGGTGAGATGATCGTGGTTTGTAGGGAAGACGATTTTTCAATCTACAAGGACCCGCCGATGCCCATTATAGTGGTCATTAATGATAGCCCAACTTTGATGCACCAAGCCTTCAAAGTAGTCTGCGTGGATGAAATTAAGGAAGGCAAGCCTTTGCCTCAAGCAATGTTGTCAGAAGCAAAAGTCATGATGGCCTCTGAAAAGTTGAAGTGCGGTTTCCAATTAGGTTAGGGTTTTGTAGCATCATTGCAAAGGAGGCTGAGTCTAGTTGATCCACTTGGCATTCGAGGTACCTGGGGTCTGGGATACAAGCCTACAGCTGCAGATAGAGCAAGATCCAGGAAGATGAAGAAACAAGAATTGACTCTCCAGAAGCCTAACCCTTGCCTTGCTCAGTCTTTCACGAGGGTCAAGGGACGCAAGTCCAATCCCAAAGATGTTGAGGAAAGAGAAGAATAAAGAAAGCTATTGCTAGACATGAGGCATGTATTTTGCATCAACGTGGTGCAAATTGGTGAAGGGCCCAGCAATGCTGAAATCCAAGACATTGGTCCTGATGTGCAGCTGAACAACTGGGAAGCTACGCCTCTCCCTACTAGGAGGGGCCATTGGTAGCAAGTTTTTGTTATCCTTTCTGTATACTTGGTTTTTCTAAGGGTTGTAATCCAAGTATATTTATTTTGCTCGTTTTGATGTCAAACCCTTCTATCTTTCAAATTCAATGAAAAGCAAGATGTCTTTCTTGTCTCTATGCTCTGTTTCTTTATTTTCCTAATTTTTGTTTTATTCTTCTCTTTGTAGCTATATTTCTGATGGCCTTAATACTCCCTCCATTTCAGAAAGGATGAACCTTTTTGCTTTTCGAGATTCAAACTGGATGAACTTTGACCAACAATTTAAGATGATTTTTTTCATCATATTGATATGGAAAGAGTTGCATGTTATAGTACTTTTTGTATAGTTTTTGAATATGCAAATTTTTATTTTAAAATATTAATTTAATATAGTCTTATTTAGATTCAAATATTAGTCAAATTGACTTTCAAAAAGTTAAAAGGTTCATTCTTTTTGAAATGGAAGGAGTAATATGTCATGCATGATGAAATCACGTCATGATCTAAATACACAGTCTAACTTGGTCTCATTGAATCACTTGAAAATTGAAGAAATACATGATGAGGGTTTGACTGATTGGGTAGTAATAGTTGAAGAAGTAGATGACATGGAAGGGACTGATACCGAAGGGAATCTTAAGGAGCAATATGATGAGGAGGGAGCTGACAGTAAAATAAATCAGAAATTGGAGCACTTTGAGAACAAGCCCAAGCCCAAGCCCAATCTTGATGACACAGAGAACATAAATCTGGGAACTCCCGAGAATGTTAGGGAGACCAAGATAAGCATGCACGCTTCACCAAAAGTAAAGCACGACATAGTCCAGGTTCTATTCAACTATAGAAATGTGTTTGATTGGTCGTATGATAACATGCCCGGTTTGAGCATAGATTTGGTGGTTCACAAGCTGCCAACATATCCTAGATACCCTCGAGTCAGGCAGCTTCAGAGGAAGTTTAAGACAGACATGATCAAGAAGATCCATGATGAAATCATGAAGCAACTATCTGCAAAGGTGATCCATTCACTTCAATATTCCACCTAGTTGGCTAATGTTGTGCCAGTACTAAAGAAATATGGAAAGACGAGGATCTGTGTTGATTATCGAGATTTGAACAAGGCCAGCCCAAGGATAATTTTCCTCTGCCTAATATTTACATTCTCATAGACAATTATGACAAACATGAGATTCAATCTTTCGTGGATTGCTATGCCGGATATCACCAAATCTTGATGGATGAAGACCATGCAAAAAAGAAGGCATTCACCATGCCTTGGGGAACTTTCTAGTACAGGGTCATGCCATTTGGTTTAAAGAACGCTGGGGCAACATACATGACATCCATGACTACAATATTCCACAACATGATGCATAAAGAAAAAGAGGTGTACGTGGATGATGTGATAATCAAATCAAGAATGGTCAAGGATCATGTTAGAGACCTCAAGAGGTTCATTGAAAGGCTTAGAAGGTACAACTTGAAATTGAACCCGGCAAAATATGCGTTCGGTGTTCCAGCTGGAAAGTTGTTTTTTTTTATCGTCAGCAGGCGGGGCATTGAGTTGGATCCTACAAAGATCAAAGCTATACAAGAATTTCCTCCGCAGATGAACAAGAAAGAAGTCATGAGTTTCCTCGGAAGGCTGAACTACATCAGCAGGTTCATTGCCAGCTCACCACAACTTGTGAGCCAATTTTCAAGCTGTTAATAAAGATGTTGCGGTCAAGTGGACCAAGGAATGCCAAGCGGCCTATGAGCAAATCAAGCAATACTTGTCAAATCCACCTGTGTTAGTCCCATCGAAGCCAAGCCTACCTTTGTTCCTTTATTTGTCGGTGATGGAAAATTCATTTGGATGTGTGCTCGGGCAACATTATGCCAATGTCAAGGAAGAGCAGGCCATCTATTATATGAGCAAGAAATTCATGGATTATGAGGTAAAGTACACTTTGCTAGAAAGAACGTATTGTGCCCTCACCTAGGTAGCACAGAAATTGAGGCATTATTTGCTTTCGTATACCACTTACCTCATATCTTGAATGGACCCATTGAAGTACATCTTTTAGAAGCCGATGCCAATAGGGAGACTTGCCAAGTGGCAAATGTTACCCACAGAGTTTGACATAATCTATATCACTAGAACTGCAATAAAAGCTCAGGCTTTGGCCAATCATTTGGTCGAGAATCCAGTGGATGATGAGTATAAACCTCTCAAGACATATTTTCCGGATGAAGAGGTTGACAAAATTGAAGAGTTGCCTTCTGATGATAATCATTATTGGAAGTTGTATTTTGATGGAGCCTTTAACTCCAAAGGTGATGGTATTGGGGCTGTTCTTATATCTCCGATGGGGCATTACTAACCGGCAGCTGCTCAACTTCTTTTCTGGTGTACCAACTATACAGCGGAATACGAAGCATTCATCATGGGTCTAGATATGGCGATAGACATAGACATCAAAGAACTGTTAGTGCTTGGGGTATTCTGACACCACTATTTAAGGGTGCAAATTCAAATTTTCTCTAGTATTCCCGTATTCCTTTGCTTACAGCACTTCTAGTTAGTAATTCTTAGGTATTTCTTCTACTTAAGTCGTGCTAAAATTCAGATTTTTCCCAACTTTGGTAGTTAATTCTTTGGCTTCTCGTTCTTACTTTAAAAGAGCCGTCCATTCATAGAGTCACATAAACTCTATTCCGAACCAATACTTTGACATACTAGCTGGTGATTTTGCTCCTTGGTTTTTAAGAGATAACAAAAAATCTTTAGGTTGGGGGTATTTGGAGTCTGAACTCTAAAGAGCGTGAGTGCCACCACTAAAAGGGAGGGAGTGCAAGTGAGGTTGTTTATACTAACCTTTTCCTTCCCCGTTTTCTTGATTTGTCTTTTGCAGGTACACGGAGCAATGAGGGAGTATGGTTGGCTATGAAGACAAATAAGTTGGTATGAGTTTCTACTACACTCCGGAGGTGACTAAGGCTGAAGTAAAGAGAGTAGTAGATCGAGTTGGTAGTCTTGTTACTCCTGATCATTCGGGTTATTACTTAGGTGAAAATCGGCGAAACTTGGGATTGAGTAGGTTCATCGCTGAAGTAGATGTGTGTGGAGGATACTTGCTCAAAATTGGTGATATTGATGCTGATTGCATTAGCACCTCGTTGGTTGAGAAGCTAGGGATACCATGCTATAAGTTGAAACATCCTTATGAATATAATGGAGTGTGGGTTTCTAAGGAAGCCAGAGTGCTCATATCTCATAAAAATTATAAGAGTTATATATGGTGTGATGTGTATCCCATGACTGTTGATGTTTGGTTAGGTGCACTGTAGTTGCACAACAAAGAGCAATATAGTGCTAATAAGGATGTGTACCTTCTGAGCATGAATCAAAGGGTTTATGAATTTGTGCCTAGCAGGAAATGGGGCAAGCTAGAGACTAGTGTATACTCTTTGCCTGCCAAAAAGGGAGGGATGCAAGAACTTCATCGTATGACTAAAGTTGTGCAAATAAGAAGTTCTATAAGCACAAAAATCAGTGGGACAAATGCAAGTAATGGGTTGACAACTGTTAATAAGGTGAGCCTGAAATCGCATGACTCAACATTAAGTGGTTCACCTAAGAAGAAGAGGGTGTCAAGTAATGATTCTCTAAGTCCCAGATTTTGGGTTTATGTAAAGAGTCCACCTACTCCGGCTAAGGGCATTTTTGGGACTCATCCCAACTCGCCCGAACATGAGAGACAAAAGATTGAGAGGAGTAAGGGAGTGACCCGTGACAACCCTCGAGTGGAAAAAGGAGAGGATGTTTTGAGTGATGTGAGTGAGTTGTCACCTCAATCTAAACTCGACCTTGAAAGAAAAATGAGAGAGAGGAGAGAAGAGAAAAGAAAAATTGAGAGTGAGGACACCCTTTGTTCTAACAATTCTTTATCTTCTTCTTCTTGTTTTAGCTATTGTGCATGGATTCTTGAAGGCAATTCGATGGACCCTCAATCATGTTGTAAGGTGGAAAGGCAAGGTGATAGAGATTCTCATTATGAGCTGCAAGGTGGAGGAGTGTCAAGACACTTCAAGTGCTTTAAGTGATCAAGGCAGCAACTCGAGTGTAAGTATTACTTCTTCCTTCCATGAGCATAATGATTCCTTGTCTTTTGAGAGCATTAGTAGTAACATATTGGTTACTGATTTGATAAATATAATGTCTTTGCAACTAGAATATGGTCTAGTGGTCAACTTGTGTGTGAGCATGAGTCACTAATTGAGGAAGTTTGTAAGTCACATGATGGTGTCAACCAATGGTTCCATGAACCTTTTTTAGTGATGAAAATGTAGTTAATGAAAATGCAGTTGATCATGATAGTGAATTTTATTATGACACACCACCCATATTTGATAGAGGGAAAGATGAATTGTTTGATCATCCTATTATTATTATTTTTTGATAACATATTTGATGTTGGTGGTCTTGCGTGTCTTAGTGAGGTTGATACTTGTTCCGAGGAGTCCCAATCTATCTTCGTGATCGTGTTTGGTAACTCGCGATCTCGCTGCTCAGTAAATTGCCCTTGCGCGATCGCGTCTGTGGACTCGCGATCGCCTTGAGTTGATTATAGAGTTGAGGCAGTAAGCTTGTAAACAGGCCCTTCAGCCTCCAATATTTGACCTAGTAGTTCCAGATTTAAGAGTGCAGCTTGCAACTCTTGCAAATCCATCGCTTGGCTTTTTGTGAACGGTTTACTTGCGAGTCGGGTTGAGTCACTTTGGTAAGGAATTGGCTTCCCTGTGGTCTGGCAGTGTCGTATGGAATTGGCTACTGTGCCTATCTAATTGGACCCTGCTGGTTGTATTGCTGCCTCTGCCCATAATTCAGAAAGTTTATGTCTTCAGTATAGCCTAATAAATCAGAGTCAGCAAAATTACCGGGATCGGGTGAGTCCACTTGGTTAACAGGTTTCAGCATGTTCTCATTAAATTGTTTTAAGACCACATCCAGTGTAGTTTACAGCTTTGACATCTGTTCTTCAACACCATGATCAATTCCCGCGGCCAAAAACTTTGGACCTGAGCTAGTAGATGCATCTCTGGTCAACCAGCCTGAATTTTGAGCCATCACATCAAGTAGAGCCTTCACTTTAGCAAATGTTTTACTCAAGAATGCTTATCCAGCTGCTGCATCAAAATTTCCCTTAATCTGATCATTCATGCCCATGTAGATTATTTGTCCCAACAATTTATCAGGAATTCCATGATGCGGACACCTTCGCAAGCAACCCTTGAACCTCTCCCAAGCTTCTGGCAATGTCTCTAGCGGGTTCTGCCTGAACATGGGTATATCATCAACCATCTTTGTATTTTTGTTTCGTGGGAAAAAATTCTTCATGAACTTGATCACCAACTCTTCCCACGAAATTATATAATTGACTAACAAAGAATCAAACTAGTCACTAGCATCATCCGTCAAAGAGAATGGGAATAGCATCAATCGCACCACCTCTGCCAGAACTCGAGCATGCTTCTGAGTTTAACACACCCTCATGAAATTTTTCAAATGCTTCTGAGGATCGTCAATAGATTGACCAGCGAATAGTCCAGCATTGGACAACAGACTGACCATAGTTTGGGTGATGTAAAAACTCTCAGCTTCAAATTTCGGAAGCCAAATAGCAGAAGCCTAGTTTCCAGCCACAGGCTGTGCAAAAGCATTAAGCGCCAAATCTTCAGCCATCTCAATTTCTTTGGTTTTTGATTTTCTAAGTATATTTTCAATAGTATTTGCCTTTCTCAAGGCGTAGAATGTCCTCTCAATCTCTGGGTCAGCGGTTTCACCTCTGCAGATTGAGATCTTGTCTTTCACATAAACCTGAAGCAAACAAATTCCAAAGAGTTAGTTCAAGATGACAAAATTGAAGTCAATTGAGAAATATATTTAGCTATCTTAACAACTAAAAATAACACTGTGTTCCTTGGCAACGGCGCCAAAATTTGATCACGCCCAACTACTCCCTATAAAAGGGACTAAACAGTTGCAGCAAATATAGATCGGTACTTTAAGTCCCGAGGACGAATCCCACAGAGAACACTCGAATTCCAGTCGTTATTCTAACTAATTTATCTATCGATAAACTTCTAGGTGGTTTTATCTTAAGTTGGGTTTATATTATCAACTAATTAGCAATAAACTTAACAAGTAAATAAATCATAAGTAGTAGAGAAAGGATTAATTCAAGAGATGGAAACATAGGATTGATCTACCCAACTCCTACCTGTGTATTAGAATAAAGATTTAACGAATTCAACTTGATTCTTCCTTGGAACACTTGCTCCAAATTCACAACTATTCACTCCCGTGTAAAAATTATAACTTTCACTAACTAATTTTCCGATTCATTAATGAAGATATGTAGGACTACAAGTATTGTTCACAATCAGGTTCAATGGTCACAAGTCACCTTGTTAACAACCTAAGTAATACCTTGGGTTTAGGTTGAAATATTGCTAAGTATTTAACCCTAACTTATGAATCTATTCCTAGACACACAAGGATAAAGGGGAAAATAAATTAGGGGACCTTCCAATCAATAGCAAATAAAACATAAATACTTAGATTGGAAGAATTAACAAGTTTTCATTCATTGAAACCAATATTCGTCACACATAAGTAATGAAGTGGTTCAATCAACCCTAGAATGAGTAATTTAGCCACTCATGTTCATAACAATCATGTTTAAGTAATTCATGAATGAATAAATTGCAAAAGAGAAGGAAAAATTTAAGAGGTCAAAAGATGTATTTTTTGACGTGTTTTAGGGTTTTATACCGTCCCCATAGACCTATACAATTCGGGAATCTAAAATAAAGTCCGAATTAAAATGTAAGAATTTTAAGCCTACCGCGCCGCACTGCGCAAGCCGCGCTGCACAATGTGCAGTAAGCCAAAATCTGCAGGTTTTGAAAATTCCATATTCTCTGAATCTCACCCCTATTGCATCGCACAGCGCAACGCCTTCGGCAGCGTAACAGGCTTATTTTTCTATTCTCCAATCTTTTTTATTGTTTTTCCTCCATGTCTTGGTTCCCGGTTGAGTCTCGAGCTTCTACTCAGACTTCGAAGCTCAATTTCTTCTCATTTCAGCTTCAGATCCATCAATTATCTCAAAGTACGTTCCTACATGATTACAAACACGTAATAAGCTCAAGAACACTATGATATCAACTCATTTGATGCACAAAGGTCGCAAATGTGAGGCAAAACAAGACTCTAAACATATGCTTCTCGCCGCATATCAATAACTGAGACTGATATAAAAGAATATGTCTGAAATTTATTAAACTTGAAGATTCTGGTGGGTAATTTTGATCAGTAGCCATTTTTTGACGCGCTCCTTGGGGACTATCCACTGTTTCAAAATTCATTGAAGAATAGCCAAAAATTTACGCGCACACTTAAGCTCCATTAGCGTTGGAAAAACACCCCAGACTAGTCCCATAACAAAATACTGGAGCTTTGAACAGAACTTGTTCAAAGCCCAAGTATTTTGTTATGGGACTAAAGAAGTCCCATAACAAAATAATCCCATAATAAAATAATGGGACCTTGAACTAAAAGGTCCCATTATTTTGTTATGGGACTTATGGGACTTTATCCCATAACAAAATAATGGGAGGGAATTTATATATAAAGCTTCAGTCCCATAACAAAATGTTGGCGCTTTGAACAAGTTCTGTTCACAGCCCCAGCATTTTGCTATGGGACTGAAGCTTTATACAAAGTCCCATAACAAAATGCTGGGGCCTTAAACAAAACTTGTTCAAAGCCCCAGTATTTTATACTGCGGTCAGTTTACTGAAGCTTCCCAGTATAAATACTGGGATTTGCCCAGAGGTGACTATTTCTCAGGGAATTTATTTTTGACGGCTACAAATTAATTAGCGCGTGCCAACAGGCCCCTACACGAAATTTTTACTATTCTAGTTCCTTGTTCAAATCATACTCGCCTTGTCGTTGCATTATTTTCCAGAATTCTCGACCCCTACTAAGACATCCTCTTCCTGAAAAAGTTAAATTATGCCGAATAATATAAACTAACACTTATTGTAAGACGCACAGATGAAACATTTTACCAAACATCTGGCAAAAACATAGCTCATGCCTAGAACAATACCATCAAGCATGTATTATTAAAATAGTGTGTGTTAGTATCGCAACATTTTGAGTCGACTTACAACCATTGGTTTTCTAAACATTCACCACCAATGATCACCAACTATTGATTTTTAACTCACATTCACCAATGATGTAACAGTTACTACAATCCACACAACACAATAAGAACAATAGAACCTTGTTATATATTAAAAACAACTAGTACAATAGAAAAGTAGAAGTAGCAGTAGGAAATGAAGAGATAGAAGAGCAGAGGAAGATAGAAAGAGACAGGGATAGAGATAAAGAAGATAGATTAAGGAAGGAAGACCCGAAGGAGGAGAGATAAGAGGGATAAGGGTTTACAACATCATAGCTAATTTTCTCTTCTACTATTCTATCTCTATTTAACTATTTGTCTAACTCGGGTCCCATAAGTAACTTCCTAATTTTCTATCCATGCCCTTCGTAGGGCTATTTAGGTTCATAACATTACCCTGTCCTCAATAAGAACCTTGTCCTCAAGGTTCGAGTATATCAATATCAGCAATGAAAGAGCATTGACACGAAGTAGAATAACGCTGCTTTGTCCGTGTGGTTGATTGTTGGAAGGCAGAGTTGACTACGGAGCAAGACGTTGCATAATGTAAAATAACCTCATCTTATCATAGCATGCACCTTCCTGCCAGAACAATAATATTTCTCCACCTCTGTTCCTCAACTCCAAACTATTGTGAGCAATTACAGACGCATGCCTCAAAACCAATAGGCTCTCATGAATTGTCAACCGAAAAACCAAGACCCAAGATTGATACCACAATTGGAGGAAAGATAGCAACATCCATTTGGCTGCATAGATGCTTCCCCTAGCTATGCTTAATTTGTAAAGGACTATAGCTACCACATCCTGTAGAGAACATTGTATTGCCTCCCTAGTGTTTATCCGCACATGATGAAAGTCAAAAGCAAAACAGCCTTCATCAATATCAAACAAAATCTGAGCACAAGTATCCTTGAAAAAGTCTTTGGTTCTGCTAGCTTGAAACAATATCAGTGGACCATCACCATATGTAGGAAATATACAATCAATTGTATCCTTCAGTTTACACTCTGAAAATTGGTTCAGCTTGATTAAGTAACTACTATCTGCTCTAGCCATAGTGATATGTCTACCAAAGAGTAGCTCTTTAATTCCATCAGAAAGATGTGCAACAATCTTGATCACATGTATAAAATAGCCAGCTTGCAAAGCACATAGAGCAAGTAGACTAGTTAAGTCATTCAGCTCCTTTGACTTCCACCATGCAGTCCAATACTTCCAAAGAAGAAGTGGCACCTCAATAAGCAAAACAAATCCACTAATATTAACCTCATTATTAACAATATACAGAGCTTCTGAAATGGTATCTTTGTGAGGTGCACAACTGACTCTGACTGGATGAAAAAGGGCATCAATAACCTGAAAGGAGTTGTCTTTCCCGAATGTGCAATAAGCAAACAGTTCCTTCAGATGTGAAAAGCGCGACAACAATGGGAGTGGATAAGAACATATGAGAAAACCATGTAATCGTACAATGCGAAAGCCAGAGTTAGGCTTCCAAGAAAGCATGCATACTCTATTTCTTGTCAAATTGTGAGATCCAATTAAAATCTTAAGAACCATATCAAATAGCTCATTAGGATCTATTGCATCAGAAAAGTTGTCAAGGTTTTGCCATCCTTCGCCGAGTGCTTCACACAACACAAAACCCAGTTGCATAATACTTGGCATCACATGTTCTGTTTCGGAGTCGTTCTTCATAGCAGCGCATAGCACAACTTTCACCATTTCCATGGTAGTATGCATATAGTGTTTCTTCATGTCACATGACAACCAGCACACCTCAGAGTACTCAGCGCCAAGTTGGTTCATCTCAGGGATAGCAGCTTCAAAGTGCTTCAAATATTTCGACCTTGACTTCTCACTAGAACTGAGACAGACAACCGTTGATGATACAAGAGACTCAAGCATAGTGAGAAAATTCATGGCGACGCCATTATCCAGCCAACTACTTTTGACATACATATAACTATCAATAGTAATACTCACAAACAAAACCATAAAGATCTTACAAGCCTCATGTCTTTGTCCAGTATCATACCATTTACAAAAATTGATGCCAAACCCACGTTTCAATAACCATATATCTTTAACAAGGTGTGTCGGAGTTGGTGCATAGCAAATGCACAAAGTCAGGATATACTTGACGTAATCTACACTTCTAGTTGAGTGATGCACAAAACAATTAAATCCAGGAAGATGACACAAAATATGGTCACAAACACTCAAAGTATCAGAAGATGGTTCGACATGTGCCAAACAAGGATGTATGCGAGGTATATTCTTTTTATCGAAAAGAGCATCAAGGCATGCATAATATACACTCATGGGATCCATAAGCAACAGCAAGGAATGACTAGGATAATGGTGTCTTCCCGAACATAGAACTTTGAAAATAAAGCACATCTGACGTAATGTAGTATCCCATAAATTTTCCACCTCTAATTTTGAAACCAAACCACCACCATTTTGCCAAATTAGAGTAGGCGCACAATTTTCATGAAAGGTATCCCTAACTGCAATTGGCTTTTCAACACACACCCTATCGACCTCTAGCCAAACAGACTTAACTTGTGTAGGACTGATATTGAACAGTCTTACCACAGAATAAGCTAAACTTTCAGATTTGGAAACTAAACTCCTTAGAGGAAACTTTTCAAACAGTGAAGCTGCATTGTTTACGGAAATTTCCTCCGCTGCAGTTTGAGCGTTCAATGGGGTATCCATAGTCCAATTGCCACCAATAGAAACCACTAGGGAATTTAACGGAACAGAGCTTGAAGAGTTACCAATTGGAGATTCTAAAGCCGTTGTAGAGAAATTTTTTAATCACCCTATAGTCTCCTTTTACTCTGACAATGGTGGTGAATTTATCCATTTAAAAGGTTTCTTTGCGTCTAATAGAATTTCCCATTTGTTTATATCATCAAAATATGCAAGTTGGGCTGTCAACTCATGATACTGGTTCATGCTTACATGTCTATGTATAACATGGCCTCATCCTCCACTATTTTCTGAGACGGCCACAACTTAGTTGTGCTTTGCTCTACTTATGGTAATTGCAGGTCTGTGTAACATGGAGCTTTCAGGTGGTAAGTGAAGTTACCCGGTATGCTTTGATGAAAGAGGCTCTGCATGGTATATAAGGCAAAAAAAGCTTTTATTTCCAGAATTATGATAGCCATCTTTATAGTCCAGTTATGGATGAATGTTCACTTGACAGCATACTAAGTGCGATTGAAACAACATCAACGAGGCTGCCAGAGTCTTATTCACACTTTTCATTTGGAATTATTGTCATTTTGTTAACCCCTCAGCCTGCTAATTGTTGCTTGCGTCCATAGGAAACTCAAGGGGTACAATATTTTATGAAAAGCAGCTTCACATTCTATCCTGAAATTAACACTATATATGGAAAGGCAGAATACATGTTTTACCCATTCATCTTTGACACAAATCCCTCTGACACACTTACTCTTTACGGGTGTATTTTTACACACTAAAGTTTATAAAAGTGTATCTATTACACACTACTTTGTTGAGTTGTCATGTGCGTGACTTACACCGGAATTAAGCGAGTGAATAGTTATAATTTCATCTTTTAAGCGAATTTTTCCATTTTCTCTTTGTTCTTAATCATCTTCTTTATCTTCCATAAAAATTCTCCACCATCGCACCATCCTCTGCCACCAACGCACCACCACATCCCAAAAACCCTCCTGCATCCCTGATTCTTCTTATTTCCTATACCCCCTAAACCCAATTTTTTTGTAACAAATTTTACCAATTCTGCATTTAAGAACCAATTTTTAAAATTTAAATAGGAAATATCTTTTTTTTTCTTGACCCGCCATTGAAGACATCTCAAGAGTTGCAAGAAGCAATCTTGAACCTTCCAAATTTACTGTAATATTTGAATCTAAAATTACATTAGTAAACTAAAAGGAACCAACTTCTCTAAAATTCTTCTTCATAAACCCGTAATACTCCTAATATCCTCCAAATATTGCTGAAATTTTTACGGATAGATGTAGTAAATCATGTAGATATAAATTGTTGTGTTGTAAATTTTCAACGAAATTGAAATGGGTTTGATGTTTGGCATGTAATTCTTGGAAATGGGGGGAAAGCTGATGGCATTTGTGGGAGGGTTGGGAGGAGGAAGGTGGGGGAGAAGGGGTATTGGGAAGATGACTGAACAAGGGGGTGGGGTGGTGCTCTTTTTATTTTTCTATTTTTATTAACGTTTTAAATAAGAAAATATCAAACATTTTTTTTCCCAAGGACACGTGTTGCAATTCGATTGGTGCATGACATACACCTTATTCAGCAAAACTGGTCAATATAAATATAGTGTGTAATAGATACATTTTTATAAATTTTTATGTGTAATATAGTACCGTAAAAATAAGGTGTCAGCGGGATTTAGGTTAAAGATGAATGAATAAAATATGTATTCTGCCTATATGGATATCCTGCATAATATTTCAGGTGATCATGCGTAGGCCATTGGGGAAAATAGGTGTTCTAGGGCGAATGGCGTGATCAGAAATTTTAAAAGGTGTGCCTGATATATCAGTCATCATTATTTAAGATATCATTAACCTTTCCTACATGAAGTGTTGGAATTGTGATGTTCTAACCTATTACATAGATGAATTGTTGATGGTGTTGTTCAAATATAGACAAGGCTTTTGTGGGTAATTATTCTTTTCTAATTGTAAATGGATGGAGCTATGGTATACCCATGAAATTCAAAGTATTTATAAGTCATATCCATTAAAAATTACATTACCCATCAAATTAAAAGTATTTATCCAACTACTCATTTATTACTGTATATCTTTGTTATACCTTATGAGTGATACCTGCATAAATAATAGTATACAAGTTTAGATATGGATGTATACATTTAAGGTATACTGCATAAATAATAGTATACAAGTTTAAATGGGTAGGACATTTAAATAGTTTATGGGTACAGCTTGTAAATATGAAACTTATGGATGGAGGTGTGTAAATATTTTGATTTTGATGAGTATTTTGGTAAACCTCCCTTCTCTTTTGTGGGTAACACTACTAAAAATACAGCATTTTCAGACCGAAATTTCAGACCGAAATTCGGTTGGAGCACATTGTCCGATCGACGCGGTGGGATAATTCAATGAATTTTAATTAAATTTTTTTTTTAATTTAGCCGACCGCCGCGGTCGGACAGGAATTAAAATTTTTTGGCCGACCACAGCGGTCCGAGGTCGGTCGGTAGGCAGCAACTATAGCAACACGGGCATAGCAGCCCATTTTTCATTTTACAAAACTCACTTCTCTCTCTCTTTCTCCCCTTTCTTTCTTTCTCTCATTCAACCCGAATCCAACCCAAATCTATTAAAAAAAACACTCTTAATCTCTAATCAACAAGGTTTAACATCAATTCCATACCTCTACAACTTGGTAAGTTTAATTTTCATAGTTTTCTTCCTATTTTCCCCAAATCCAAAAAACCTAACTTTTTTATCTATTTTTTGTAGTTCTTCCATCTATCAAAGTTGGGGATTAGTAAATTAGTGGTGGTGGAGTACAAAACCATCCATTGATGTGAGTTTTATGGTGAAACACCAAGTTTTTTTTTTTTTTGCTCATTTTTGTCATTTTTTCCTATTTTTGAATTCTAGCTCATGAAATTAATCCATGACATAGTAGTTGCTATTTGGTTGTGAACTAGGTTACATAGTGTTGTTGTTTGGTTTGGGAAATATTTAAGCTAGTTTGACATTTTAGTTGGTATTGTAAAAATTAGGTTGATTGGAAAAGTGGGTGTTGTTAAAAAAATGATTGGGTTATTGAATGCAAATTTAGAAGATGATAAATTGGAAAGTAACACTTTGATTGGGTTGTTGTAGTGAAAAATTTGGTGTTCCATTGAGAAGAGTACACTTTGAATGGGTTGTTGTTGATCAATGTTGTTGATGGGTTCCTTTAGTACGGTTGTTGTTGTTGTTGAATGTTGTTAATGGTGTGTACTAGTGTTGTTGTTGTTGTTGTTGTATTGCTTTGAGAAAGAATTGTTGGTGTATAGTGTAGTTTGGTAGTTAGATTCTTTGAGGCATTTCATCAAATAAGTGATGAGAAACAAAGACATAATAGGAACTAGGCATAATAGTTATACATGCTCTAGTCTAGTAGTTTGGTAGTATTAGGCCTATAACTTGAATTCAAAAATTTAAGTTGAATAGTTTGCAAATAGTTTTAAATTACTCCAACTAAGTATAGATAAGTAAATAGTTTTATCATTTTGAATAAATAGATATAAGTTGCAAATGAGAAGTGTTATTAATTACTAAATGATAATCTTAGAGAACAAATTAGTTAGTAATATAAAAGTAATTGACTTAGAAAATTATACAATTACTTAATCTTATGAAAATCGGTAGTGTATCAAAGAAATGTTTGTTTAAATATTTGCAATTTAATATGCATCTCAAATGTGTAATTTTTGTGTAGATATGGTTAATGAAAGTCGTAGTTGGATGTATAATAGAAATAATCCCGGCCGGCGGGGGATGAGGGCAGAATTTGCAGTAGGTGTTGAAGATTTTATTGAAAAGGCGAAAACACTTGATGATTTTATACGGTGGGGCCAGATTAAGTGTCCTTGTCTGGACTGCAAGTGCATAAAAGGGAAAATTTTGAAAAATGTTGAAATGCATCTTTATAGGAAAGGTTTTATACCAGATTATTTTGTTTGGGTTTATCATGGACAGTCTAGGGATGTGGGGGGTGATGTTTATTTTCAAAATGCTTATGCCGGTGGGAGTGGTCCGATCTCAAACGAGGATGATCTTGATAATTATCGAATGAACGATATGGTTAGTGATGCTTTTGGAATGTACCCAGAGGAGCCATCCCAACCGGGTACATCGCAACCAAATGTTGAGCACATTCCTAATGATGAGGCAAAACTCTTCTATAAACGGTTGGAGGAAGCTAGTCGTCCATTGTACGAAGGCTCAGTGCATTCCAAGTTGTCAGTTGCTGTTAGATTGTTAAGTATTAAATCTGATGCCCTTTCCTGCATCACCTGGTTATGTCGATCGTCCTTATGGCATCGGTTCATTATCAACCATGCCTCAGCCATCTTCCAGTCTATCACCATCCCCTTCATCATCTACTCCTTCTGGATCTACTTTGCCACCTTCTGATCCGAGCTCGGTGGACGCTTTGGTACCACCACCTATACGATATTATGATCCGAGCTCGCCTTATTGCATTGGTCCTGCAGGATCATATGATGATGACGGGAGGGTGAGGCTTTATCCTGAGGGTAGTCGTGGGTAAGTATTATTTTTTGTTATTTTTTAAGTATTTAATTCTACTATGAAGTTTAATTTTTTAGTATATTTATTTTAACTAGAAATTTTTATCTAGTTTTAGTCCCTCGATGGTGGCTACTCCCATAATCACCAAATGCATTAAATCTAGATGGACAGAGCCATGGCCATCCTGGGGTAAGGTACCCTTCCATGTACAGCTGGGCATGTTTGACGATTTTCAGGTAATAACTATATTTTATTTTTTAATAATTTAATTAATTGTCACTTTTTTAGAAATCTAATATTCAAAAATTATTTCAGGCAAAGTGTAAATGGCATCCTGCATTTGATAACATTGCCCGAAATAATTTCCTTGGAAAATATGCAGATAGAGTGAAAGGT
The DNA here is from genome assembly GCA_037355625.1 of Petunia x hybrida. Taxonomy (NCBI): domain Eukaryota; kingdom Viridiplantae; phylum Streptophyta; class Magnoliopsida; order Solanales; family Solanaceae; genus Petunia; species Petunia x hybrida. The sequence goes on along the minus strand of JBBBVM010000698.1, from coordinate 616,602 downwards.
AACATGTATGATTGTCGGGCCAAAGGAAAGAAGCCCGAGTGGATATACGATCACGTTTGGGCACAACTTCTACAATATTCGGATAGTGATGAATTTAAGAAGAAGAGCGCCCAAGGAAAAGCCGCACGAGCCTCCGAAAGGGGTGGATCGCTGCACACCGGGGGTTCGGTTAGCGCAGCGACTCAGCAGATGATATTGGTAATTTATTAATTAATTGTATGTATTATTTTATGTAACTCACATTAATTTTCTATCTAACTTGTCATCTTTTTAATTTTGTAGGAAAGGCAAGAAGGGCGGCCAGTTCGTGTGCCTGAAATCTTTAAGAAGAGGCATATATACAGAAACAAAAAGGAGAAGAAGTGTGGGTCGAAGACCGCGCTAAAGAGCTATATGTAAGTTATTAAATTCAATCTTTTAAAGTTATTAAATCCGTCAATATTTGTCAATCTAATTCTTGTTATTAAATTTTTTTTCAGAAAAAGGCTACGGCGATCTATGAAGAAAGGATGACGACTCAGGCATCCGAGTGTGGTAGCAGTACCTCAGCTCAGATGACACTAGAAGAGTAAACCGCACTATGGTTAGAGGTGAATGTCGGAGTAAAGAAGGGAAGTGCTTACGGCCTTGGATCGCAGTATGCCTCAGAACGTCTAAATCCAGGTTTGTTTGGCAATTACACTCCTCCTGCTAGTTCAATTAACCCCTCGGTGGAAGCCGCTTTGCGCAATGAAATCGAAGAGCTTAAGAAAAAGAGTGAAGAAGAATGTTTGCGCAATGAAGAAAATATGAGAGCCATGCGGGAAATGATGCAAAACATTATGTGTGGTGGTGCGGACAAGGGAAAGAAGGGCAAGGGCAAGAGCAAGACCAAGAGCAAGAGCAAGAGCAAAAGTCGGGAGAAAGGCAAGAGCAAACGTCAATACAGCTCTGAGTCGGGTTCTGAGGCAACGGAGTAATAATAATGGATTGTTGATATCTTAGACTTGTTTTAGACATGTATTAACTTGTTTGGATCACTATTCGGATTGGATATGTTATGTAAATTGTTAAACTTTCAATTTAAAGGCAATAAGCCTTGTTTAGACTATTATTAAGGCTTGAGAAGCCTAATCTTCTTCTGGGTGCTGTTTTTTCTGTTTTTTACAGGTGGTGTAGCTCTAATTGTAGGTTTTTTATTGTAGGTATTACACTGTCTACCGACCGCAGCGGTCCGAAAGCGGTCCGAAATATGGTTAATTCATTACCCAGAAATAAGAAATTTCTCACCGCGTCTGTCGCCTGGCCGACCGACGTAGTCGCCTAGCCCACCGCCGCGGTCGCCTAGCCCATCGCCGCGGTCGCCCAATTTCCTAGTTTTTCTGCAATCTCCCACCGCGTCGGTCGCCTAGTTCAACATTATTTTTTCCACCTATGAAATTAGGCGACCGCCGTCCGACCGAATTTCGGTCCGTTGTCCGACCGCGACGGTCGGAAAGCTGTGGGCGACGACTATTTAGCCGACCGCCTTGTTAGGTCGGACAACGGTCGCCTAGCAGACCGTTGTCCGACCGGATGGGCGGTCGGAAAAGCCCTGATTTTTAGTAGTGTAAATTACTAATATAAATCAAAGGGATTTTTTCATAAGTACATAGTCTACAAGATTTATTTGCACTGAGTACCACTTACATATGATACCACCTATTAAATTACAAATATACCATAAAAAAATCACGTGAATAATCTCAATCCCAGTAAGAAAGAAAGGTCCAAACTTCTTATAATCTCCTATTTTCTAATGCATCTAACTGATGCTCCAACTTGCAAATGTCAACACTAGTATATTATTAGTATTCCCATTATCTTTAATTTAATATTAGCATAATATATTAATTTCTTATTAAACCACGATGATAAACTATATATTGGTATATGTGATATACTATACATTGGTATATGATATATAGTATTTCTCTACTAAATTTCTCTCTCTCTTCTAACTATATACTAATATATAGTATATCATATACCAGTATTTGTTCTATAATTATTTAATAAAATACTAACTTCCAATAATACACTATATATATCATATACCAATATATAGTATATCAAAATTTGGGAGGGGATATAGAATAATTTAGGAAAAGTTTGGGGGAGGGTTACAGCATGCATTGGTCCAAGCTTTATGAGGCCCAAGTTCAATGTGTAAATCTGCATCATAATATTTGATTTTCTGTGTTATCATCTTCCTCTCACAGTCGGACATATAAAGTAACATGTTGTAGAATACCTATCAGTGCATAGATTTGTCGAAGTACACAGTACTATGAGAATTCTAAATCAAATATGAAAATACAATCCATCTAAAAGATAGCTCAATTCCAACGGGAAAGCACCCTAAATGCTAAGAACGAAACTTTTGCTGGAGACGATAGGATAATGATTTGGAGGGATATGTGATGTTAGTTAGAAGAGAGAGAGTAAATACACTATTTTCAAATAGAGATATTTATTATATCTAAAATTTAGATTTAGAAAAATCTCTAGAAGTGGTACTATTGAAATTAAAATCCCTATATATGGCATAAAAATTTAAAAAAAATGGTATTTTTATTATTCAATTTTATTATTAGGTAAAAGTAGAAATTAATTCTTTAATTCAGCATTGCGAAATTAATTCAAAATGAATCTAACAATGTAACTCAGCATTGCGGAATTTTTGCAAAATAGCCATTAATTAGTCATATTTTACGAATTAGCAACTTGCCTAGGGTAAATTGCAAAACTGTAGCACTATAGACCGCAGTTTGCTTTTTTGATCCTGTTAACAGTAATTTTGCAAGAATGACCTCTACTAAGTTTAATGAATAAATTTCGAACGAAAATACCTCTACGAAATCTTATAATGACCTTCATCTCGCCCTCTCTTTCTCGTTAACATTGCCATAGGCAAATCATAATGGGGATAGTTTTTGCTAAACGATAATGCGGGTCAAAAAGGCAAATCATGGCCTATATTCTCGTAGTTCTGCAATTCTTTCGTGCCAAGTTGCTAGTTGTCAACAAATGACTACTTTATGACTATTATTCAAATTAGCTAGAAGCCGAGAAGAGGACTGGGTTTTTTCCTTGTTTTCTAACCATGAAAGAGAATTATGGTACAACTCCCTCAGAAGCACCGACGCGGACATTAACGGCTTGACTAGCCGGCGCCACCAATTATGTCACGACCCAATTTTCGGGACCGTGATGGTACCTAAGTGTTACATCCATAGGCGAACCACGAATAATTAAACTGACTCAAAATGATAATTTCGATAGAAATATTTCAATAAAATGTAGGTGTAGACATCCACCCGAAATACAGTGTCAATAGAGCATCTACGAATTCTGACATCCGATATATATATATATATATATATATATATATATATATATATATATATATATATATAATACAAGATGTAGGAAGCGACTAAACACTAAGGTGGATCAGACGGTATGCCACCGCGAACCATGCGGTTGGCTCACCTCAAGCAAAAATAGCCACAGCCTCGAACGGATCAGATAAGTCCAGCTGTCTGACTAGTAGAAGGATCTGCACATTTAAACAGTAACTTATGAGCCAAAGCCCAGTAAGATCATCGACAGGCCCGCTAAATTACCCTTTCGGGACAAGTCTTTGATAATGCATAAGCAGATAACGGAAGTACAATCCACACCTTTACAGTAACCCATAAACATTACATACGATAATATAATTATACAACAACACAAGCAATAATACGCGAATACATAACATAGTCAATAATATAAAGATACATAATATAGGCAACATATACAATATTATATTGATACTATGGCATAAGCAGTAATATAATTAACACACAGCATGGCGATGATATATCTCGCATACCACATAGGTAATGATATACCTAGCACATAGCATAAGCACACACCCTGTGCGGCTTTGTTTATAGGTCATAACGCACCACAGGCCTCTGTCCCTATAAACAACTTTACTTATAGGTCATAACTCACCACAAGCCTCTGTCCCTATAAGTCTCCACATCTAGGTCATAACGCACCACCGGCCTCTGTCCCTAGATGTAATTTCGCTTCTAGGTCATAACGCACCACCGGCCTCTGTCCCTAGAGCATATCAATAATACACCGGCACACAACATCGACTATACACAAGTCACGTTTGTGCTTTCTCCTTTTTGTATAAATATAACGAGTAGTACATAATACTATCTACTAGACAATGCTTGTCAATTAAGTACTCGACATCTTACTTAGCAAGATCAAATCTTATCCGCAAGCAAAATAGAGGTCAAGTCTCACTTACCTCAAAATCGGCTCAAAAGGCTAAGGAACGACCTCCTTTCCCAAACGATGTGCCTCCGTAAGACTCCTCTCTGAGCCAAAGAAATAGTGTCGCATTCGTAAGCATGTGAGGAAAGGATTCTAAGCCCTTACGCAATTTAAGAGACAATTTACCAAAATACCCCCGGGTCGGACGTACCCAAAAACCCGTAAAATTTATGTTTCCGGACTCCCCATACTCCCACGAGTCCAAAAGTACCATTATTGTACATACCCGAGTCCAACTCGGTCATTTTTCCCATTTCACAAATCTAGGGTTCAAACCCTCTTTCCAAGGATCGTCACTTTGATCTTCGGATTAAAGCGTTAAAAATGGGTAAGAATAGTTACCTTGTGTTTAGGAATGATTTTGGTACTTCAAATTCCCCTTGGAATCACTTTTAGAAGCTCAAAACATGAAAATAAAAATGAATGCCCGCCCTAGAATATATAGCAGCCCGCAGCTTTAAAGTGTTGTACCACATGCTGTCTGAATTGTACCTCACTGGACAGCTTTCGGTAAAATACACATAACTTTTCGTACAAATATCCAAATGATACGAAATTGGTGGCATTAGAACCACAACTCAAAGAGCTACAACTTTTTTCCAATTCCTTATAGATTGATCTGAAAAATTGATTTATTTCCGGTTGAACAGTAAAAAAAAAACAGATTCAGCAGCTTTTGGCTTTGCACCAGATCAGCCACTGTTTTTGGGTCCAAACGGGACTCTACGAAGCTTGGAGTGACCCCAAATTTTGTACACAAGTCATACAAGACTTGTGTGATATGCTCGTCAAGACGGAACTCAATTCGGATCTCTAGAACTCAAAAACTGGGTCCCCCGGGAAAGGGTCAAATTTCGACTTTCGCCAAAATAGCGAATTTTAATCAAACGACCCCGGAATCCAAATTCGAAAGTTGCTACAAGTCACAAATGACGATACGAACCTAACGGAACCCTCAGATCTCTCATCGGAGTTCGTTTACTCAAATCGAGCTCGAAAACCTCTTTTAACCTTTTTAAACTTCCGCAACGGAGACTTTATCAAAAGTCCTATCAAACGAGGTCCGTTTTCACTTCTGAAGGTTGCTACAGGTCATAAATTACCATACGAACCTAACGCAACTTTCAGATTTCTTATCAGAGCTCATTTGCTCAAATCGAGCTCCGAAACCTCTTTTAGCCTTAACGAATATCCGAAACGGATGTCTTTCTCCGATACCTATCTAACAAAGTTCGTTTTAGCTAAAAAATTTCAGGCATGTCATAATGGACCTTACGGAGCTTTTGGGATTATCGACATGCAAATCGAGGTCCCGATTCCCGAAACGACTATTTGAGGTCGTTACAATCTCCCCCACTTAGACTCTCGTTCGTCCTCGGACGAGCCCGAGTCTAAGGTAAGATTCACATTTTCACGAAAATAATTACACGGATTTTCGAGGACTCTCGCTACTATCCGAAATCATAAACAACAACATAACTTTCAGGCTTTAGATATTGAAATCATACCTGAATTATTGAAAAGGCGAGGATACTTCTCCCGCATGTCGGACTCGAGTTCCCAAGTGGCCTCTTCGCTAGGACGATTCTTCCATAGCACTTTAACCAACGGGAACTCTTTCGACCTTAGCTTACGGATCTCTCTAGCCGCAATAGCAATCGGCTCCTCCAAATAAGCCAGGTCCTCGTCGATCTCGACAGAAGCCATATCAATCACATGGGATGGATCATGAACATACTTTCGGAGCATAGATACGTGGAATACCGGATGAACTGACAGAGATGGAGGCAAAGCAAGCCTATATGCAACCGCACCAATGTGCTCCAAGACCTCAAAAGGACCAATGAACCTCGGACTAAGCTTGCCCTTTTTTCCGAATCTCATAACACCCTTCATCGACGATACTTTAAGAAACACCCGGTCACCTACCATAAACACCAAATCTCTCCTCCTCCGATCCGCATAAGATATCTGTCGACTCTGAGCTGTGCGGAGCCGATCCTGAATGATTCGGACCTTATCTAAGGTCTGCTGAACTAGATCCGGACCCAACACCTTCACCTCTCCAGGTTCAAACCAACCAACTGGAGAACGACATCGGCGGCCATATAATGCCTCAAACGGAGCCATCTGGATAGAAGACTGATAACTGTTATTATAGGCAAATTCCGCCAAAGGCAAATAACTGTCCCAATGGCCTCCAAAGTCAATAGCAGAAGCCCTCAGCATATCCTCAAGAATCTGGATGGTCCTCTCGGACTGACCATCAGTCTGAGGATGAAATGCGGTGCTAAGATCCACTCGGGTACCCAGCTCCTTCTGAAATGATCTCCAGAACTGAGCTGTGAACTGAGTACCGCGATCTGATATAATAGAGACTGGAGCACCATGCAATCTCACAATCTGCTCGATAAAGATACGAGCTAAGCGCTCCGATGAATAAGTAGTCCTCACGGGGATGAAATGAGCTGACTTGGTGAGACGATCCACCACTACCCATACTGAATCATGCTTGCCCAAGGTCAAAGGCAATCCAACCACAAAGTCCATAGTAATATGCTCCCATTTCCATTCCGGAATCGGCATGGACTGAGTCACCCCGGCTGGTCTTCTATGCTCATACTTTACCTGCTGACAATTTAAGCACCGAGACACATGATCAACAACATCTCTCTTCATTCCCTTCCACCAATATAACTCCCGAAGATCTTGATACATCTTCGTAATACCAGGATGAATAGAATACCGAGAACTGTGTGCCTCTGCCAATATCAGCTGCCTCAACTCCCCAACATTCGGAACACACAACCGACCGTTGAGCCGCAGTACACCTTCATCTCCGATCAAAAATGAGGTCACTCCCCCACTTAAAACTCTATCTCGAATATCACGCAAATATGAATCATCAAATTGCTTTTCCTTGATCTGGGAAGCTAGGGATGACTGAGTCCCTATATAAGCAAAAACTCGGTCTGGCACAGAATCATCAAATCGCACTCCACTAATGGACAAGGCCTGCAACTCTCGAGCTAGTGGTCTCATATCAACATCACGATAGGCAAGGCTACCCATAGACTTCCTGCTCAGAGCATCAGCCACAACATTAGCTTTCCCGGGATGATACCGAATAGCGATGTCATAATCCTTAAGCAACTCCAACCATCGGCGCTGTCTCCCGTTCAAGTCCTTCTGGGTGAACAGATACTGGAGACTCTTATGATCAGTGAAAATCTCACAAGGCTCACCATATAAATAATGCCTCCACAACTTCAATGCAAATACCACCGCCAATAACTCTAGATTGTGGACAGGGTAGTTCTTCTCATGCACTTTCAGTTGTCTCGAGGCATAAGCTATCACCTTGCCATTCTGCATCAAAACACCACCTAAGCCAATACCAGAAGCATCACAATAGACTGTGAATCCCCCGGATCCACTAGGCAAGGCCAATACAGGTGCTGTAGTCAAGACAGTCTTGAGCCTCTGAAAGCTAGACTCACAAGCAGCAGACCATAGAAAAGGAACATTCTTCTGCGTCAATTTAGTCAGTGGTGCCGATATAGAAGAAAATCCCTCCACGAAACGTCGATAATAGCCTGCCAAGCCTAAGAAACTCCGAATCTCTGTAGGAGAAGTAGGCCTAGGCCAATTCTGAACGGCCTCCACTTTCTTGGGATCAACACTAATACCGTCCTTGGTCACCACGTGACCCAGGAATGACACGGTATCCAGCCAGAACTCACATTTAGAGAATTTAGCATACAATTCATGGTCTCTCAAGGTCTGAAGGATAATCTTCAAGTGATGCTCATGCTCCTCTCGGCTCCTTGAATATATAAGGATGTCATCAATGAACACAATAACAAAAGAACCAAGATATGGCTTGAACACACGGTTCATAAGATCCATAAAGGCGGCCGGAGCATTTGTAAGCCCAAATGACATGACAAGAAACTCATAGTGCCCATATCTCGTACGGAAAGCAGTCTTAGAAATATCCTCAGACCGAATCCGCAACTGATGATACCCCGATCTCAAGTCAATCTTGGAAAAATGAGTAGCACCCTGAAGCTGATCAAATAAATCATCTATACGCGGTAAAGGATACCTGTTTTTGATAGTCACTTTGTTCAATTGCCGATAATCAATACACATGTGCATAGAACCATCCTTCTTCTTTACAAAAAGAACCGGAGCACCCCAAGGAGACACACTGGGTCTAATGAAACCCTTATCAAGCAAATCTTGAATTTGCTCCTTCAATTCCCTCAACTCAGCATGAGCCATACGATATGGAGAAATAGATATAGGCTGAGTACCTGGCAATATATCAATACAGAACTCAATCTCCCGCATAAGAGGCAAACTCGGCAAGTCATCCGGAAAGACCTCCGGATACTCGCATACTACCGGTACTCGATCAATAGATACCCTCCTCCACTCGAACATCTCGAATAGAAGCAATATACCCTCCGCACCCGCGAGCTATCATCTTCAGAGCCTTCATGAATGATATGATCTTGTTCCTCGGAGAAGACCTGGAACCCTTCCAAATAGCCTTAGGCTCACCTTCGGCACCTATAGTCACGGACTTGGCATGGCAATCCAACGTCGCGTGACAGGATGCCAACCAATCCATGCCCATGATCACATCAAATTCCACCATATCTAGCAACATCAAGTCTACTAGAGACTCAACACCACAAATAGAAATCACACACTCCCGATACCCTTTATCTACACATATAGGATCTCCGACAGGCGTTGCCACCATAAATGGAGCATCAATAAAAACCAGATCCTTGCTCAAGCAAGCTGAAAATCCAGGAGACACATAAGAGAAAGTAGATCCCGGATCTATAAGGGCAAAGGCACTGCAGCCACAAACAGAAAGAGTACCTGTGATCACATCATTGGATGCCTCGGCATCCTGGCGTGTCATAGCAAAAACCTGAGCTGAACCTCTAGGACCAGGAGCTCTCTGAACCGGCTGCCTAGAAGGAACCTGAGTGACAGGCCTAGCTGCCTGAGGAGAAGACCGAACCATAGAAGCAGAACTCTGATGTCCCGCGGAGGTAGGTCCAGATGAAGTAACATAGGGGCAATCCCTAACAAAGTGCCTGGGATCCCCCACACTGGTAACAAGCCTTACTACCGCCTCCTCCGCGTCCACCTCCGGGCCTGCACCTCCCATAGTGCCTCTGACGGCATCTCTCACAAACAGGTGGAACAGACTGATATGAATACCCACGCCTCTGAGACGGCTGAGGCCTCTGAACACCCGACGAAGTACCCTGAGATGGTAAAGCAGCGGCCTGGGGAAGCCTAGGCTGAGTATGACCACGAAAACTCTGGCCACTATGTGAGGGGCCACCAGAAGTACCAGAATATCGCACCCTCTTGCTCGCCCTCTCTGCATCTGCTCTAGCATGAATGTCCTCCATACGCCTCGCAATATCAACCACATCATAATAAGACTTGTTGCCAATATGTGAGGCAACAGCCACCTGAAGACGAGGGTGAAGACCCTCAACAAATCTAAGAACCTTGTCTCTCTCCAGCATAACCATAGCAGGCGCATACTGAGATAACTCTAAAAATCTGGTATCATAAGCAGTCACGGACATGCCTCCCTGTCTCAACAACTCAAACTCGCGTCTCTGGGCATCAAGATGACTCTGAGGCACAAATCTACTCATAAACATAGCAACGAACTCGGTCCAAGTCAAGGGAGGAAGATCACTCGACCTCTGTCTCATCATAGAAGACCACCAAGTCTCGGCATCACCGGACAAACGGAAAGAAGCACATCTCACCCCAAGGGTGTCCCTAGTACCCAATACAGAAAATATCTTCTCACATTTCTGAATATACCTCTGGGCAGTGCAAGTAGCTGGGGTACCATCGAACTCGGGAGGCTTGAGCTTCATGAAGGACTTAATCCTCCGAGCTACCTCCTCGTCACTCATAGAAAGAGCAGGAATAGAATGACCCAACTGAATACCCGACTGAGGAGCCAAAGTGGAAGGCTGAGCAATAGGACTAATAACTGGAGTAGACTGAGGAATCACCGGAGTAGCCTCAGGTGTCGGCGTACTCATAGCTGGAGTAGCTGGCTGGGGTACCGCAGAAGGTACTGGCATATCGCCCATAGGCGAGGCCTGAGATCCAAGCATGCCTATCATCCGCAATAGAACATCTGCAGGAATAGATACCGTTGTGCCCGGCATAAGAGAAGGCATAGTCGATGGGACATGTGCGACGGGTATGTCAGAAGACACCGGTGGCACTGTACTAGTCTGTCTGGCAGCAGGAGGTCTGCCCACAGAAGCTCTGGTAGTAGCCGCTCTCGGCTGAGTAGGTGCCCGCGCACCAGTCTGTGTGCTACGCACAGGTCTCCTACGGACCGACTCAGTCAGTGCGTCACCAGCTCCCGAAGCAGAGGACGATCGCGTTCTCACCATCTGTCATAATCACATTAAAGGATTAGCACATATGTAAGCATCATAGCACGAGAAGAGATGAAATGAAGGGAAACAACTCTTCCTAAAATGCCTTTGCAGCCTCTCGCTTATAAGTATGGTCGACAACATACCCATAAACAAGACTCTGCTCGGACACTGCTCCATTGACTCCCTAAGACTCGACTTACAACCTAGGGCTCTGATACCAATTTGTCACGACCCAATTTTCGGGGCCGTGATGGCACCTAAGTGTTACATCCTTAGGCGAACCACGAATAATTAAACTGACTCAAAATGATAATTTAGATAGAAATATTTCAATAAAATGTAGATGTACACATCCACCCGAAATACAGTGTCAATAGAGCATCTACGAATTCTGACATCCGATATATATATATATATATATATATATATATATATATATATATATATATATATAATACAAGATGTAGGAAGCGACTAAACACTAAGGTGGATCAGACGGTATGTCACCGCGAACCATGCGGTTGGCTCACCTCAAGCAAAAATAGCCACAGCCTCGAATGGATCAGATAAGTCCAGCTGTCTGACTAGTATAAGGATCTGCACATTTAAACAGTAAGTTATGAGCCAAAGCCCAGTAAGATCATCGACAGGCCCGCTAATTTACCCTTTCGGGACAAGTCTTTGATAATGCATAAGCAGATAACGGAAGTACAATCCACACCTTTACAGTAACCCATAAACATTACATACGATAATATAATTATACAACAACACAAGCAATAATACGCGAATACATAACATAGTCAATAATATAAAGATACATAATATAGGCAACATATACAATATTATATTGATACTATGGCATAAGCAGTAATATAATTAACACACAGCATGGCGATGATATATCTCGCATACCACATAGGTAATGATATACCTAGCACATAGCATAAGCACACACCCTGTGCGGCTTTGTTTATAGGTCATAACGCACCACAGGCCTCTGTCACTATAAACAACTTTACTTATAGGTCATAACGCACCACAAGCCTCTGTCCCTATAAGTCTCCACATCTAGGTCATAACGCACCACCGGCCTCTGTCCCTAGATGTAATTTCGCTTCTAGGTCATAACGCACCACCGGCCTCTGTCCCTAGAGCATATCAATAATACACCGGCACACAACATCGACTATACACAAGTCACGTTTGTGCTTTCTCCTTTTTGTATAAATATAACGAGTAGTACATAATACTATCTACTAGACAATGCTTGTCAATTAAGTACTCGACATCTTACTTAGCAAGATCAAATCTTATCCGCAAGCAAAATAGAGGTCAAGTCTCACTTACCTCAAAATCGGCTCAAGTGGCTAAGGAACGACCTCCTTTCCCAAACGATGTGCCTCCGTAAGACTCCTCTCTGAGCCAAAGAAATAGTGTCGCATTCGTAAGCATGTGAGGAAAGGATTCTAAGCCCTTACGCAATTAAGAGACAATTTACCAAAATACCCCCGGGTCGGACGTACCCAAAAACCCGTAAAATTTATGTTTCCGGACTCCCCATACTCCCACGAGTCCAAAAGTACCATTATTGTACATACCCAAGTCCAACTCGGTCATTTTTCCCATTTCACAAATCTAGGGTTCAAACCCTCTTTCCAAGGATCGTCACTTTGATCCTCGGATTAAAGCGTTAAAAATGGGTAAGAATAGTTACCTTGTGTTTAGGAATGATTTTGGTACTTCAAATTCCCCTTGGAATCACTTTTAGAAGCTCAAAACATGAAAATAAAAATGAATGCCCGCCCTAGAATATATAGCAGCCCGCAGCTTTAAAGAGTTGTACCACATGCTGTCTGAATTGTATCTCACTGGACAGCTTTCGGTAAAATACACATAACTTTTCGTACAAATATCCAAATGATACGAAATTGGTGGCATTAGAACCACAACTCAAAGAGCTACAACTTTTTTCCAATTCCTTATAGATTGATCTGAAAAATTGATTTATTTCCGGTTGAACAGTAAAAAAAAACAGATTCAGCAGCTTTTGGCTTTGCACCAGATCAGCCACTATTTTTGGGTCCAAACGGGACCCTACGAAGCTCGGAATGACCCCAAATTTTGTACACAAGTCATACAAGACTTGTGTGATATGTTCGTCAAGACGGAACTCAATTCGGATCTCTAGAACTCAAAAAGTGGGTCCCCCGGGAAAGGGTCAAATTTCGACTTTCGCCAAAATAGCGAATTTTAATCAAACGACCCCAGAATCCAAATTCGAAAATTGCTACAAGTCACAAATGACGATACGAACCTAACGGAACCTTCAGATCTCTCATCGGAGTTCGTTTACTCAAATCGAGCTCGAAAACCTCTTTTAACCTTTTTAAACTTTCGCAACGGAGACTTTATCAAAAGTCCTATCAAACGAGGTCCGTTTTTACTTCTGAAGGTTGCTACAGGTCATAAATTACCATACGAACCTAACGCAACTTTCAGATTTCTTATCAGAGCTCATTTGCTCAAATCGAGCTCCGAAACCTCTTTTAGCCTTAACGAATATCCGAAACGGATGTCTTTCTCCGATACCTATCTAACAAAGTTCGTTTTACCTAAAAAATTTCAGGCATGTCATAATGGACCTTACGGAGCTTTTGGGATTATCGACATGCAAATCGAGGTCCCGATTCCCGAAACGACTATTTGAGGTCGTTTCAAACTACTAGTCCACTTTTGACTTCTCTAAACTCCTCATTGTGACGAAAATTTACGATAATATCCTCAAGCCATTGAATACCCAATAAAGAACCAATTAATTACGAGCAACAAGAAAAGAGAAATATTGCAATATTTTGTCAATGACAAATAATACCCTCCAAAAGTATCCAATGCACCTTTTATTCAAGATTTATTAGAACCAGTAATTTGGAAATATGTTGTTACCCCCTATTAAAATATTTTATTTGCTAAAGACGTATTCATTATTGAGATTACTACAACAACATAACAATATTGCCAATTTACTAGAATAAAATCGTGTCAATATCAATAAAATAGAATAAATGACTAGTTTAAAATTGATACCAGACTCGTAAGGCATTTCAGGAAACTTAACATGGAGTTTCAAACTCCTGCATACATGCCAATATGGTTGGTCCCACAATAATGTCTACCTCCGTACAATATTTACGTATACACTCCAAACGACATCAAAAGTAAACGTTGAAAACAAAATTAAAAAAAAACAACAACAACAACCACAATGTAATTAAAGATATACAACCAATAATTTAATTAGATCTAACTAACCAAACAAGCTAGGTTGTAAATTAATTAACATCATTCATTCGGAATCATCATCACCACCAAAGATGGAAACACGGTTGTAAAGTAGCACCAATACGAGGACAAGAAATAGTGCAACCCCAACAGGAGACCCACTAACACGGTGAATGGAGTTAGGCTCACCAGTTGAAAATATGCTAGAGATGAATGAGCCACTATCTGATGAAAGAAACTGAATTGTTAGAAGAAGGATAATAGGGAGTAAGAGAAGACCCACTGGTGTAAGAAGCTCAGAAATAAAGTCAGTAATGGCTTCACCATTTTCACCTAGCAGTGTTGGAACTAACATGACTGCTACTACTACCACGGCTAAGAGGATGCCATGTGGTGGTCCACGGTGTTGTTCCTCTATCATGGTGTTAAATCTTGAATGAAGGAAAGAAAGTTGAGAGTGAATGTGAATGAGCAGTGTTTTGGTGTTTGCTTTTGTTATGTTGAGCTTTTACGTTTGGTGTTTACCCTACTAGTTTTAGCTTTTGTTATTTGAGCTTTTTGCTTGGTGTTTACCCTTCTCTTGTTTTTGCTAAAGAGGAAATTAGTAGATGGGACCTTTTGTGTCTTTGAACATGCACCTACCTACGCGCTTATGGAGAAATTGATTACATATTTTTCTGTTTTTGTAGCTCGATGATTTTGACAATCGAGAATGAATGGGTAACACGGTAAAGAAATATGGTTCGATCTTTAACGCGTCTGTTTGATTATAATGATGCATTATTACCCAATATAAATGTATACTTTAGAAAAGAACATGCACTACAACCTTTTTCTTGTGATTAGATTTAAGCCATATGCACATAAAGAATTATTTAGACTATGAATAAATTTACCTATTATAACATGTTATTAATCATCTTAACAAAATTAATCCATTTAATACTTGAATAGCTTTAATATTTATTAACAGCTTTACCTGTAAAACTTAATAAGTGATATGATTGTGTAAGTATTTCTTATACGGTTGGCGCCCAAAACTTAAATCCTTGTGATTTTGTGCACCCCTTCCTCTCCCGAAATCCCCCTTTTTACTTGATGATGTAAAAAAATTGTATACTGTCAATGCACCAAACTTAAACTCTCTTCTTTATTAACAATAAAACACTTAATACTAAAAAGGGGTGGGGTATGGTTGACAATATAAATTACTTGTGGGGACTAATGTAAATACATACTATAAGGACAAAGAAAAAGTTCAGCCATGATTAAGTCTATGTTTTTAATCTTGTGGCACAAGATGCATGACTAAAGAAAAGTAGTATGTTTGAAGAGCTAAAGGCTACAATAGTGCGAAATGGGCAATGGTCCTGATGATGGTCCTTCATTTGGAAACTTATGACCTTGCTATGTTACTACTCCATCTTTTTCCGTAGTTGAAAGGACTTCTACTTCCGGTGCAGGTTACTTTTCAAGTACACTTCACCTATTAATCAATGTAACAAATTGAGGGAAATGACAAGGAAATAATTCAATCCTATATGCTTCTGCATTCTCTTGCAACATTTATTAGTTATGATTTCAGTCTATTGGGGAATAGGAGTATATTTTATGACTAGTAGGGACCATATTTCCAGGTTTCTTATTGTGATCGCTACTAGTAAAACACAAGCAAATAAATTCAAAATTACAACATAAGCATCACTGTATATTTCTAATATATATAGCTCTAATGTATGTATTCTCCCCAATCTAACTCTTGGTCCGAACCGACTGAAGAAAATATTCGGTAATTGTATTGGATAAAAATCATCGAGGTCTTGAGCAGGGTCTCACAACTTGGCACGAGCCCACTCTACGAGGTAAACTCGTGAAGGGAGGCAGCATAGCTCTCCCCTCGAGAGATCGTCTCAAGAAACGAGGAAGGCTGAGCATGAAGCGTCACGCTGGGGGGAACCACCACAATAGCACGATCCCCGAGCAAAAGCGACGCCTCGTCTGACGAGGCTTGATATTTGTAACCGTCGACCGTTGTTCCAGCATTTAAGGGGAAGATCGTAAGTCAACCGTGATCAAACGTGGAGTAATGGCCGTAAAAGAATAATTATGATATTTATAACGTCTCTTTTTTCCCTTGATTATAAATAGAATTCTCTTGTAAACAAATAAGGGATGAGAAATACGATATTCAACTTATACTTTTATTCACTGCCTCGTTTATCATTTTTCTTATTCATTGTCTCATTTATTTTTCCAAGCCTTTTATCTAGTTCAAATTTAATCTTATCTCGAGCATCGCTTTGATACAAGAAAATTACCAGTTAAACCCGATACAAATTCGATTTGTTGTCCTACCCCAATTTAGGCCAACACAAATTGGCGCCGTCTGTAGGAAACTTGGTAATTATGTTTGTTTCGAAGCTGAGCTTTTTCCAGATCTCTGTAAGATATCCACAACCTCGATGTCTCAAAAATCTACAAACGTCATAACTGCTGGCATGGAAATAAA